>CM035416.1:183322443-183334943 GCA_020310875.1 Ceratopteris richardii
TACATAGAAGATGATTCTAGTAGGGTTAAGACACACATATCCCTTCATAAATGTAAACTGCAAGATACATTGATCCCATGCTTATACATATAATCATATGTATAAGTGCTCACATTTTCATATCCACACATAGACTTGCATGGGCATACATCTTCACATGTAAGTATACATGCATAAACATAAGTATAATGACCCACAAACATCAAAATACATTCATATCCATGCACACACATCAATGCATATACATACTTATGGCACATACCCACTCACACTCACACACATGAGCATGATTATAAACTACTTATTGATAATGCTTAATTGCATATAACTATTTAAGACTTCATATTTATAAGGATTTCTGATAATGAGATCATTGATTAGTCCAATACTGAAGAGAAATAAGTCAAATCAAGGAAATGTATCAAAAGATTTTAGAAAGATAAAGTTTAATCATCTTGAAAACAAAATGTTTTTATTGTTTTGAATGTTACTTTGGGCATGGAATTCTCTTCGACATCTGTCCCCACCAAACTTGTACATCGTCGTGATGGGCCAAGCTGCAGTTCATGGAAAGCAGCATCATATTCTCTGGAAACCGCTTATAAATTGACTTTAAATAAGATTATAAAAATGCTTCTAAATTCAAATTAAGTTTCTAATACTAAAGAAAATCCATAAAATTATGTAAATTGTGAATTTGAAATCATTACATTCAATGCATGAAGTCAAAAGACCGCCAGAGTCTCTCTCTCTCTCTCTCTCTCTCTCTCTCTCTCTCTCTCCCTCCCTCCTCCCCCTCTCTCTCTCACGTCGGTTCCTCCAGCATCGTGCATCGATCAGACTCCAAGAGAGTCTCTCTCTCTCTCTCTCTGTCTCTCTCTCTGTCTCTCTCTTTCTCTCTCTCTCTGAGAATCGACGTACCTGCAGAAAAGATCATAAGGAAAAACATAAAACAAATCATTACATATACATACAATTTTTTGCATGCATACATTCAACTAGTTAACTAACACAACTCACACATAATAATTCATGCATACTATATATACATTCACTTCCGCATGCAACGTTTTTTAGTTTCTCACACACACTAGTCTTGCCTCACGTATGCACATGGTTCTTAAATAGTTATATTATTAATTATTAAATAGTTAACTGATATATATATATATATATATATATATATATATATATATATATATATATATATATATATATATATATATATATATATATATATATATATATATATTAAATTAACTATATTACTTATGAGTTAAATTATTTACGACTTATTCCCATATGTAGAGTCATTATAAATTAAATCAAATATTAATCTTATATTCAAGGAATATGAGTATGCTACTTACATAGGTTAAAAATAAAGTTTAATTAATTAATTATTAATCTAAACTAATTTATGATTAAATTAAATATAGTACTTATATATAGATATATTATATATAAAATCATTATTATGATTAATTACAAGAGCTTACAAAGATAAAAATTAGTTATTATAGGGATTAAACTTTATATTAAAATATTATTTCTAATATTTGTCACACAGACACATACTATATATATATATATATATATATATATATATATATATATATATACACACACACACATATATATTTATATTTGATTAAGGTTAAAACATATAAACATATATATATTCATAGGGTATAAAATTGTATATTATTATATATCCATACACGTTAATACATATAAGATGATTCTGGTAGGGTTAAGACACACATATCCCTTCATAAATGTATACTGCAAGATACATTGATTCATGCTTATACATATAATCATGTGTATAATTGCTCACATTTTCATATCCACACATACACTTGCATTGGCATACATCTTCACATGTAACTATACATGCATAAACATAAGCAGAAAGACCCATAAACATCAAAGTACATTCATATCCATGCACACACGTCAATGCATATGCATACTTATGGCACATACCCATGCACACTCACACACATGAGCCTAATTATAAACTACTTATTAATAAGCCTTAATTGTATATAACTATTTAAGACTTCATAAACATAAGGATTTTTTATAATAAGATCATTGATTAGTCGAGCTCTTCATGGTTTTTTTGCATGTAGGTACTAAAGAGAAATTAGTAAAGTCAAAGAAATGTATCAAAAGATTTGAGAGAGATAAAAGTCAATCATCTTGACAACAAAATGTTTTTAGTTTTCTAAATGTTAGTTTGGGTGTGGAATTCTCTCTGACATATGCCCCCACCAAACCTGCACATTGTCGCGATGGGCCAACTTGTGGTTCATGGAAAGTAGCATCAAATTGTTTGGAAAAAGCTTATAAATTGACTTTAAATAAGATGATAAAAAATTCTTCTAAATTCAAATTAAGTTTCTAATAATAAAGAAAATCCATAAAACTATGTAAATATGAATTGGAAATCATTTCATTCAATGGATAAAGTCAAAAGACAAATTTAGAAAATCCTATAATAGTCATTTAGATAGTCGGGGTACTTACCATTCCATTAACCCTATTCATAAGTAATATTTAATTTATATAAGTTTTCTATCTTTTATCTCTTAGTCATTTGCCATAAGATACATCTAACTAATTCTTCTTTAGCAGACCTGCACCTCATATAGCCCGCAATACATTGGAGGAGTGATTCTGAGACCACAACTAAATCATAATAATTGTTTTCTTTTTTTTTCTTATTCTTTTTTCTTTTTCTTTTTCCAGCTTGCAGCAACCATTAATGTACTGCTTGATGTATTCATTTTTCTTTCTTTTTTCTTTGTAGCTTTAGGCTAAATCCCTAATCAAAGCTGAGGTTATAGAAGCATGCTACAGTTAGAACTAGGATCTTATTTGCTAAATGTTTTCAGAAAATAAAGAAGCCTACTTGTATAAAGTAAATTTACTTTTACTAGGGGTTGCAAGTCAAGTGTTCCTCTCTCCTATCCTCATAAAAAATTATAAGTTCCCTACATTGGACCTTCAACTTGCATACACATTCCGACTTTTATTCTTTTTCATTATCCACATAATTTTAATAAATTCCCTTTTATACCAGAAAGAAATCAATTCCTAATTATCGAATGCATGAAAAGAAATGCTTATAAACATTAAAGAACAATTAGAATTATTTCACTTGATTATGCTTCATCTTCGTCTTCATCTTCTAAAAAATCTTCATCAAACTCGTACTCATTGCTTGCCCTTCTTTTAAATAGATTTATTCTCTTTCCTACAATCACATTCCTTAAAGAAGTTCCATCACATTCGCATAACATATATGTACCTCTATCAAAAACAGAAACAATTAACATATGGGTCAAACCATTGTTTAGTTAATTTATGGCATGCATCATATTGAGTCTCAAAAGTAATATCATAGGCAAGTGCCGAATCCCCACTCTCTATCAATTGTGGCCTCAGTCAATGTTTCTTGTTAAAGTAAATTTTATTTTTCAATCGTGATGGTTTAATTTTTTAATAGCCTCTTTTAAATTTTCATTACCTTGTTTTAATTGTTTAATTCTTAATGCTAATAATTCTTCTCGTGTTACATTGTCTTCCCATTTTAAGTTCATCCAATTTACTATCTAATTATGTATAGGAAATATCGACTTTTGGTAATACACGAGTTCAACTGGCATAAAATGAGTTGTTCTTGTGTATGTCATCCTATCGGCCCATAGAGCAAATGGGAGATATTTTAGCCATTGTCCAATATCTCCATGAAATGCTTTGGAAATTGCCTTTACAATGGAAGGATGTCCTCATTCAATCTTTCCATTTGCCTCTAGGTTGTAGACAGTTGTAACAGACAATCGAATTCCATGATGAGCAAAGAACTCTCTTGCCTCTCTAGCATCTAGTTTACCTCGATCTGCTACTACTTTCTAAACATATCCAAATCTGGATAATACTTCTTCTAAAAGAAATAAACATACATTATAGGTAGTATTAGAACGAAGTGCTCGATCCTCAACGTGATTTGTTAATCTTCACATGCAAGAACGATGTACCTCATACCACTATTGCTTTTAGGCATAGTCACAAGGTCAACTACCCACTTGTGATGAATACAAGGTGGATAGGTCAGGTGTAAAGCGTCTCTATGTTTGACTGAGGAATGTAATTGGCATGTAGTATAAGTGCTCATAAATTCTTTTACAATTACATGCATCCGCAGCCACTAGTAACTTTCTAGAATCTTCTCATATGTAGCTACAAAACTCCTATGACCAGCCCATAGGCTGTCATGCACATCCTTCATAACTTGCACTTGAAAATTTCTTAAGCCTAACACTATTTGCAGGTTTTTCGCCTTCCCTTTAGCATGTCACCAAAGATATCCATCTTTTAAGAAGAAGCTGAAAGATTTCTTCCTGATGTTTCGGAATCGACTTGAGGACCAGCTTGGAATAGGTTGAAACATACTTAGATAATAACTTATATCCTTCCATTCTCCCCCATAGTCTTCTTTTCTAAATCTTTCATAGATAAAAGTAGATGTTCCATAATTAATTAAGTTTATATAGTTATCCATTGTTTCTCTATCATTATCAAATTTTTCTCGTGAGAGCATATCAACAATAGTATTATGTTTTCCAGCAATATGTACAAAAGCTAGATTAATAAACTTAATAAAGGTAATCCATCATAACATAGCAATATCAAGAGATGAACAGTTAGCAATTAATCGTATTAATCGAAGACAATCAGGCTCAACTATTACATTAGCTCCTATAAAATATTCCATATCTGTTTCTAAAAGAGTAACTAATCCCCATAGATCTCTTTTAATCAAAGGATAGTTTCTTTGAGTATCATGCAAGATTTTTGCTCCAAAGTCAACTGCATAACTTTGCTCCTTTTCATCATCCTCTCCAGTGACCCAGTCTATACCAATAGGACAAGTATCAATGGTTAGGATTATAGGTTTATTTCCTAAAATAATCAATACGTTTCAAGATTGGATCATTAGTAAGCAATTGCTTCATTCGTCCCATAGTTTTAGTATGCTTTTCAGTCCAAAAGAATTTATTTATTTTTTGTAACAAATCATAAAGTGGGTTCGAAACATGAGCAAAGTGCGGGATCCAAATGACATAAAAGACACATGCTCCTAAGAATCTCCTTACTTCACTAGCATTGCAACACCTCTCGAAAATTCTACTAATGGCATCAACTTTTGCTGGGTAAGGCCTACAACCATAATGTCCACATAAATGTCCAACTATCAACACTTCATTAACACAAAAAGTAGACTTCTCTAAAGAGAAAGTGAGTCCAACCTCCTCAAACCTTTGAAAGATCTCTTCACAATCAGAAATGTGGCTCGAAACAAACTTTCTACATCTAAATGAATCTAAAGTCTCATCTTTTTCTTTTTCCACACATCCTTTTATCGGAATATCATCAATAAAAGGCATTGTCACTTTGGGCATAAAGTCATGTAAGACTAGATTCATAGTGTTCATCATGTGTGCCATAGAATTTGTCGCTCCTTGTGGTAAAGTACACATACATACTAGAGCCAAAGCGGTTTTCATCGTGATTATATCTCTACTTTCAATAGCTAATTGAAACAAATCATATCCTAAGTACAGGTCTCCCATTTAATAGATAGAGTGACCACCAAATACCTCCGCAAATGCATCTACAATATGACTTAGTCCTACATTTCTAATAGTGACTTTGTTAATAGGTTGAAGATCTTGAATAAAGCATAGCTTCCCATTCTTTTTAGGTACTGTGAACCACCTATTGGAGTAAGGTGCCGATGATGGTTCCATAATTCTCATGGCAATCTTCTCCTTTAAAAATCTCATTAGCTCAGGTAAATGAGCCTTTGGGACTGGTATTGGTTGAAGATTCCAAGGAATATGTGGTACAATCTTAGTCTCTTCTGTAAATGTATGCCCTACCTTAGATTGGACTCTAAGAATAGGATCCTCAAACACTCATCGAAATATATCATAACTATCCTTAGGCAAGGGTTTAGCTATAGGCTTAATTTTCTTTTCAACTGCTTTATATTTAGTTTCAATGTTAACTTCATGTTCTAGAATAAAATTAATAATAAAGTCATATTCTTAATAGACTCAAGAATAACCAATTTTCAGTCTACGTTTTCTAGGGAAGCAGTCTCAAGTCCTTCTAGTAGAGTAGTGATTTTTGAAAGTTCAACTATACACTCAATATTTTCATCAGGTAAAATTAATCCTAAGTTTATGAAATATTTTTCATTTCCTTTTTTGAATGTTTTTGTAAGGTTTTCTTTTGTAATAAAATGGAAACTAGTAGTAGGAGTGAAAAGTAAACAGTTTTCAAAATTATATACATTGTTAGGCAAGACATCAAAAGAATGTCCTCTATTGTCCCGCTCAATAGTGGAATCTAACAG
Source organism: Ceratopteris richardii (assembly GCA_020310875.1). Lineage (NCBI taxonomy): Eukaryota > Viridiplantae > Streptophyta > Polypodiopsida > Polypodiales > Pteridaceae > Ceratopteris > Ceratopteris richardii. The sequence continues at coordinate 183,328,877 of CM035416.1, forward strand.
AAATTTTGGTCATAATATGCCCCATATATCTTGAACAGGTGGTGAATCTTCACACACTTGACTATATGAGTCAATGGGGTTTCTCCATAAATTCTTCCTATTTCTTGAATGATTAGGACAGACTATCATGACTTGCAAAGAATCCATCCCAGATTTAGATTGAATTCTTGCATATGTTGACCCATCATTCATCACCTTTGTTTCCATTCTCATCTCTGCTATAAATGGCTATCCGAGAATTACTTCATACGAACAATTATCTTGAACAAAGAAATGAAATTCTTGTCAAAGAACTCTTATCATAATAGGCACATGTGTTCATGCACCTAATAAAATCCCAAATCCATTATCAGGTGTTCTCATTCTCCAACCATGCTCTTTGTCGATTGGCCATCTAAACTATTCAAAGAATTTCTTAGAGATTATGTTTATCTCTGAGCTTGAATCAATCACAGCCAATGCTAAACATGAATCTTTTTCATCTCCAATCCTAAGTTTTACATCTAGCGTTTCTCATGCTCAGAAGGTTGTATTAAATTTACTTTCACTTTCATTATTCCCTCATTAGATTGAATTGGTCCTTAAAAATTTCTATTCACACTTCTAGTCGTAAACTCTTCGTCCTCTTCATAATCACTATCACCTAATATAGCGTCATTCATTACTAGAGTTTCATCTACTACATCTTGCATATCTTCGTCTTGTGGGAGTGGAAATCGTCTTATTCTAATAAGTCTAATAAAACTATCCTTGAACTTAGGTTTTGCGATTGAAAACACTTGTTCAAGAGACATTGTTACTTGAATTTTTAGAAGTATATCATTCAAGATCTGCATAGCATTGTTCTTTTTCTCGAGCTCCGAGATCATTATTGCTCATGGAGCTCTTCTTCCTTTCTTTTTTCCTTTTTCCTCACTTTGTTTCTGATCATCTTTTTGTTCGGTTTTAGTATTTTGATTCTGAATATTATCATTTTTTAGGTTTCTTCTTTTGATCTTTAGATGGGGTATTCTGATTTTCTTGTGATTGCATATTTTCTTCTAATGGTCTCTTTCCTTCTTTAATTAGTCTTCTTTCTCTTCTTGAGATAAGTTTGTATCTTCAAATTGTACCTTTTTGTCATTTTTCTTCTCATTCTATCTCGTTTGTCTTCTCCTCATTCTTCTATCTCCCTCTTCTATATCATCTTACATCTCATCTCGTCTTCGTTTCTCCTTGACATTAGCAATGTGAGAATAGATAGAGGCTTGGTCAACAAGAGATTGCTATGCTATTTTACACATAATTTCATCTCTAGCTCTCACCGATGCCTCAATGAGATAAGTATTTTGGCTTGCAGTAGACAGAGGCCTATCATCTGATGGCTCTAATCTCGCGGCCGAGGTACTGGCAGTTGCATTCGAAATCGTTAATTTTTCATACCTCTTTTACCCCAATTAACGGCTAAAGGAAGTCGTGACCTAAAGTCACACAATTTCCTATCAATCTCAACTACTAACTGATTTTCTTTTGCACTCCTTAATTCGTCACAAGCATAAGTTGCATGCTCTTGACTATCACACAAAACACACCGTTTTCCACTAGTTCCTCTTCTTTCAGTGTTCCTTTGGAAAGCTAGCTGAGCAATGAACTGAGTAGTTGAAGCAAGTTGAAAAACTCGCTCAGGAGGAGTGTATTGTGGCATAACAGGTTGTATAGGTATTTCTGCTTGACCTACGCCACTACTGCTAGCTCTTCGCTCATTTAAACTCAAGGAATATACTTTATTATTTAATTGGGAAACCTCTTTGGAAAGAGATGCCTGCATATTCATAACATTTTCCATTTGTTTACATAAAATTTCTAATTGAAATTTGATTGGAACCTTAGGGGCAACTACCACATTAGCCGTAGCCGTAGTCATAGGCATTGGCATATCAGATTGCCCTAGATTAGGTAACTCCCTAGGCTAAGAAGAATCAGGTTTGGCATACAAAATAGATTTTTGTTGCTTCATTTGGGCTACAGCCTCAATTTCACATTTCACTTTTTCCCAATCATCAGTAAGACCATATCCTTTGCCTGGTTCTTCTATTCTTCGCTCTACTTCAGCTCTATCCTCAAGACTTAATATCTTGAGGAAATGAATAATTAGGTCTGGATTTAATGCGTTTCTATCCTCTTCAGGAAGTTGGGCAAATTGTCGCATGAACTCACCATGAAGATGAGTTAGAGACTCATTGGTCTCAGGGGAGTTTACCCATCGAAAAAAACCGTCATGGTTGTGTTGACTAAAATCCTTAAGATAAAACATTTTGTGCAATTCTTTCCTAAACTCCTCCCAAGGCTTATTAGCATGTACTTGAATGCTTTCTAGTATGGAACTAGAGACTACACGACCAAAGTACTTTACTAGTATGTTGTCACGTAACCATTGGATTTGCACTTTCTCTTCAAATGCATCCAGGTACTCTGTAATATTTAACCTAGTAAATTTGCCCTTTTCTCTTAAGATGGCTTGTACAGTTTGTGTTGTTTGTTTCTCTTTCATCATGTTCTTAAACATTTCCTCCATCTTGTGCTCTTGATAACGCTTAGAATGGAGTAGTAAGCCTCTAATAGCAAGCTCTAATCTGTCTCTAAACTGTCTAAATCTATCCCTAGATGATAACGCCAAGAATATTGACTCTACCAAACCCTAGGCTTTTCTATTAATGTTTTCCTGTATCAATACATTTTCAACTTGTTTAATTTAACCTGAGCTTGTAATATCTCTTGACTTGAAAGTTTGGTTTTATAATTTGTTCTTTTTAATTTGTGTGTTTTAAATTCCAAAGTTTACTTTAACTTTCTCCCTTTGAGTTTTTAATCCCAAAGGTTACTCTAATGAAAATTATATGTTTAGATATTTTTTATAAGTTTTAAATAATTTTTCTTAATTCGAATGTGTTGGACTTTAATGTAGTAGGAAAAACAAGAAAGACTAACAATTACTTAAATAAATTTTCTTAATTTGTTTTTGGATTTTAATGGAGTATGAAAGAAATAATAACAAATAATTAAATAAAAAAACTAAGCCTATATATTTTAGGATAAATCTCTTTTTGTGCAATAAAGTAAGTGTTACTTACAAAAAACTAATTCTTTCTGTTTAGAGTAAAACTTTTTTCGTGCAATAAAGTAAATCCTTTCATATACTGTTTAAAGCTATAAATATTTTCGTATACTTTATAAGCTATGCTTTATTTTCAAATAAGCAATCTTATGTTCTAACATGCAGTTGCTTGCAATGCTAAACAAAACTAATTCTTCTTAATGCAATGATGTTACAATGCCTTACAAATGCAGGCATAATGTGACTAATTTCTAATGCAATGAAAACAATCTTTCTTTTTCTGTGAGGTGATTGTACGAAAGTGAGAGAACTTGAACAAACTCTTTACCTATAGTTGCTCAATGTAGAAGGTTCTAATGTGTACTGTGATAATGTTTTACAAACTTTTTGAATAACTCAAACCTGAGTACAAAACTAAAGTGATCGTGTATTAATGGTCTTCTTGTATGTTGATGGACGGATGAAGTGACGAGGCTCCTCCGTCTTGAATACCCTTTTCCCATGGAGGCCCTCAATTCCCTAGAAAACGACCCTCAACAACTAGGAAAAAAAAGTATGTATCACCAAGATCTTTAACTGTCATAGTAGCTTCTTCCTCCACTCACCAATAAACAAGAAGAATAGAAAGGTTAAATTTTTTAATAAAGACTGAAAACACAACCAAAAATCCTAAGCACACTAACGTCACGTTTCATGTCGGGTTCACAAAATCTGTCAAGGGGTGTGAAAGGAGACAAGCATAGATCAGAACTGACTTGCAATAGCCTCACTATGTCACTACATGCAGGGTGTTTCGTTGCGTACTTTAGGAGCTAAGATGTGTTTGTAGTATGTGAAGAGTGATTAATTATAGTTTAAAAACGCTTATTAAGATTAGCCTATGAATCTTTGGTCTTTAAGGTTGTGCAGCTCTATACCTACAAATAGCGTCTTGATATGATTGCAAGATTAATGATTCATCAATTATATGATCTTTGATAGTTTCAGCCACGTCGTGTTCAATTTTCTTAGCTTGGGTATTTATTTTTAGAGGTGGAGGGAACAGATTCTCACTACTCTCAAGTTTAGGTGATGCAATCAAAAACAAAGTTAAAAACCTAGATAAACAGTGACTATGTGATAGGGAGATTAAAGATTCATCAACAATATGGTCCTTAACTAAGTCTTTTACTTTTATTTCTTCATTAGTTTCATTTTCTTTAGATTGTGTAGTAGTATTCTCAATAGGAGCAGGTAATAAAGTCTCTAAAATAAAAGAGATATGTATGCTATGTTCATTGGTAGATTCATTTAAAGATGCATTGTTAGTTGACATAAAAAAGAAAGTGTAAAGTTTCAATTGATAATTGAAATCTTTTAGTAATGATTCTAAGACCTTTTGATTGCTATAGTTTCTTCATAAAAGTAACTCCTATACAAATGCTTTGATGATATTCCTATACAAATGCTTTGATGAAATTCCTATACAAATGCTTTGATGAAAAAGTCTAATACAAGTACTTTAATAAAACCCTAATACAAGATTTTAAGTTTCAACTGTGATAAAGAAAAAATAGGAGAAGCAGCATAAATGTAGCTCCAAACTCCTAGTCAAAAGCTCGTAGGTTGCATCAATTTTTCACTTCTCGTCAATGTTCTTCAAATGATCTGCAAAAAAGATCATTAGGAAGATATAATTATGTTTCATAAAACATAAAACACACTTAAATTTAATAGTTTCATATAATCTCATACAATTTTCTATACTCATGCATAAGCTTACACATGCAAACTCCATCACTCATGTATAAATTCATTTACTTATGCATGTATTAATCTTGCATACGTGTACACACATAACCTACATATGCACATACATATACATACATGCATTCATACATTAGTCATGCATATAACTTACATATCCTTTCATACGCTCAATTATGCTAATACTTATCAACATGTTCATACTAACATATATTTACATACATGCTAACACACACATACATGCATGCTACCATATGCTAACTTATGCTAACACTCATTTCTTCATTCATGCTAACATACACTTATGCTAACACTCATTCATTTATTCATGCTAACATACACTTATGCTAACACTCATTCATTTATTCATGCTAACATAAGTTAATTCACTTTCATAAACTAATCCACTTTCATATATGTTAATACATTTTTACAAGCTGACATCTCTCATACTCATGCATTAACTCATGTCACATTCACGTCATTTTCATTCATTGAACTTACTTACACATGCACTTCATGCATACTTAAGTAGCTAAGTAGGCATTCTTATGCATGCATACACCTAATATAATGCATTGAGATGCATACATGTACCTCCCGTTATGCATACACTTCTTCCTCATGCATACTCCTCATGTATACTTACATGCACTCATTACTCTTATGTATACATGCATTCATATTTATCCATGCATATGTAAACATTATATGCATATGCATTTGTTCATCATGCATTTATGCACATATGCTTTTCTCATACACATATACCTAATTCATATGCATGTACAGAAGCCTTAACTCTAATAGGCATGCTCATATATCATCATATACTTCCAAAACACTTGCATTTATACTTATTATGCATTTATGTACGTCAATTATACTCTTTTCCATATGCATACATGCATATCTTGTATAGATGCATCTAACTCATATGCATGCACATACGGACATGCATTACTCAATTAGATGCATTCATATGCATACATTCACACTTTAATACATTCATACACATGCATTCAGCTTTTATGTACTCACATTCTCATACACACACATGCATCATGTTCACGCACATTCATGCAAACTCCAAAATTCTCATGCATGCACATGCATATAACTTTATGCATTCACATGCATACATGTTCACTTACACTTCTCTCATGTACATAAATACTCATATGCTTATGAACCACTACAACATATGAGGGGCATACCGACATTGCA
>CM035416.1:183339943-183484943 GCA_020310875.1 Ceratopteris richardii
AGAAAAGCTATGCTACCATTTGCATGGTCCCCCAGGTCAGCAGATGGACCCAAGCAACATTGCACCGATAACCTCTCGTGGACAAAAGAGAACAAAAAAGGAGTTAGACATACAAAGAAGTACTAATAGCATTACATGGAATGAATATATGGAAGAAATGCTCAAAGCATTTTATGAGATGGACGAAGATCATGATGGTGGAGATGTCGAGAGTTTCATGGAGACAACAGAATTTCCACAATCAAAAGTCCATGAAGAATATGAAAACATGCAAAGACTAGCTCGTTTACCACTTTACAATGGAGCAAAGATATATATACTACATGCGTCACTCATGATGCTCAATCTGCAATCCATTTATGGACGGTCAGATAGTAGTGTCACTGAAGTGTTCAGGTAAGTGGATTTGAAATAAACTTTCATTGTTGTATCAAAATAACTTTATTTACTAATATCATTCTAATTGCTTATTACAGGCTTCTTAAAGATCAATTTTTGCCAGAGGGCAATGACATGCCTCCAACACGTGGAGATGCAAAAAATCTTTTACAATCCACTAGAATGGATTAAACTAAGATTCATGCTTGTCCGAATGATTGCATCCTCTTTCAAAACGAGTATTAGCATCTCCACGTATGTCCAAAGTGTGGAGCAAATAGATTTAGAGAAGATCTTGTAGGCAAAGCAATCCTAGCAAAGGTTCTTCACCACTTTCATATCATTCCATGAATTAAGAACATGGTTAGATGCAAATCTATAGCTGCATTAATGCCATGGCATGCAAAGAGCAGGTCTACAGTTGGTATAATGTGAGTGCCTGCTGACTCTGATGCTTAGAAGCACATAGATAGTAAGTGGCCAGAGTTTTCTAGTGAGCCTCGATCCATATGTCTGGGTCTAGCTATGGATGGAGTAAATCCATTTGGTTTACGTAGCTCTTCATGGAACACATGGCCCGTATGTTTGGTCAATTATAATATCCCACCATGGTTGATCACAAAGAAAGGTCATTTATTATTAGCTCTTATTATGCCAGGTAAGTATAACGTAAAAAACATGGATGTATATCTTGTACCACTTGTGGAAGAACTGTGCATTTTCTGGGATGGGATTACTTTGCGTGACATATCTCAACCTATAAGAAGACGAGATGTGCGAGTGCAAGGCATACTTATGTGGATGATGCATGATTGACCTGGTTATGGTGAATGTTTAGGTTTATCAATTTTGGGTTACCATACTTGTCCCTTATGCGGACCATGACTCGAAGCACACTATTCCAAAGCACTGCATAAAACGGTCTATAAAGGACACCATAGATATTCGCTTGATGGACATGTTTTACGTGAAGGACAAATTGGTCGACAAGCGCAATGCCAAATGAAAGTTAGCGATTGGAAACAATTGTGGGATTCAAAAACTCCAATCGTTGCATGAAACAGTTGTGCATTTTTCATGAACTCCCTTATTGGAGTGAATTATTGATCAATCATTTGGTAGACCCGATGCATATTTTTAAGAATGTGGGAGAGATTCGCTGGAAGACTTTGATCGGAAAGAAAGAAAGCAAAGCACAAAGGGAGGACTTAGAAGAGGGAGGTTGTATGCGAGAGTTGTGGGCAATTACTAAACCCAATGGAACAGTATTGTTACCAAGAGCTCCTTGGGTGCTTCACAGGACAGAAGGGCAACAAGTGAAGAAAACAATTTCAGAGTTTTGGACACCCACTGGATGCATGAGGTGTCTAAAGACTAGTTTCACATGAAATGACGATCTTGGTGGGCTCAAGTCTCATGATTGGCACAAGTTTTTACAGGTTGTGCTCCTTGTAGCCTTAAAAGATTGTCTTTTGGAGGATGTACAAAGAACCATTTATAAAATTAGTTCTGTAGTACGGTGGATCTCTTCTAAAGAGATAAATAGAGATAGCAAAGAGAGTGCAAAACTTAATACTATCGAGGTTGTTTGTATGGTAGAGAAATATTTTCCCACAAGCATTCTCACTATTCAGCTTCATTTACTGGTTCATGTGGTAGATGAATTTGCAATAGCAGGAACTCTCCATAGTCGATGGATGTTCTTCTTAGAGCGCTTTATGAAGACATTAAAAGGGTTTTTCGAGAGAGAGCATGTCCAGAGGGTAGCATGGCAGAGGGATGGCTCGTAAAAGAGTCTCTTGTATTCATAATTGAGTTTCTACGTATGTGAGATCAAGAAATGCCTCGCTTATGGAGCGATGATGAAGATGTTCGTCTCGTAGGTGACGAACCACAAGGTAAAGGGTTGCAACAAAAAATGGATGCAGCTTTCAGAGAGAAGGCAATGAAGTTTTGTATAGTTAACTCTAAGACTATGCACAAGTGGTTAGAAAAGTATGAGCTTACCATGGAGACCAACACAAAGGAAAGAGCTGAGTTTCAAAGGAATTGTTCCACTCAATTTTTGCCTCTTCCACAAAGTCTTCGACCTCTTCCACCTTTTCCAACAAGCAGATGGCTAGATACGACAGTTTGACAAGCAAAGGTAGTGGGTGAAGATATCTTTGAAGAAGAAGAAGAACTGGCAACGGGATGTGATTGGGAGTATACTAAATACAGTGCACTATGATCTCATGGATGACACTTTTGGATCACATGAATCAATAAAAATAGGTCTAGTTTTGATAGTGGGGTGATGGTGAACTTTTTGCAAAAAAGTAGAGCGAGTGCAAGAGATGATAATGCTGAAGAAGGCCAGCTAGATTATTATGGAGTGATTCAAGATATCTTGAAACTATCCTTTAAGAAGTTTGATTACGTTGTTTTTTTTCAACGTAGTCACCTCTGGAAGAAACGCAATACTAAGGCGGGATAAAAGCGGTTTGCTTCAAGTCGACTCCACAAAATTATGGATGGATGAAAGAGATACATTTGTACTTCTCGAAAACTATGAGCAAGTTGACGAAATTCGAAAGAACCAGAGTGGCTATTTATTTTACAAGTCGCCTTACGTAGTAGATAAATTTTTGAGAACATAGATGTAGAAGAAAGTCCATCTATAGTGGACTCAGAGATTCATTTGATTGTCGAGGAGGAAGAGATCATTGTTCGAGAAGAAGAGGTCATTGAAGAAGAAGAAATACAGGATGAAGCAATAGATGATGATCAGGAAGAAACTAGCATACCAAGTGATTTAGAAGTCGTCAATATAGAGATAGATATTCTCTGTGCATCAGATCTCCAAGAGGATGCTAGAATAGAGGAGTTTTGAATCAAACACTTGTACGTACTAATTTTTGTTTTTTTTTTTCTAGCTTTTTTTGTACACTACCATTCCTCTATACTTTGGTTGGAGTCAAGTTTGAAATTCAAACTCAAACTTGAGAAAAACTTCTCTTAAAAAAAGAGCTTGTAAAACTCGTGGCCTGAGAGCCTCATTGATAGTCTTCTTCATCATCATTTGCAGTAGCTGAGTGTCTTACACCATAGTTCACTTAGACTAGTATCATTGTGCATCATTTCTATGCAAATGATCTTGTACAACAATGTTCTATAATACATATACTTCGATGCTCATCTCTATCTATTTCTCTACTATGACTACTCAGAACAGTGAACTTTGCTAGATCATATCTCAATGATTTCTCAACCCTTTAGCATGATCTATAACTTGTTGGAACTAGCTCAAAGTCTATTTAATGCTACCAAAGGTTCAAAGCTTTTGATTCATCTATTTGGGAGAAATCACCATTGAAGTGCTCACTAGTCATTTGTTGTTCATTCCCTAAAAAATCGAGGGTAAGCTTTGGATTGCTAAATCAATTTCTCATAGTATAGTTCATCATTTTAGATGATTCCACTTGTAATCATTAGCTATTTAAGCTACTGTGATTCCCTCAAAGGGAATTCCACTAATTGCTACTGCACTATGAGCACTAAGCAAAAGAACCAGTAGGTGTGAAGACCAAAATAGCAAGTTTTGTGAGACTAGCTAGTTGTAAAGTTGCCTGTTTTGATTCAATTGTTTGAAGGATCAACTCCAAAGTACATAGGTACCTTCTTGGTGTTATTTGCAAGCTAAAAGGTTGTACTATCAAATTCTGAAGTAATTTAGGGCAGTTACAACACGGGTTTTAGTAAGAACAACCTCACTTCCTTGAGGTATCCATCGATCTCTTCCAACACTTTAGTGCACAACCGAGTTTCCTCAAGCTTGAGGCACAACATGTATACAAATATCGAATGATTTTTATGGATATTTGTATATCCAGGTCATCGCATCTCTCAAAAGTTTGACTCCATTATTTCACAGTAAAGTAGAAGCATTCCCTATGTTGAAGCATGAATTGCCTCATAGGTATGTTCACAAACAGTGCTCTTCATGCACATTGATGGTTCTCTTAGTACCTATGGAATGAACCGGAGACCTTTTGCTAACTCAAACTAGATTATGTACCTTTCTTATTCACATTATGCAATAGAAAATACTTCCTTCTAATCTGAGTATTAATGCCTCTAAGATAGGCTACTTATTGCCTTCGCTAGACTTGCACACATAGACGATTCTTCACTCCATACATGATTTCTATCATCATACGAAACATTTAGACTTGAGCTTCAAGAAACCTTTAGAGGACCATATTAGATGTATAAAAAGCCAAAGATTAAAAGAAATGGATACCATATGAAGAGGGAAGTCTACTCAACATGCTTAGCTGCACAGCTCCTTGATAGAAAAAATAGAATGTGAGTTGTGGCTACTCAAAGTATAGAGAGATCACTCAAACAAGAAGACATCTTCCTTAACAAGGGTCATAATAGCTTATTCCAAATCCTTAAGAAATAACACATGCAACACATATCAATTGGAAGTTTATGATGTGTTCATATGACTCAGAAAACATTCCTTTAATGTTAAAGGCTATTTTAGTCAAGAATTGGGCTCATCACACCTAAGTGTGATAGGTGACTGATTGAGAGTAAGAAGTGGAGTTGAAATTCAAATTCAATGCATGAGTACTTATGCTTGCATCTTCACTTCATAAGTCTCCAAATTTCATTAAATGAGATGGTTCATATGCTCCTAAGGTTGGAGCTTGATTTTGAACATGTCTCGCTATGAAAAAGGAATCAAACTCCTTAAGATTCATTGAAAGTATCACTTAGTAATGTTGAAATGATTTTTACAAATCAATCTTTGAGTGTGATGTTGTTAGATATGGTTCATTTATTTCGATTGGTGTTTCTTTGATAACCTGTTTCTTGGATTGGTGTACATGCTTCACTTATTTCCTTTTTTGTATATTTTAATGAACGTATTTCTTTGATTGGTTTATGTGCTTCATTTATCACATCAAATCAAAGTTAGCTTCAAGGATGCACTACAACATATGAGGGGCATACCGACGCTGCATATACCGACGGTCATAGTCGGCATCAGTATAGCCCTCGGAAAATCTGACTAAGAGATACCGACGGTCAAGTGACCGTCGGTATGACCGTTTTAAACGGATCGTCGGTGTGGCCCGCAACCACCGGTATAAGTGTCGGTATAAGCATCGGTATAAGCGTCGGTATATGCATTGGTATGAGCATCGGTATAAGCGTCGGTAATTTACTGGCATCTACCGACGCGTATACCGACGTCCATACCGGCGCCTATACCGACGGCGAATTTTTAAACATACGCGAACTTGAGAGCAAAACTTCACATTTCTGCGCGTGTTTGAGTACTATCGGTCTACTCTCAAACTTGCGTGCGCGAACCTGCATTGTCTTGTGCACACACACACACGGATCTCTCTCTCTCTACACACACACACACTCTCTCTCGGCTTAGCTCTCACATCTTGGTAAGTGCTACGCGTACTGTTAGCATTTGTGTTTCTCTATGCTTTAGGGTTTCTAATTTCTCTTTTCGTTGATTTTGCAGAAGTTCGTTGGCGTCGATTGTTTGGAATTGGACGAGAGACGACCTACATTACGCTTTGACGACAACCATTCAAAGAGAGACATACTTGTAAGTGATTCTTTTATTCGCTATTGATAGAGAGAGAAGAGAGAGAGAGAGAGAGAGAGAGAGAGAGAGAGAGAGAGAGAAAGAGAGAGAGAAGAGAAAGGAAGATACACATTAATTTACACATGCATACATACACACATACATGTACACACATGCATGCTTACATACACACACCTATACACACATGCATGCTTACATACACACACACATATACACATATGCATGCATACACACACACATAAATTTACACACATGCATACATACACACACATGCATACACACATACACACATACATACACACACATATATACACATATGCATACAAACACATACACACACACATATACACACATACATACACACACGCATATATACACACATATACACACATGCATGCATACATACACACACATATACCGGCATGCATGCATACACACATATATACACACATGCATACATACACACATATACACACATGCATGTATACATACACACACATGTATACACATGCATACACATACACACACATACACATACATGCATGCATACATACACACACGTACACACACATGCACACACATGCATGCCTACATACACACACATACACATACACACACATGTATACACATGTATACATACACACACACACACATGCACACATGCATACATACACACACATATATACACACATGCATACATACACACATATAATCCTTTTTTTTTTTTGAAGTTTTTGTTTTACATCAAATATATAAAAATAGGATTAGGGTTTTAGGGTTAAATATTTAAGATTAGGGTTTTAGGGTTTTAAATAGGATTAGGGTTTTAGGGTTAAATATTTAAGACTAGGGTTTTAGAGTTTTAGGTCTAGATATTTAAGATTAGGGTTTTAGGGTTTAGTATTTCAGATTAAAGTCTAAGTCTTTCTAATTAGGGTTTTAGGATTTTAATACGTAGATAACATATATACACAAACACACATATACATATAATACATACATACATGTAGATACACATGCATACATAAATATACATATTTTAGATTTAAATCTTTAAGATTAGGGTTTTAGGGTTATAACACCTACATAATATATATGCACACATACACATACACATGTAATACATATATACATGTATATACACATGTATACAGAAATATACATATTTTAGGTCTAGATATTTAAGATTAGGGTTTTAGGGTTTAGTATTTCATATTTAAGTCTAAGTCTTTCTGATTAGGGTTTTAGGATTTTAATACATAGATAACATATATACACAAGCACACATATACATATAATACATATATACATGTAGATACACATGCATACAAAAATATACATATTTTATATTTAAATCTTTAAGATTAGGGTTTTAGGGTTATAACACCTACATAAGATATATGCACACATACACATGCACATGTAATACATATATACATGTATATACACATGTATACAGAAATATACATATTTTAGGTCTACATATTTAACATTAGGGTTTTAGGGTTTAGTATTTCAGATTTAAGTCTAAGTCTTTCTGATTAGGGTTTTAGGATTTTAATACGTAGATCACATATATACACAAACACACATATACATATAATACATACATACATGTAGATACACATGCATACAAAAATATACATATTTTAGATTTAAATCTTTAAGATTAGGGTTTTAGGTTTATAACACCTACATAAGATATATGCACACATACACATGCACATGTAATACATATATACATGTATATACACATGTATACAGAAATATACATATTTTAGGTCTACATATTTAAGATTAGGGTTTTAGGGTTTAGTATTTCAGATCTAGAATTTTAAGATTAGGGTTTTAATTAAATATATATAATTAAATATATAAAAATAGGATTACGTAAGGAAAAAAATCTGAAGATATAAATAAACTTATATATAAAATAAGATAATTATATACATAAATAAATATAAAAAGAACTAGTGTTTAAATAATTTAATTAAATATTTATAATTAAATATATAAAAATAGGATTACGTAAGGAAAAAAATTTTGAATATATAAATAAATATGTATACAAAATAAGAAATAAATATAAAAAGAACTAGTGTTTTAAATAATTTAATTAAATATATATAATTAAATATATAAAATTAAATATATAAAAATAGGATTACGTAAGGGAAAAAAATCTGAATATATGAATATATATATATATATATATATATATATATATATATATATATATATATATATATATATATATATATATATATATATATATATATATATATATATATATATATATATATATATATATATATATATATATATATATATATATATATATATATATATATATATATAAGATAATTATATACATAAATAAATATAAAAAGAACTAGTGTTTTAAATAATTTAATTAAATATATATAATTAAATATATAAAATTAAATATATAAAAATAGGATTATGTAAGGAAAAAAAATCTGAATATATGAATAAATATATATATAAAATAAGATAATTATATACATAAATAAATATAAAAAGAACTAGTGTTTTAAATAATTTAATTAAATATTTATAATTAAATATATAAAATTAAATATATAAAAATAGGATTACGTAAGAAAAAAAATCTGAATATATAAATAAATATATATATAAAATAAGATAATTATATACATAAATAAATATAAAAAGAACTAGTGTTTTAAATTATTTAATTAGATATATATAATTAAATATAATTAAGTAAAGAAAAAATCTGAATATATAAATAAATATATAAATACACAAACACACATACTTATATACCTATCTATATTCACATATATATACATATACACATATATATACACATGCATACATATATATACATGTTTTAGTTTTAGGTCATTTGGATTAGGGTTTTAGGGTTTTAACACGTACATAATATATATACACACATACACATACACATATAATACATATATACATGTATGTACACATGTGTCTAGAAATATACATAATTTAGGTTTAGATCTTTAAAATTAGGGTTTTAGGGTTTAGGCATACATATAACTTAATTAAGAGGAAAAAAATCTGAATAAATAAATAAATAAATAAATAAAATAGGATCAATCAAGAAAAAATCCGAATATATAGATAAAATAGGATAGCTATATAGATTAGGGTTTTAAAACTAGGATTGTAAGTTTTTTTAGGTATTTAAGTATTAGAGTTAGATTTTTAGGTTTAATAAAAAAACAAATGTTCTAAAATGTTCTAAAATGTCCATATTGTAGCAGATGGCTTCTTTGGATCCTGAAGAGAGAATGGCATGTCCTTGCACACAGTGCAAGTATCAAATTTATCAGAAACGATGGATTTGTACTCCACATGTTAGAGACTATGGATCCTTTGATAGGAGTCGACTGGAAAACCTACGCTATCATTCGCATGGTCCCCCAGGTGAGCAGATGGACCCAAATGACATTGCATCGGTAACATCTCGTGGACAAAAGAGAGAAAAAAAGGACTTAGACGTAGAAGAAAGCACTAATAATATTACACAGAATGAACATATGGAAGAGATGCTTGAAGCATTTTATGAGATGGATGAAGATCATGATGGTGAAGAAGGTGTCGACGAGAGTTTCATGGACACAACAAAAATTCCACGATCAGAAGTTGATGAAGAATATGAAAACATGCGAAGATTAGCTCGTTTACCACTTTACAATGGAGCAAAGATATCTGTACTATGTGCTTCACTCGCGATGCTCAATCTGCAATCCATTTATGGATGGTCAGATAGTACTGTCACTGAATTGTTCAGGTAAGTGGAGAACAAATTGGCTTTCATTGTTGTATCACAATAACTTCATTTACTAATATCATTTTAATTGCTTATTGCAGGCTTCGTAAAGATCAAATTTTGCCAGAGGGCAATGACATGCCTCCAACATATGGAGATGCGAAAAAACTTTTACAGTCCATTCGAATGGATTAGACAAAAATTCATGCTTGTCTGAATGATTGCATTCTCTTTCGGAATGAGTATGAGCATCTCCACGTATGTCCAAAGTGTGGAGCAAATAGATTTAGAGAAGACGTTATAGGCGAAGCAATCCTCGCAAAGGTTCTTTGCCACTTTCCTATCATTCCACGAATTAAGAACATGTTTAGATGCAAATCTATAGCTGAGTTAATGTCATGGCATACAAAGAGCAGGTCTACAGATAATGTAATGCGAGTGCCAGCTGACTCTCATGCTTGGAAGCACATAGATAGTAAGTGGCCAGAGTTTGCTAGTGAGCCTCTTTCCATACGTCTAGGCCTAGCTATGGATGGAGTGAATCCATTTGGATTACGCAGTTCTTCATGGAGCACATAGCCTGTATGTTTGGTCAATTATAATATCCCACCATGGTTGGCCACAAAGAAAGGTCATTTATTATTAGCTCTTATTGTACAAGGTAAGTATAAGGTAAAAAACATGGATGTATATCTTGCACCACTTGTGGAAGAACTGCGTATTTTATGGGATGGGATCACTATGCGTGACATGTCTCAACCTATAAGAAGATGAGACGTGCGAGTGCAAGGCATACTTATGTGGACAATGCATGATTGGCTTGGTTATGGTGAATGTTCAGGTTTATCCATTTCGGGTTACCATGCTTGTCCTTTATGCGGACCACGAATCGAAGCACGCTATTCCAAAGCACTACGTAAAACTATCTATGAAGGACATCATAGATATTTGCCTGATGGGCATGTTTTACGTGAAGGACAAATTGGTCGACAAGCGCAACACCAAATGAAAGCTAGCGATTGGAAACAACTGTGGGATTCAGAAAATCCAGTTGGTCGCATGAAACGGTTGTCCATTTTTCATGAAGTCCCTTATTGGAGTGAATTGGTGATCAATCATTTGGTAGACCCGATGCATATTTTCAAGAATGTGGGAGAGATGCTTTGGAAAACTTTGATCGGAAAGAAAGAAAGCAAAGCACAAAGGGACGACCTAGAAGAGGTTCTAGGAGTGGATCTAGAGGTAGGTCTGGAGGCGGAGGAGGCGGTTGTTGTGGAGGCAGTGCGATGGACATTGTGTCGCCCGCTTCTACTCCTAGGACGAGTACCTCAGATGTAGGTACGCCATGCAGTACACCACGCTGTACACCACATACACCTTGGGGTGCTCATGACCATGATGACTCCAAGGTGTATAGTATCCGAGATGGAGCTCCAGTGACGGATGCGGCTGGCAAAGCAATGCGTGCACGCATACGACAGCTTTGCTCCATCCAGTTTGGACACTCCATCATGCTGAAATGGAGTGAAGAGGATAAAGATCGGAAGAATTATATCACACAGACGATTTACCAGGAGTTCCGACCAGCCGATGGACAATCGATTGTGAGTTCAGAGTGGATTCTACATACCGCACGTGAGGTCATGTCACATCGATGATCCGAGGCTCGTGATGCATTCAGAGAAGGCTTACCAAAGCCTATGTGGTTAGATGCTGAGGAGTGGGACATGATTCGTGATGAGCAGTAGCAGACTCCTGATCGATATCGCCAGCAGCGAAATGCCGCAGCCACACGTCTAGACACGATTGGACCGTCACATTTGGGCAGCGGCAGATATGACACGATGCGTCATGAGTTTGTAAGTACCATTTCATTTATTGAATTTATTTGTCTTAAAATTCTCATATATATTTCTCTAATCTTTTTATATTTGTTTCAAGAGTTGGCAATGGGTCGTCCTCCAACACGAACGGAGGAGTCTTATGGATATAGTCATGGGTTGACTGCACTATTGCAAGACTTGGAGGGACGCGGTGCAGTAGTTTCATGGGAGCGTTTGTGATGAGGTAATTAATTTATAAACTTGGTTTTTACTTGTTTGTAATTTTTATGTGAATTTATCTCATTCCATTAATGTTCTTTGTTGCAAGACTGTTGATATGGAAAGTTCTTTGCATGTGTATGGCAGTGGAATACCAATATTTTGTATTTGATTTTCATATGGCAATACATTGCTTTTCCACATTTTGTAAAAGCGTCATATATGACAGTGGTTTGCCACACTCTTGTACATGCTTCATTATTGAAATATATAACTTCTTTTGTACATGGTTCATTGTTCATTCTGATTATCGATCTCTTTTGTGTACAATAATACTCTGTTTCATGAAATCATATTTCGGTTGTCATTAGAATACACATCACATGTACTCGCTTTTTTTTTGGGCAGAGTGTATTGTCTTTTGTTCAGCAACATCATGGTAATGTTGCTATAGCAAAAGACAAAACATTCTGCCCAAAAAAAATTTTGCAGGTATGGTCGTCGGTATAAGCGACGGTACTCCCAGTAGTGTCATCGGAATAACCATCGGTACACCCAGGAGGCGATGCAGCAGAAGCCGATTACCGACGCATATACCGACGTTTATACCGACGCATATACTGACGCTTTTACCGACATCTACACCGACGCCTATACCGACTCTTTGGTACCGACGTGGAAACCGACCTTTACATCGGTGTCGCGGCAAATAAAGTTGTTTTCATTTTCCTCGGTAAAAACCTCGGTATACCATCGATCTGTTGTAGTGATGGATCAAGCTATAATGAAATATTTGGGCAAGCAATCAGCCTAGAAAGGGTTCCCAAGGGGGCTAGGAGTCCCCCCGCATGTGTGTGGAGAAGACACATGCCCGATAGGCTAGTAAAAGATATATTCCATGGAATATTCCTTGTCAAATCGACAAATCATTTATATTCATTAAGTTTGTTGAACTAATCTAAGTTGCATATGGCGATTACACGGATCATGGCCACCCTTTTTCTAGCATTTGTGTCTAACCATTTGTGAAAGGCCTCTCCTCTCCATTACTTTATGGTTTTGCACTATCCTAGGTATCAAATTGAGCTAGCATACCATAGTGAATTATGGGAGATTTGAACTCACAACCCTCTAGCTAGGAATGTGATAACCACTTGCCCCAAAATCCATGGTCGAGGATTGCTTCCTTATCCTCCCTCCTTTGGTGTACTTCAACCATCTCCTATTTCTCAATGGTGTGGTTCATGTTGGAACATCAGCTTACACTATGCTTGAGGTGGATTTGATCCACATCAAAGGCTATCGCATCGAAAGAATATCCGTTGGAGAGTTCTTTTTCTTATGCTCATTTATTGTTTTTTTTTTGAGAGATTTTTGATGGTTCATTTACTGTTGTAAAAGCCTTGAGCTTTACACATGTAAAGGTAGAAAGATAAAGCCAAAATCCCTTGAATTTGTGGTGGTTGAAGTTGTATTCAATCAAGCAATCAATCACCTAAAAGTAGATCAAACTAGATCTTCACTTTTCCTAGATTGTAGGAAAGTGAATTGATTCCCTCCAACAACCATTCCCACCTTCATTTGAATTCAAATTTCACGTGTAGAAGTGGTGGAACACTCCTAGAGTCTATATAAATACTTGAATCACTTGTACATTACATGGAAGCAATATACATACACTTGTGAGCATCATTGTCTTGCTCCTTCAATTCTCTGCATCATCTTCTTCGCCATTAGTAATCTTGCAGAGGCTGCTGCTCTCTCTCTCTCTCCAAAGCTTCAAATTGAGTGAAAGATGGCTCATTGGAAAGGTATTACCATCTAGTTTATTTCCATAAATTTTCATATCATTTTGTTGAGTAAATTGGGAGAAACTGGAGTTTTCTTGTCTCGTGGTCAATTTCTACATATTCTTGAAAAATAGGAAGTACCACCGGTGAATGTCGCATTCATTCCTATAGCATATTTTGCTTATTCCTTATAATTTTGTGAATTCTATACACTCACCCCTATGTGTATCACTCCCATAAAAGGATTGTTTCTAATTGTAATCATGCTGGTCGCTATGGGCATTTGAAGTTCATTGTCTCTTCCATAGATAGTAAGTTTTTTGAGCTAGTCGACCCGCGAACCTATCTATTTTGTATCATCTCATTCTTCTTGATGCTCCAAAGTACATAGTGTGTTTCTTTGCACTTATTGCATGCCTATAAAGTCTATTTGAGTCTCCATAAGCTTAAGGGCTGGTCTTGTGTCGGTTGACTTGACCAAACTTCGTCGCTTCAAAATGCACTTTTCTACCTTCTACAAGCTTCTCCAAGTTCTTTTAGTGGTATCAGAGCAAGATCAAGATGGGTGACGGCTTTCCCTCGATGATGGAGAAGCTTGATTGACACAACTAGAGGGCTTGGCAAATCAGAATGGAGGCCTGTTTGCAAGGTAGAAATCTTTATGGAATTGTAGCAGGTGATGAAGCTATGCCTATTCCAAGATCCAAAGGAGGACCAACATAAGAGGAGACAGATAAGCTCACACTTTGGTGTGCAAGGGATGCTCAAGCAAGGCCGTACATACTAAACTCTATCTCTGACTTTCTATTACCACATATTAGAGGATGCAAGACATCTCAAGAGACTTGGGATGCCCTCGAGATTTTCTTTTCTGCTAGTACCAAAGCAAGAAAGAATCATCTTTGGAACGAGTTCAACCAAATGAAGAAGACACCTAAACAAACCATCACAGAGTTTGTTACCAAGGTCAAGGAGGTTGCAGATCAATTAGCATCCATTGGAGAGCTGATTGAAGAAGAGGTCATCATGAGGCAAATTCTCAACAGCATTCTGAAGTGATAAGCAATGGCAATCCTTCACGACGGCTTATGACCTCATCATGGATGTGCAAACTCCAGACTTCAACATCTTTCTTGGACAACTCTTCAATCAAGAATCCAACAATAGCATAAAGGAAGGTAACTCTTATCATTGTAACTCAAGTAGTGCTCTATATGCAGATAAGAAGGATAAGAAGCAGAAAGGCAAGAAGAAGGAAGAAGATGAAGAAGAGACTTCCCAAGCCAACTTTGCAAGCAAGAGCAAGTGGAAAGGGAAGAAGAAAGGACCAAAGCAAGACAAAGTCAAAGGTCAGAATGTTCAACCTTGTGCCATATGTGATAAGACCAACCACACCACTCAGAATTGCTGGTTCAATGGGAAGACCTAGAAAGGAAGTGGAAGAGGTGGATATGGCAGCAATAGAGGCAGAGGTGGACACAACTTCAACAATAACAATAGAGGCTATAATAGAAAGGACTACAACAATTATTAGGAAGATCAACCACATGAAGACTCATTGCTTCTTATGAATCTAAGCCACAAAGAAGGTAAAGAAGATGATCATTTGTTCTACATAGATTCAGGATGTTCGAATCATGTTGCAGGCAACATTGCTCTTCTATCTGACTTGGAAAGTCCAAAGCATAGACATGAAGTGAAAACAAGGGATGACACGAAGCACAATGTGGAGAAGATTGGTAATGTCAAAGCTTCCAATGGAAGGACAAACATTCTAAGTAAGGTTCTCTATGTACCCACTATCACTAAAAACCTAATAAGTGTAGGCCAAATAGTTGAAAAAGGCTTGCAAGTTAGGTTCACCCAACATGGAGCTTTTGTGGAAGATCCATGTCAAGGCTTCAAAAAGATAGCCCGAGGTGAGAAGCATGGTAGGCTCTTTACTTTTGAAGTAGGAGAAACCAGGAACATAGCTCTATTCAACTTTGGGTCTCAAACCCTAAGTGAGCTTGAAGTGTCCCATAAGAGACTTGCTCATGTGAATGAAAGAACCTTGAAGGATATATGCAGGGATCAAAGTGTTCTAGGACTCCCGAACATATCAAAGCAACACATGATCAACATGTGTGATGCATGTCAGATTGGGAAGGCACAAAGACAACCATTCAATCACAAACACTACATCCACAACAACTTATTGGACTTAGTACATACAGATGTATAGGGACCAAGTCAAGAACCTTCATTGGCACGATCAAGGTATTATGTCTCATTTATTGACGAACATAGTAGATGGATTGTTCTATACTTTATCAAGAGTAAGAATGAAGTGTTTGATTGCTTCAAGTAGTATCTTGCACATGTGGAGAATCATATAGGTAGATCACTAAAGAAGCTCAGATCTGATGGAGGGGGAGAATACTTCTCCAAAGAGTTTGACGAGTTCTTGTAGGAAAAAGGTATCAAAAGGAAAGTGACTACTAGGTACTCTCCTCAACTAAATGGAATTGCAGAGAGGAGAAACAAGATATTGGTTGGATCAGCCCGAACAATTCTTGAAGAGAAGAAGCTTCCACATTATCTATGGGCAGAAGCTATTTCAACTGCTGTGTACCTTGTTAATAGACTACCATCAAAATCACTTCAAGGTATGACTCCTTATGAAGCATGACATGGAAGAAAACCTAGTCTTGGACATTGCAAGGTTTTTGGTTGTTTAGCTTATGTTCATGTATCATCACAAATAAGAGGTAAGCTAGATGAAAGGGCAACAAAGTCAGTGTTTATTGGATATGATTCAACTCAGATGGGTTACAGGTTCTTCAATCCTTCAACCAAGCAATTCACTACAAGTAGAGATGTTGTGTTTGAAGAACATAGGTCTTGGTATGATGAAGACAAACAAAAGGTAACATTACCATATGATCTTGATTCTGACTCTCATCAATTAGGAAGCAAGCATGCTACACAGGTCCAAAATCCAAGAAGTGATACAGACGATGACCAAGATGAAAGAGAAAAGGATTACAAGCTATGGAAGTCAAGAGGCAAAGCAAAGATGCAAGAGGTTGGAGAATGCTCCAAACAAGCACCTAGAAGATCAGCAAGAGAGAAGAAACAACCAGAAAGGTATGGATATGAGTCCACATTTTTTACGAAGCATTCAATCTACTTGGCAAAAGACGCTATTTCAGAGGAACCCTCAACCTATGAAGAGGCAAAGGGGAACCCTAATTGGGAAAAGGCCATGAACGAAGAGATAGATGCATTGAAGGAAATGACACTTGGGATTTGGTTCCAATGTCACCAAATCAAAAGGTAATTGGTTGCAGATGGGTATATAAAGTTAAAAGAAATTCAGATGGATCAGTTTGCAGGTACAAGGCAAGATTAGTTGCCAAAGGATGCTCACAAACTCATGGTATAGACTATGAGGAAACATTCTCACCAATTGCAAAGATGATTACAATCAGGACATTGATAAGTGTAGCTGCTGCAAGGAATTGGAGACTCCTCCAACTTGATGTGAAAAATGCATTCTTAAATGGTTGGATAAGTGAAGAGGTATACATGTCACAACCACCAGGTTTTGAAAACCTTAATCATCCATCTTATGTTTGCAG
Organism: Ceratopteris richardii; assembly: GCA_020310875.1. Lineage (NCBI taxonomy): Eukaryota > Viridiplantae > Streptophyta > Polypodiopsida > Polypodiales > Pteridaceae > Ceratopteris > Ceratopteris richardii. The sequence goes on from CM035416.1 coordinate 183,357,190, forward strand.
ACTTAAGAAAGCATTGTATGGATTGAAATAAGCTCCTAGAGCTTGGAATTATAGGTTGGTTACATATCTTCAAGATCAAGGATTCAAAGCTAGCAGCTCATATCCTTATCTATTCATCAAAAGGGATCACAATGAGGTTATCTATCTATGTGTGTATGTAGATGATATTATTGTAACAGGTGATGATCTAAATGGCATTCAAAGGATCAAGAGACACATGCAAGAGGAGTTCAAAATCAGTGACCTAGGTGAGCTCACATATTTCCTAGGTATGCAAGTGATATACACGGATGAAGCAATGTATTTGACTCAAAGAAGATACAGTCAGGATCTTCTTCTCAAGTTCAAAATGGAGAACACTAAACCTGTAGGTACACCTTTGGAGATGAATCATAAACTAAGTGTTTATGAAGGTGAGAAAATTGAAGACCTAAAAGAGTATCAAAGCTTGGTAGGTAGCTTGATATATGCTACTCATACAAGGGTAGACATAGTGTGGGAGTGCTTAGTCAGTTCATGCACTCACCGAGAAGACCACACATGGATGCGGCTAAGAGAGTACTTAAGTATCTCAAAGGTACAATCAACGAAGGTATGTTCTATCCTTACTCTTCAGATTTGGATATCAAAATCTACTCAGATGCAGATTGGGCAGGAGCTAAGGATGATAGAAAAAGTAATCTGGTTACTTAGCATTTGCAGGTTCGAAGCTAGTGTCATGGAGTTCCAAGATGCAACCAACAGTTGCTTTATCCTCAACTGAAGCGGAGTACAGAGGCTTGACCATAGCAACTCAACAGGCAATATGGTTAAAAGCATTGTATACAGGTTTGGGACTTGTGAGTTCCAAACCTCACATATTTGGAGATAATGTAACTTCCATGCATCTAGCGGAAAATCCTATTTTCCATGCGAGAACCAAGCACATAGAAGTCCATTACCACTTCATCAGGGAGAAACTCATGGCAAAGGAGATTGACATTTCTTTTGTTCCAACTGAAAAGCAAGTAGCAGATATGATGACAAAGACACTTGTTGGAACATCAAGCTTACACTATGCTTGAGGTGGATTTGATCTACATCAAAGGCTTCGCATCGAAAGAATATCCGTTGGAGAGTTCCTTTTCTTATGCTCATTTATTGTTTTTTTTTTTTTGAGAGAGATTTTTGATGGTTCATTTACCATTGTAAAAGCCTTGAGCTTTACACATGTAAAGGTAGAAAGATAAAGCCCAAATCCCATGAATTTTTGGTGGTTGAAGTTGCATTCAATCAAGCAATCAATCACCTAAAAGTAGATCAAACTAGATCTTCACTTTTCCTAGATTGTAGGAAAGTGAATTGATTCCCTCCAACAACCATTCTCACCTTCATTTGAATTCAAACTTCACTTTTAGAAGTCACAGAACAATCCTAGAGTCTATATAAAGACTTGAAATCACTTGTACATTACATGGAAGCAATATACATACACTTGTGACCATCATTGTCTTGCTCCTTCAATTCTCTACATCATCTTCTTCGCCAACAGTAGTCTTGCAGAGGCTGCTTCTCTCTCCCCAGACCTCCAAATTGAGTGAAAGATGGCTGATTGGAAAGGTATTAGTGTCTAGTTTATTCCTATAAATTTTCATATCATTTGGTTTAGTAGATGGGGAGAAATCAGAGTTTTTTTGTCTCAGGGTCAATCTCTACGTATTCCTAAAAAATAGGAAGTACCACCAGGGAATGTCACATTCATTCCTATAGCATATTTTGCTTATTCCTTATACTTTTGTGCATTCTATACACTCAACCCTATGTGTATCACTCCCATAAAAGGATGTTTTCTAATTAAAATCATGCTGGTCGCTATGGGCATTTGAAGTTCATTGTCTCTTCCATAGATAGTAAGTTCTTTGAGCTAGTCAACCCACGAACCTATCTGTTTTGTATCGACTCATTCTTCTTGATGCTCCAAAGTACATAGTGTGTTTCTTTGCACTTATTGCATTCCTATAAGGTCTATTTGAGTCTCCATAAGCTCAAGGGCTGGTCTTGTGCGGGTTGGATTGACCAAACTTCGTCACTTCGAAATGCACTTTTCTACCTTCTACAAGCTTCTCCAAGTTCTTTCAGTTCAACCATCTCCCATCTATCACTTTATTACATTCTTCCTCCATTGAATTGATATCCTTAACCTCCCATGGTTTCTTGAACCTTGTTGACAACCTTGGTTTCTTGAACCCTACTCTCAACCTTAGTATCTTGAACCCTCAATGAAGTGCCATCCAAGGTTTGCCAAGGGATTTATAGTTACTAGCTAGCTCAAAGCACCACCTTCCCCTCTAGTACCCTTCGACATGATAAAGTGCCCAAGCGCCTATTTAAGAGGCTATTGGGTCAATCCACCTTGTTGAATCGTACTTCATAGGATATGCACAAGCACATTTTTAAGAGGCGACTAGGTCAATCAACCTTTCCCAAGCCTCCTTCCTAGCTCTGATCTCAATTTAATGAACTATGGAAGATTGGAAGTCACAACCTTCTAGTTAGGAAGTAATGGGTTAGACACTTGCGCCAAAAGCCATGGTTGATGATAACTTCTAAATCATACTTCTTAGGGTGTAGTTCAACCATCTCCTATCTAGAAATAGTGTGTTCAACCATCTCTTGTCTATCACTTTATTACATTCTTCCCCCCTTGGTTTTTCATTGTCCTCAAAGATCTACAAATCCCATCTAGATTCCTCAAAACCACAAGATATGCTTGCTCAAGAACTCTCTATGTTCTTACTCAATAAGAAATTATAGTGTAAGCCCCTTGTTAGACTTGAAATCACTCCTTGTTTGGTTTATTCTAGACTAGAGGGAAAAAAGTATTTAAACAAGGCTAGAAGGTATTGATGAGTTTCTATTTCTTATGTAAGAAAACATTAGTTTCATCTCCAAAGAGTCTCATGATCATCGAGTCTTGGCAATGGGGGAGTGAGAGACCATGAATATGGTCATTTTCGAGAATGTGGTTAACAAAGTGGCTATGGCCCTCGATCGTGGTAGCAGAATGCAATGGAACCAATGGACAGCCTTCTCTAATAGATCATTTCAACTTGATAGATTGAAAAAACTTATTATTAGTATTAATACATTCTATGGCATTTCCCATAACAATAGAGATTATCCTGATAAATTTAGAGCCGCAACTCAAGTCTTTTACACCTTGAAGAATAAAATAACATTCCAGCCTATCATATGCTTTGTCAAAGTAGATCTTTAGGAAGAGGGCAATTTCAGAGGACTCCTATGTATAGTCCATGCCTTTCCAAATGTCTACGATAGCCTCCAAGATCAACTTCTCTTAATCAAGACTTTTTTTATCTTCATTAATCCAATGTCAACATTGGATAGCTATGCGACCAACAAGAATCTTAGTGAAAATCTTATATCGGATTTGTATAATCATTATAGGATACAATTCTTGATCATATTTTCACTATCTCTTCTAGCCTTAGTGATCCGCTCCTGAACTCCCTAGGTACCCTTGAATTGATATCCTCAAGCTTGCATGGTTTCTTGAACCTTGTCTGCAACCTTCGTGTCTTGAACCCTATTCTCAACCTTGGTATCCCGAACCCTCAATTAGGTGCCACCCAAAAGGTTTCTCAAGGGGTTCACATTTCCTAGCTAGATCAATAGTTTTGCACATCTGGTTTCAAGAGCTTTCCAATGGTATCTTACATGCCTCAATCCAACCTATAGATTGAGCGATACAAGCAAATGTCTATTGGATAGATTTCTCAAAGTGTCGCCTTCCCCTGTAGTACCCTTCTACATGATGAACTGCCCAAGTTCCTTTTTAAGAGGCCATTAGGTCAATCCACCTTGCCCAAGCCTACTTCCTTGGCTATGCCCAAGAGCATTTTTAAGAGGCCACTAGGTCAATCAACCTTTCCCAAGCCAACCTCCTAGGCTCTAATCTCAATGTAATGGACTATATGAGATTTGAACTCACAAATCTATAACTAAGAGTGGGATGGACTAACCACTCGCCTCAAAATCCATGGTTGAAAACTACTTCCTAATCCTTCCTATTAGGGTGTAGCTGAATAATCTCCTATTGGTCAATGGTAAGGTTCTACCATCTCCTATCTATCACTTTATTACACATACCCCTACTTTTTAACTTACTATCAGAGCTATCTAGATTGCCATTAAAGCTCTACCTTGAGACTCCATGGGTAGATGATGCCATCATTCTTGTACTTTTTGTTATTTGCAAACTTTTGATATTCTACTATATTTGTTATCTGCTTTGTTATTCTTCATCTATTCTCTTGCATTACTTGTTTCTTAAAATAAGGTGGTTACTTTGCAATTAGATTTTCTGAGGGACAAATTAAAACTATTTTTGAGGGTCCTAGATCCTCATTTATGATTATTTAGAACTAATATCGGTAAAGACTTGTGTTAAATTACCAAATTTCACTAAGAGTCTTTCTTTGATATTTTAGAAATTATCTATACACATTTGATGTGTTCTAATATAACTAATATTTCAGCGCTCTTCTCCCTACAATGATGAATTGATTGCACAAAGAGAAAATACCTTCTATCATCAACAGTTCCTGTTTAATCTGCATCACTCCATGCTCTTACTTGAAGTTCTTCATCATACCCATGTAGAAACTCATAATTTACTATACACTTCACATACCTTAACACTCTCTTTGCATGATTTAGATGTGTATCTATAGCTGCATAGATGAACTAAGATAGAACTCCAACTATGTAGCATAAGGGAGGTCTTTTGAGTGTAGCATAGATCAATGATCCAACAATGCTATTGTATAGTGTAAGGTCTTCTAGCTTCTTACCATCTTCCTTGCTTAAGTTGACATTTGAATCAATAGGCTGAGCTATTGGTTTCCAATGTGTCATCCAAAACCTAAACAACACATCTAAAAGATACTTCTTTTGAGAGAGATAGATACCTTCTTTCCCATAGATCACCTCAATGCCAAGAAATTACTTTAGCACACCTAAATATGAGATCTTGAACTCTCTTCCAAGCTTCTCCTTGATGGTCCTTATCCCTGCATCATCATCAGCTATTACAGGGAGATCATCTACATATATGCATATCACACATATCGTGTCATTTGTTTTCTTCATATACAAAGATGGATCTACATCACTTAGAGAGAAATCACAACTCTTCAAGAATTCCACTAGCCCTAGATTCCAAGCCCTCTGGACTTTCTTTAGACCATACAATACCTTCAACCTACAAACATAGGTAGGATGCTGTGAATCTACATACTTTTGAGGTTGTTCCATGAGCACCTCTTCTTGTAACTCACCATTCAAGACTACATTCTTTATGTTTATCTTGTAGATAGGCCTCCTCCTTGCTGCACATAGGATTGTGATAGATCTAATGATAGCTATCTTTGCCATACGGCTAAAAATGTACTCATAATCCACCCCTTGTGTCTATCTGAAGACTTTGTCTACTAGTCTAGCCTTGTACCTTGTTAAGCTTCCATCTTTGTTCCTCTTGGTCTTATACCCCCACTTATTTTGGACTATCTTTATGCCTTCTTTCTTGGGTACTAGCTCCCAATTGTTGTTCTCCTTAATATCTTTGAAGTTTTCATACATAGCCTTCCTCCACTCTGGTTCAGTCTTTGCCTCCTCATAAGAATCTAGCTCTTGATGTGCAATGGCATCATCATGTATGCATAGTGCTTTGCCTTGAAGGAACCATATGTCTACCTTTTTGGGGTTACCTTCTTCCTTGTAGAACTCCTCTCTTGACATTTCAAATATTGCTTCTTGAGTTTATTGAGCTTTACATTAGGAGTAATGTGTTGGAGTTAGACGTCTGCAGAAGCACGTGAAAAACACAAGGAAGAAGAAGAAGCTTGGAGCACAACACACAATACAGAATGTATTACCACTAGATTGCTGAATAGCATCTTCCACAAAAACAACATCATGCCTAACGAGAATGCGTTTACTCTGTGGATGATACAAACAACAGCCTTTACTTTCAAAACTCTATCCAACAAAAATACATTTTTTTGCTTTATCATCCAAATTTCTACGATGTTTGTTCAGGCCCTAATCCATATGCTAGACAACCAAAAACATGCAGATGAGCAACATATGGCTTGGGACAATGCCAAGCCTCATATGGAGTGATAGATGTTAGTGCTTCAGTGGGAGACCTGTTAGTACATATGCTGCACACATGACAGCTGCAAGCCAGAAACTATGTGGTAAGGCCTGACTCCTAACCATAAACCTCACCATCTGCATGAGTGACATGTTCTTTCCTTCAACAAATCCATTCTATGTAGGTGTATACGGCATTGCACACTGGTGTTTTATCCCCCGTTCAGCCAAAAATGCATCAAAATCAAAAGACATATATATCCCCCCTCGATCTAAACAGACGGTGCCCATTTTACATGCTGATAGATTCTCACTCAAAACCAAAAATTGCTTGAAGCACCTGAAAAATTCAGACTTTGCCTTCATTAGAAATACCCATGCATGCCTAGAAAAATTGTCGTAAAGATAATTTCCAAAAGAAGGTGTCTGCATAGGACCATAGACATCACTATGTACAAGCTGCAATTTCTGAGTAGCCCGAATTGAACAATCTTTTGGAAAGGAAGAATGCTGCATTTTGCCCAAGATACAACCTTCACAAACATGTTTTCTAGGTGCCTCAAGTTTGGCCAAAGAGGAAACCATTTCAGATTTCTAGAAGCATAGCAAAGTAGCAAAATTCAGATGACCAAAGCGTGCATGCCAAAGCTTTGCATCTGACATAGCTGGAGAATCATGTACTTCACATGCCGAATCATTTAAAGATCGTTCATTATCTATGAGCTTATATAGCCCACGATGCAAAATGCCAGAAGCAATAATGACATCGCCATTTGATGGATCATGAACTGTACATTTCTCATCAACAAATTTCACAAGCAAGCGAATGTTGGCTACTGCAGATATTGATAACAAATTTTTCTTGATCCCATCCACAAACAAAGCATTTGACAAAGTGAAAGAACTACCATCAGTAGTAGTCAAAATGATCTTACCAACTCTCATAATAGGATAAGAGGAGTTGTTGGTGCTTGTAACAATATTCCCTATAGGGGCAGGCTCGAGTATGTTTGTTCACCCCACTTTCAAAGTACCAAACATGTGAGTCTACTATAGACATGCACTCCTCATGAGAAGATGGGTCAAAACTGCAAACAGTAGTAAATGCCCATTCTTCTTCCTGCACAAGATTAGCAGATTCTGTTCTTGGTGTAGAGGCCTCTGCAACAATCATTCCGGCATCTTTCTTCTTTGCCTCTTTAGCAGCTAGCTTTGGACAGCTCTTAATGACATGATCATTTGCGTTTTAGTATCTGCAAAACAATTTCTGCTTTTCTGATTCCTTCTCATCTTTGTCTTCCTTCATCAAATGTGCAGCATTTGCAGATTTCTGCATACTAGTAGAAGAGCTCCATTTGCCTTTGAACTTCTGACTAGCCAGGAAATCTTGATCTGCAACATGCATAATAGACCTCTTCTACCTAGACTGGACTTCTTGCAATGAACCAGAAACTAACTCTTCAAATGTTAAGGCATTCGGATTGCCTTTCATCATCAAATGAAGAGTAGAAGCAAAACTCTGATATGAGTCAAGAAGACCATTAAGAACAATTGCACAAGTGAACTTTCAGGAAGGACTTTGTCCGCAAAAATCAACTGTTCCTTCCAATCCTTCATTTTTGTGAGAAAATTGTCCATAGAATCACCTTCATTCATGTGCTCACTCTCCAAGTATTTTCAGAGGTAGGAAAAACGAGCCTCATTACTAGAGTGTTACAATGTGGTAAGTGTATCCTAAGCATCCATAGTTGTTCTGCAAGAGCGAATGTGAGAAATAATGGCATGTTTGGCAGACAAAGCTATCAATGCATGTGCCTAAGCATCTTTGCTATCCCAACAATTTTTCTCTATAATAGATGCAATAGAAACACACCACAAACATCAATTTGTGGAATATCATCATCTTCAACACCATCTCCATCAACTTCAATGCCTCTATTTGTAGTACCTATACTCGCAGGTGTAACAGGACTTCTTTCAACACCCTACACAATATTCCATAGTCCTTTTGCAACCAATACATGATGCACCATATAAGCCCACAATGGGTAATTTTTACCATTCAACTTATCCGCAATAGCCAACATACAAAATACATCAGCGCTTTTAGCCATGGCCATTGAATAAATTACATTGATGCAAAAAATTGACTATATCTAAAAAAGTTGAACAAAACTATCCAAACCACTTCATCTAGACGTGTAGTAGGCTTCGAGATGTTTATAATTGAGAACCGAAACTGTTATATACCTTTGGTAGAAAAAGACAACATAGCTTGCACAAGCATTGTGATAGTGCATTTGAAGGTCCAAACGAGCTCCGATCACGATTTCAGCATCACACAACAAAGCTATTTTGATCTCTGAAACACCTTGTGTATGCTTTTCAAAGTTGGTGCAATTCTAAGACTACAACTGGAGAGGTGTAGACAACACCCTAGATGAAGCGGTGACTTGCTCTGATACTAATTGTTGGATTTAGACGTTTGGGGAAGCACGCAAACAACACAAGGAAGACGAGAAGCTTGGAGCACAGCACACACTATTGAATGTGTTACCCCTAGAATGTACAAAGATAAGTAGCTTTTTAGGGCATTAGGCACAAACCAGGGGAAAAAAACCTCCCAAAGTGGGAAAAAAGTGCCCCGACGGTCCTAGAGTGTTCACACACATCACTACCTAGATATATCAACATAATGACCTCCTCAAGCTCTTCCTCTTCTAACTCCTCTCCAACTTCCCTAGTGTCATAGTTTGTCTCCTTTAGCCTCATATACTTTGAAGTAGGGGATGATGTTTCTTTATAATAAGTGCAAGAGTGATCATATGAGTGTACCTTAGATTAGAAACCTCTAGACCACTAATTGTGATTGACTCTCTTGAGGTTGAATTTGCACATCAAAGGGTGCATATTTCTCTTGATCTTGTTCATCCAACGTTGCCTTGCCCTTGTCTCCATACCATGACCTTGACTCATCAAATGCAACATATCTTGAAACATATAGCATCTTTGAGAGAGGGTTGTAGCACATTTAGCCTTTTTCCTCATTTGAGTATCCAATGAACACACATTTCTCACTCTTGGACTCTAACTTTATTCTCGCTTCACTAGGAACATGAACAAAGCATACACATCCAAATACCTTGAGGTGCTCTATAGTTGGTTTCTTGCCATAATAGACTTTGCTTGGAGTCAAGTTATGCACAACACCTATTGGAACCCTGTTTATCATGTAGCAAGCTATATTCATGGCCTCAGCCCAATAAGACAATGGTAAGTTACCTTCATTTATGAGACATCTAGCTATCTCATCCAAATGCCTATTCTTCCTCTCTCCAACACAATTTTGTTGAGGGGTGTACCTGCATGTAAAGTGCCTCTTTATGCCACTGTCCTACAAGTACTATGTGAATTCCTTGGCGAAATACTCTCCCCCTCCATGTGACCTTAGTGTCTTGTGTAATGGGATGCTTAGTGTTCTCTCCTATCTTCACACAACCTTTTGAGCTTGGGACCTGCATATGAACAAAAGACTCCTCCATAAATGACCTGTGATTAGAGTGTCCTTAGTCTATGTACCGCTTTTTGTCCTTGGGATCACTACTGTAGCCATGTCTCATGGGCCATAGCTAGGAGGGTCTCCTTATAATCCTTCTTCGAGTTGTAACCATGATTTCCTTAATCCTTCTTCTTCTTGCCTTTGGCATCCTTGAGCTAGCAATTTGAAGAAATATGATTCTGCTTACCACATATCAAACAAGTTTTACCTTGATGAGGGTTATTCTCCCCTTTGTCATTATTTTCCTTCCTTGAAGATGATGCCTTGCTATCTCCTTCTAAATTTAAATCTTATTCCTTCTACTAATTCCACTTGCTTTTTCCTCCTTTCCCATTCTTCCCACTCTTGCTTTTGCCTTTGCTAGCATATAGGACCTATGAGTGACCATCCTTCTTTGATGTGTCTCATATGGCAACCTCTTGTGCCACTAGGTGTGGGATCAACTCCTCAAGAGTTGGTAGATGATCTCTATACAAGATGGTCGAAATAAGGGGTTTCCACTTGTCTTCCACTCTTAGCCCATTGAGAGTAATCTACACAAGGTCTTCCTCATCTACTTTGTAGCCAATGGATGCCAATTACTCCCTCAATTCCTTCACCTTCAAGGATAAATCAACAATAGATTGAAGAGTACCCTTCTGTAGCTCAAGCGTAAGCACCACCTCCTGTACTTGTCAATCTGTGGATACGTGAGGACTAGTATGAAGACCATGAGCATGTGAAGGCCCAAATGTGTTAGTGAGAAGCACACTAGCATGCACACACATACACACACACACACACAAGGAAAGATCAAAGAGAGGAACAATGGAAAGCCTCATTACAAAAGATCTCTCATACAAAAGCTCAAATCTACAACATGCTAACCTCAAAAATGAGCTCTCTAGCTCTTTTTGTAGTTTTTTGACTAATTTTGGCCTTATCCAGACCTATAGTCCGATGGGGTTAAAAATTAGGTTCCAGGGCTTATTTGAGGGCCCAAACAGAGTCTAAAAATTATGAAAATTGGTAGGATGATACTTCTAATACTCTTGAAGCTCTGGCATGCCTTGGCTTGAACAAAATGGAGTTGCAAGAATATGAAATGGTAATTACAATGAATTTTAGTGATGAAAAATACTACTTTTATAGGGATTCCTTCTGAAAATTTGACATGCACTTCTTGGAGCTCCCTATATGCTCCTTCTTCTTGTGTATCACTTTTCGTATGTGCTTCCATGCTTGTGCTTGACCTTGAGGTCCAACACTCCCCCCCCCCCCCCCCTCTCGAGTGCATCATCCATGACAAACCCTTGTTGTAGTGGTTGTTCCATGTAGTGCTTTGGGAGGTAGTGTCCATCTTGTATGAACAAGAGTCATCTATGTTACAAATGTAGCAGGGTCAGTTGTCTGGTTTTGCATTCATCATTGCGAGCCTTTGCAAGTTGATAGTCCTTTGGTATGTACATCATCTCTGGATTCCAACATGAATGTGTCATTGGAGCCTCCAAAGACTAATGGTTGCTCAGAAGAGATTTTCAATGTTAATTTTGAGCAGTTGTCCATGGTGAACTACTTCATAGGTATTGATATTGTAACCCTGATGTCCTCTAGATCTTCCAACTATCGGTTGTAGAGTTATAATGTCGAGTACTTGTGTCCCATAATGAATGATGGGTAAGTGTCTTCGTGCATGGGTTGAAGAAAATATGTGCCTTGTGCACGGCCTTGTAATGCATCCCTATGCATGCTTACTTGGGGAATGCATTTCAAAACGGATGCTGACAATGAGGTTTCCTAATTTATCAGTGTTGTCATGATACCCAAGTAAAGGATTCTTACCATGAAAGGTTGATCGATATTTCACTGTTCCTCTTGTACTCCCATCATAGTGATTGACAAATGGCATGTCTTCTATGGCTGATGGATGTCTCTCTTGATGATGCATTGATGAGATCCTTCGAGTGCATGGTCCGAGCCCCTCTCTTCAAAGAAACATTTGCCAAATATTGGGAATTGAATTGCTTTATAAACCCTGACAAACAACATTGGGTAAAAGGATTTGCAGGGTACCAGAACCACTCCTTGTAGATATCTCCTTGGATGCTCTCATACATACAGTAGTTAAGCATCTCTCAAGTTGCGGACCTTCCAGCTCTTTCCTCTTGCCAAGATAAGGGGAAACAATAGTTATGGATGCGTAGAGATCACCTTGGGCTTCTTCATCTTCAGATGGTTTCTTAAATTTTGTTTCCCACGTGGTTGGTTCTTTGGTTTTGTGGGGGCTACTACTGCTTTTGGTGTCCATTACCATACCATCGTTGCTGGTCTTGTGACTCTTGTTGAAGAAGGGAGTTGTTCTTCTTTTGGTCTTGGTGTTTGGTTCTGACCCTTGCCTTTCCTTGGATTCTTTGTTGAGACTTTTCTCATGTGGGAGAACATAGGTTGTTGTGAATGTAAGAGCTTCTTGGGTACCCATATTTGTAATTGTCCTTGTTGAACTGCAGCTAATTTCTTAGGCACCCAGTTGCATACCTTGTGGTTGAGATTGTCCTAGTTTCCTCGTTTGTCTTGTGGCTTGGTTGGCTTGCTTGGATGGGAATTGTGGGGGCAAGGCTGGTGGTTGTCCTCCTTTTTGTACACAAATCTGCTTCATGCCCGAAACTGCATTCTTGTTGAATGGTATCTTTTGATTTCATATAGTAGTTGTCTTGAACTATTGTGCTTGCCTTTTTGGTGGAACTACTATGGCTGCATTAGTCTTTGAAAAAGAAGAGAGATCCACTCGCCTTTGAGCTTTTTCCTCCATGATTGACTCCTTCTACATCATAGATCTTTTTACACATACAACATCTTCTTTTATAAGATTAGTCTTGGAAGAACTACAATCATGTGTGATGCCTGGATTTGTGAGTGTACAATTCTCTAATTCTAATGTAATGCATTGTTCATGTACCCAAACTTGAAGAAGTTGACTTTTTGGGTTTAACCTAACTACATGGTCATAGATCCAATCTTGACCCAAGACTAGCATTTTGACTCTCATTGGAACATCTTGAAGATAGATGGGAAGATCTACCTCGCCCAAACAAGGGTTTTTCACACCTCCCAACTCTATGAGATAGGCTTTTATGGGATTGATGTTCAATTGCAAGTCTTGGTAGTATGAAAGTCTAACTGCACCAGTTGCTACACCTAAGTCAATCAATGCTCTTAGAGTCCTTACATTCTCTCCATGTCCTACCTCTAAGGTCACAAAGGGATGTGGGTCAATTATTTGAGAAGCAATTGCACCTGATGGCCATGTAATATCATGGGGCTTCAGGATTGACATCTAGGCCTAGTCGTCTTAATGTATTTTTCCTAATGCACTCTCATGCCTCTGCCTATGCTTCTTCTCTAACCCTTATCTCTTCTTCTTTTTGCTTCTTGGCAGTGTTGAGTCTCCTTAGCATATCCTCTGTAAGATTTTTTTGATATAGATTGAGTCGACAACTACTAATATAGTTTCGCAAGATGTCACCCTCTAGAGTGGCCAATTGAACCGTTCCACTAGTGGAAATTCTATTAATGATCATGGGTCCATATCCTCAGTTTTCCAATTTATGAGCATGTTGTTTGAGTGTATAAACCAACACTAGGTCACCCTCTTTCAATCCTTTATCCTTGATGTGTGCATCAAAATAAGCCTTTTGTCTTTTCTTTGCAGCATAGATGTCGGTTGTTGTTTGTTGCCTCATGTCACCTAAGCGTTCTAGATCAAAGATCCTAGAGGACAACTCATGTCCATTCAACTCATACTCTTCTACTTCTTTTAAAGCTTGGATTAAGAAATCTAATGGTAGCACAACATTCTGTCTAAAGACCATCTGAAATGGGGTGGCATTGAGTACCATTTTATAGGCAAATCAGTAAGCCCAAACACCATGATGAAGTTGTTTATCCCAATGAGAGGATTATTTGTTTACCAGTTTTGTCAATACATTACATAGGATCGTATTTGTGAGCCCAACTTGTCCATTAGCTTGTGGGTGATAGGGGGCAAACTTCTTATGAGTCACCAAGAATTCTTTGAGAAGGTTCTCAATGAGTTCATTCAAGAAGTGCGTGCCTCTATCATTTAGTAACTCTATTGGTAGTCCATATCTAGTGAACACATTCTCGAATAAGAACTTAGCCATCATTTGAGCATTGTTCTTTGTCATCGCTTTAACTTCCACCCACTTTGTAAGGTAATATGTGGCTACAATAATTTACTCTGCATGGGATTTTCTAGCTGGGGGGTTAATGGGACATACAAAGTCTAGGCCCCACTTCAAGAATGCACGCCCTCCCATCATTGGCATTTGAGGCATCTCATCTTTTCTGATTGGATATTGAGCAAGTTGACATGTGTCACATCTCTTCACATAGGTAGATGCATCCATATGAAGAGTGGGCCACCAAAGTCTTGAGAATAGAATGATCTTAATTACTCGATTAGGGCCAAAGTGCCCACCCACAATGACACTGTGTGCAGTTTTTAAGACTTTTAAATAGTCTGACTCATGAATGCACAATCTTAAGTATCCATCTTCGCCTCTTCGATATAGGCGGTCTCCTACTAAGGCGTAGTCTTTTGCCTCTTGATCCATGGTTCGTTTTCTTACTAGGCAAGCCTCACTAGGTAGTGTTCGTGATCTCACAAATTCTACCAATGGAGCACTCCATTCTGGAATTCACAACACTTGATGAAGGGTATCATGCTCTACTAGGGGTCTCTCCTAGCACACCAGACAATTCTTAATCCATTCATGTATTTTTCTATCCATACTAGGCCAACACACTCCTAAACCTTTTAGATTTTGTAATGTTTATTGTTTAGAATAGTGATTTCCTAGCAATCCTTCATTAGCTTGTTGCAACCAACTATTATGTTCATCATCCTCGACACAACAAGCGAGTACACCCTCCATATCCTGTTTGTACATATTTCCTACCAATATTTGATAGTTTTGTGATCTTATATTTCCTCTTTGTTCCTTCTCACATTATTATTTGTGGGTCCAAAGGTTAGGACAGCCTTACCAACTTTTTTGCCCATTTAGGAAAAACTTCTAAATTGAATAGATAAGCATCAGGTAGTTCATTAGACACTCCTTCTGGTGACTCTCCTGAAGTGATGCAAGAAAGATGGTCTGCCCTGAGGTGGGTCCTACCTTTCCTAACAACAACTTCAAAGTCATATTCCATTTGTAAGAGAAACCATCTTACTAAGCATCTTGTATTGCAAGGTTTATTGCCCACATATAATAAACCTTGATGATCAGTGAAAAACTTGAACTTGTTGGCCAATAGATAGTGTCTAAACTTCTTCACAGCATATACCATGTCTAAGCCTTCTTGCTCTATTGTGGTATAGTTTGGTTTAGCTCTGTTTAGTTGTCTGCTAGCATAGGATATAGGTAAATCTAGATTTACTTCACCTATGGGTTGTGCTAGCACACATCTTATGGCATGATTGGATGCATCCACATGGACATGAAATGGTTTATTCCAATCAAGAGTGGTCAGTATTGGTGTCGTGCACAAACATCTCTTCAACTGATTGAATGAATTCTCGCATTCATCGTTCCACTCAAAGTTTGTTAACAAGGCATAAAGAGGTTTGGATATGATTGCATACATGTGCATAAATCTACAATAATATCCACAATAGCTCGTAAAGTCTTGTACTTCTTTAAGGTTCCTTGGTCTGGAAAACTCTGTTATGGCTCTTACTTTGTCCTCATCTGTTGATACTCCATTCTTCGAAACAATATGACCTAAGATCTTACCTTGACGTACCATGAACACACACTTTTCAGGGTTCAGACACACTTGATACTCTCTACACTTGTTGAAGATCTACCTAAGCTCCGGCTTCTTTCTTGGGAAAGCACATAAATCATCCACATATACTTCCAAGATCTTTCACAGGAACTCTTTGAAGACATGACACATGAGCCTTTGGAATGTTGCGGGTCCATTGGTGAGCCCAAATGCCACCACACAAAATGCAAAGATTCCCCACTCTGTGGAAAAGGCCATTTTATGTTGATCTTTTGGGCAATGGCTACTTGGTTGTAACTTGAAAATCCATCAAGGAAGCTATAAACTTCCTTGCCTGCAACACGCTCCAATAAATGTTCAGTGATTGGAACCAGATTGCTATCTCTGATCGTAGCAACATTAACTTTTTTTCATTTCAATACATACTCGTAACTTTCCGTCCTTCTTTGGAACTACTATAATGGGGGAGACCCATCCAGTATGCTCAATCTCATAGATAAATCTAGCTTCAATCAATCTATCAATTTTTTCTTTTATTTTGGGTGCATAAGTATCATTGTAAGTGTAGGGCTTTTGTTTGGTGGGCTTGGCATCAACCATCATGGGGATCATATGAGAGCATTTTTTCGGATCTACTCCCTTCAAGTGTCTATAGCGCCATGCAAACATGTCCTTATATTCCATTAGTAAAGCTAGAAATTCTACTTCTTCTTGTGAACTTAGGTCTTCTCCTATGTATGTACATTGCTCTTTGTTCCCCTCAATGGTTACCACAATTTTTTTGGTTTTTTCTTTATTATCATATGCTTCTACTATGATGGCCTCTCTCTTAAGCATTCGTACCAAAATTTTTCGGTCTTTAACTTCATTATTTTTGAAATTCTTTGGTACTTCAAACAATGATTCCTCATCTTCTTGTTTCACTACTTTTCTATTCTTTATCTTTTGACCACCTTCACTTCCTTCCTTTGAATTTACAATTTTAATGCTTGTGAGAGGTTCTTCTTCTTTATTGTTAAATACTCCTACATCCTCTAGATAGTGCGTCTCTGAGTTAAAGAAACTATCCATTACAATGGACTCTAGATCATCCTCATCCTCTTCGTCTTCTATGACATCACTAGTGTCACATTCCTCTAGCAAGGGCTGACACATGAACACTAAGATATCATAACCCTCCTAATCATAATGAGGTTTCCATTGTTCTTCATTGACCACAATGTCCATGGTGGCTAAGATTTCTGCTCAACCATGTCCATCGCTTCCACAAAGAGGTGGTTGCAATCGCAATCCCAACACCTAATCTAAGATAGCTTTTGTGTTGTAACCTTGGTAGATGATTGGAAGATAAGTGTTACCTTCTTCACCTTCACTCATGTCTCCTATTTTTTCTAGAGGTATAACTCGTACTTTCGGCATAGAGTCTACTTTCGACACATTCGAATCAAGTTTAGGAACCTGATTCGCCACATGCTCCCATAGCTCTGGTTTTACTTTGAGAAGCTCTTCTACGGTGATGACACTGAACCTTAGTATTCTTCATGACATCCATGTTCCTTGGAACCACTAAGTCTTCATGTCTTAGCAATATTGTGGGAGTGCTGATCTAAAGAGAATCAGATTCCCATGGGCCTATGAATCCTAGAAAGTCTTGTAAAGAATTAGATTCAAAATCCAATCTTTCATCCTCTTGTTTCTCTACTTGGTCTCCATAAATACATGGAATGTCTTGGAGAAATTGATCATGAAGGTCATCAATCTCAAGAATAGGAGGGGGATTACCCTTCTCCTTGGCCCATTTTTCTTCTTATATTTCCTGCACGAACTCTTGAGAGTATTGTTGAATGGAAAGAGGTGCTCCATCATCTATGGAATCAGGAACATAACCTTCCAGTGGTGGTGATCTTTCTCTTTGGATAACTAGTTGAGCATGTGGAGGTAAAGAATCATGCGGCTTGTTTACCAACTATGCCTCCAATCTTTCCAATAAGCTTTGGAAATACAAACCCATTTTGATAGAATTTGTCTAATTGAACAATTGACTAGTCTCAAGCTAGCCTGAGCTAGTTCTACCATATTCATGCAAATTTTTGTCCGTTCAATTTCTAAATCGGCTCTAGGGTAACTCTTCTCTATGTTTGCAACTGTTGGCCCTTCTTGAAGTTGAGCCTGGTAGCCTTGAACATCATGTTCAAGCCTTCTGGGGTTGGATTTGCAAGAACAGACCCTGGTTGTGGTTTATTTACAATGATTAGTGGGGTTGGATGAAGTGGAGTGGATGGAGTTTCGGGATCCAAGGGATTTTGAGAGGGGATATATTCTATTTTCTTTTTTGCATCTCTCAGACTTTTATGAGCTCAGATATCTTTTTATTCCACTTGTGATTGGCCTTCTCTCTAGTATCCTTCCATGTTCTTCTTTCCTGTTACTAGGTGCTCCTGATCCACTTGACTCTGATTGTTCACCTAGCTTATCTTGCTTTAAGGCTTGTATCCTGGTTACTACCTGTATAGGAGCCACATTACTGCTACTTGAACGTGAATCGACCACTAAGCCTACCACATGAATGAGTGTAACCTTGGGTGCACTAGAGGGGTTCCTTAGACAATCTCTGTGGAGATGTTCTTTGCCGCACTCAGGACAAAAGCCTTGTATTGTGATGTTCTGTCCTTGTCTTGAAGTCGATGAGTGGGGACATTTAGGAATGAAATGGTCACCCTAACATCTAAAACATGGTCCTCTAGCGGCTTGTGGTCTCATTTGTCTCAATTGGGGCTTGGAGTTTGGATTTGTATACATGATATTGGAGTATTTTGGCTCCAAATTGTGTTCCATAGGTGGTGCCTCATATTGATACGACTAAATCTCACTATTCTCTGGTGACTCTATGTAATAAGCTCGTGGACTATCTTCATGGGTGTAGTCAGAGCTCTAAGCATGAGGGTCATTTTTTGAGGCTAATGGGGTCATTGGTACCAATGCTCTATTCGGGTTCTCCTTTGCCACTGCATACTTAACAACACATTGGCAAAAGCTAGCAGTTGGTTTCCTAGGGCTAGTTGTGGCCTATATGGTGCTTGATATTGTTGTTGGTATTGTGGTTGATTTTTTTGTGGTGGCCTATAATATGGCTCTTGGTATTGGTTCTATTACCTAGCTTGTTGATGAGGTTGATGATATGGTTGTCTGATAGCCTACCTATTGTAGGGCCAATATTGAGCCATGTGGTTTCTATATTTTCTCTCAATAGTGCAATATGGCACACTCATTTCTCTCATATTCTGGTTTTGCCATGGGCATACATTGGCCATGTGTTTGCCTCCACAAGTATAACATCGTTTCAATGAGGTGATGCTTAGTGCTTGTCTATTTTGAGCTGCTAGCTTCTTGGCAACTTGTTTAGCTATCTCATCTATCTTCGTGGAGGTTCTGGAGGTGTGACTAGTAGAACTGTTAGAATCCTTATAGAGTTTGGATAGTCCTAACTCCTCACCGAAGTTGTCTTCTATGTCAATGCACATGCGCACACACTCTCCTATGGATCTAGGCTCTTTCAAGTACACGTATGACCTTAACTTGGTCTTAGTAAGCCATCTAAAAACAAGGCCACTTGTTTGGCTAGTGTGGATAACTCTAGAATAGGGCATCTTTCTAAGTACTATCTAAACCATCTTCCTCCATGCCGCACTGTCTCTTGAGCTGTCTACTTGAAGCTGAGGATCAAGGATTATGTATTATGCCTCATGCCACTCTTGGAGAACTCCAATGAATTCTTCTAGCAATTGATTTATGTTTCTATATTTACGGTTGTTCAAAGGTTGAAACCAAGCTTAAGGTAGTACCCTTGAGTGTCAAACCAAATGCCTTGAACTGAGTGAAGAAGTCCTCAACCTGTTCAGCTCTTAACACTTGTTGGAACTCGACCACATGATCATAAGGATCTCCTAACCCATCAAGGTAGTTCTTCATTGGCTTGACCACTTGGGAGGGTCTAAGGATTCTTGGGTACTCTCGGGGCATAGGCAATGGAAAATCATGTTCATCTCTTTGATGCCTATGTGCTTGATGTCTCTCTCTTTCATGTCTTTCACCTTCAAATCTTGATTTGGCTCTACCCACATTGTGTGCAAAGATTACCTTAGGTTTCTCTCTAGCCCTTTCCCTCTGGTTTCCATGAGCCTGGGATGATCCTACTCCTTGGAGGCCATGGGAAACACTAGATCTTGGTGGAGGAAACCTCAATTTGCCTTGCGAAGTGTATGCATGTCTGTCATGCTCTATTACCAAGAACATTTTCTTTGATGTGTTATCTAGGTAGAAAACTTCGCCTAGTGTCTCAGGGTCTTTGAATTCATTCGTAGATGGTAATTATTAGGTTAGGTTGATCTTGGTTGAATCTCGAAAAGGCTTCCTTTGTTTCTCTATTCAAGAATAGTTCTATACTTTTGTTGTCTTGAGGGATCCAATCTGGAGTGATCTTTGTGGTCAAGGCTGACTTACCTCTAGGAGTCTTGGGTTCTTGTCCTACATCTCTTTGCTCTAAGTCTCCTATCTCATTCTTAGGAATGACATTTCCAAACTCATCTATCTTGACTACTAAGCTCATAACCACATACATAGTTCCTTGCTTATCAATATATGAACCTTTTTGGAATTTCACCACTAGGTGTTCAAGTACGAAGGGTTTGATCGGGATTTCTAAGTTGGACTATTGATTGTCTTAGGCCATCCACATAGATGCGAGCACCTAATTGGTTGGTCCGAATATACTCCAATTGTGTCTTATAGGGACCTTCTGGTGTGTAAATAGGCAGTTCTTGAGGTACGTGTGGGTGTCTGCATGCTATATGACATTTCAGAGTCACTTATTTCTAAACTTAGTGTGTAGGACTAACCACTTAGTTGTTGTGCCCAAGACCTAGCTGTATGGTTGACACTAGCCTCAAATGATCTAATGCTTTGTCTATCCTTTCCTAAGTGTCTACCAGATCTCAGGTTCATAAGCTTTGTCTTTTAGTTCAAAATTTCCCCTTTGTATTGCTCAAAATCCTTTGGAGTTCCCGTGTTTTCCTACTTCCACGTGAGGGTCAACTTCAAAATACTATATCTAATATCCAACGAACCCAAAATCACAACAAACGGATTTCGTATGAGAAAGTTATGCCAGTTCATGGTTCTGGGGGTTAAAAGAGGGAAACATGATCTCTTTGTATATGAGCTAAGGGGCCTTCAATATGCTTAATCACTCAACAATTATTCAAAATAGGCCTTATAAAAACTCAAAAATCAAAACCCTAACTTTTGCATTCTCTCGGACACTCATGACGGTCAGACACAATCGTGATGGTGTGTCACCGTGGTGATGTTGTAACACCCACGATGATCAGCCCATGATGATCAGAGTCATGATGATCAGGCCATGATGATCACTCAAAGTCATGATGATCAAGAAAAATTGCGATGTTCAAGCTACGATGATCAAGGCGCGATGGTGTGTCATCATCGCGATGATCAAGTCACAATGGTCAATTAGTGATGATGACGAGATGATGGTCAGACTGCGATGATGAGTCATAGTCACGATGGTCAAGCCATGCTGATCAAGTGGCAATGGTCAAACTACGATGCTCAGTCACAATCTCAATGGTCAAGTTGTGACGATGAGGATCACGATGGTTAGCGGAATCGCAATTGTCAAGCACCCTTGCAACGGTGTGTCACTATCGCGATGATGTGACACAATCGGGATGGCGTGAACCAATTGTTAGGACAGTCAGTGATCGTGGTGATGGTCAATGACCATCGCGATGGCCAAACACAGTCACGATGATGAGTCACCATCGTGATGGTCAGCCAAATTTATGATTACCTTAGCAACAATGTCAACCAAATACCCACCTTTGTCTGATAGTCACAATGGTCAGCTTCTATGGCAATTTTTGACAAAAAAATGAAGTGTTTACCTGTGTTTCTTGCAGATTTGTGATGTCCAGAGGTTGCCCTATAGTTTTAGTCCACCAATAATCACAAACAAGCACATGTAAGATCTCTCTCTGATAAGTGAAATTAGAGGAATGGAGTGGGGAAGGTGAGAAGACCAAAAACCTGAAAAGTCATCAAAGATGAAGATGGAGGATGTTGGGGATGATGATGGTGATGATGGAGATGAACTAAGAAACAGAAAAATTAGGGAAAAGTAAAGAAATTACCTACAGTTCCAATGCCACAACTCTACGTCTTACCATCATACACTTGTCCTCGAAGCTCTCTCCCTGGCAACAACGCCAAAATATCGTGTAGCTCGAGCATAAGCACTACCTCCTTTACTTGTCAATCCACGGAGACGTGAGGACTGGTATCAAGATTGTGAGCATGTGAAGGCAAAATGTGTGAGTGAGAAGCATACTAGCATGCACACACATATAAACACATGCACACAAGGCAAGATCAAAGAGAGGAACAATGGAAAGCCTTAATTAAAAAAGTGTTCTAATAAAAAAACTCAAATCTACAACATGCTAACCTAAAAAATGAGCTCTCTAGCTCTTTTTATAGTTTTTTGACTAGTTTTGGCCTTGTCCAGACCTAGTGTCCGGCCTAGTTAAAAATAAGGTTCAAGGCTTATTTGAGGGCCCAAACGCAGTCTAAAAATTATGAAAATTAGTAGGATGATACTTCTAATAGTCCTCAAGCTCGAGGACTCCTCGACTTGAATAAAATGGAGTTACAAGAATATGAAATGGTATTTACAATGGCTTTTAGTGATGAAAATCACTATTTTTATAGGGATTCCTTTTGAAATTTGACATGCCCTTCTTGGAGCTCCCTATATGCTCCTTCTTGTGTGTCCACTCTTTTGATGTGCTTCCATGCTTGTGCTTGACCTTGAGTTCCAACATCTTCTTCAAAGAGTGGAGTTCATTCTCAAGTTGTATCTTTTTGCTTCTTGTGGAAGTGGCATATATCTTCTCTAAGCCCTCCCAAACATCTCTAGCATGATCAAAGTCTGATATATGACCAGTCATAGTGCTAGAGATTACCTATGATATGTAGAAGATAGCTCTCCTATTCCTTTCCTCCCAATCTTTCAACATCTTCAGTTCTTGATTGGTGATCTTTGGATCTTGGGGATCTACATTTGGATTATCTTCATCTCCACAGAAAATAGGCCATAAACCTTTGCTCATGAGGTAGTTCATGACTCTAAACCTCCATGGCTAATAGTTGTCTTTGTTAAGCAACTCCACTTTTTGGCTTAAATGTGCCATAATGAGTGGGAGATTAGGGTTAGATTGAAATGTACCTCTTACTATTGATGTCTAAGATTTTCTTTCCTTCTCCTTGAGTCTTCAAAGGATACCAACTATGGAATTTAATCCCTCTGATTTACATACTATGATACCAACTATGGAATTTAATCCCTCAGATTTACACACTAGAAGTGAAATGAACACAATATGTAGGTCCCTTCATACAATATCTAGGTCCCTTCATACTATGATACCAACTATGGAATTGAATCCTTCAGATTTACACAGTAGAAGTGAAATGAACACACTATCTAGGTCCTCTCATACACATTTTCTGGTACCTTGTAGTAAAACTCTGAATCACCTATGACTCATCCAAGTCACCTAAGATTTAACCCACACTTTATATGGCTCATAAATTTCCAATAAACTATAGAACACCAGAAATAGATATGTTTATCTCAGTCAGTAACTCTATCCAAAACAGACTACATAGAGATGTAGGATATGCAAAAATTAGGGTTATAAATATACACCAATTTCTTTGCATATAAAAGAAATTTCAAGAAGCCCTGTTAAGAAACGTAAGAGCACTTATAAGGTACAAAATTCACTTAAAGTCTCTTGAATTGGATATGCTTACAAGGAGTTACAACTGTTACAAGGAGACTATGTCTATACCTACAAGAGACTAGAGGGGGTGTGGGCTTGATAACTCCTCCTTGCTCCTCCTCTTTGCATGTGATCTCCTCCTCTATATTTTACTAGCTTGGCTAACTCTCTCCTTGAGCCTCATTGAGTATATGTTCTCTTGGTCTTCAATGACCTACAAGACTTCCACGCATTTGGTGTCTCTTGACCTCCTTTCTTAGCTTTTGGATGCCTCTCCCAACTTTTCCATTGCCTTAATAATGTCTTTGCTGACCTTGCGCGATCATGAGACCGCCTCATACCTTTTGTCCTCAATAAGGTCTTTTGACCCCTTTATCCACCTAAACCTTGCATAGTTCACATTTTCATCAATTCTCATCCCAAAGACTAGAGGCAGCAATTGCATTGCAATGTGATGCAAAGCAAGCACTATGAGAGCATGAATGGGTAGGGTGTGGAAAAATCCATCTCTCAAAGCTTGGACCAGCCACATAGGCATTATCTTAGTCTCTTCTATGTCAGCCCTCTAATCAACAAGTGCATAAAAATGGAATAATCTACATCATCATGTGGAACCTGTAAAGGTTGCAAAATTGCCTCATTTGTATCAACACTTGACTATCCACCTATAAAAGGAGGCAAAAAGTTTCATACACATCTTTGGAGCTAACTGATGTATCCTTGGTACATGAAAGTAATGGTTGAAGTGCATTTTCCATAAAAACATCACAGCTAACCAAAATGCATTTAGTATGTGAGTGGTACAAATGATAGCCATTATTTTCATAACTATACCCAAAACATTATATCTCACTACTTTATCATGGATTGTTTTGCATTTTTGTTCAAGCACTAATCCATGAGGTAGATAACCAAAGCCATATATGGGAGAAAAAAATGAAAACCATGAAAGCTTCACATTAAGTGATCGATTGTAGTTCTTTGGTGGGACACATGTTGAGTACATATGATAGACACATAACAACTGCAAGCCACAAGCTATGTGGTAAAGCCTCACTTTTGACCATACACCTCACTATGCCCATAAGAGACTTGCTCTTTCTTTCACTAAATCCATTTTTTTGAGGTGTATATGGCACTATACAATGATGATTTATCCCACACTCAACCAAAAATTCATTGAGATAAAGAAACATATATTCCCTCCCTCGATTAGACTGGAGGGTGTTCAATTTATATGGTGAAAAAGTTTCAACCATAACCAAAAAGTGTTTGAATCGCATACATACTTTTTGATGTTCTTTCAATGGTTACACATGTGCATGCCTAAAGAAAGCATCAATAAAATTCATGATGTAAAGGTAGTTCCAAAAAGAAGGTGCTTGCATAGTACCATAGACATCATTGTGAGCAAGCTACAAATTTTAAGTAACTTGAAGTAAACCATCTTTTGGGAAGGAGGAATGCTACATTTTGGCCATAGTTAAGCATTATCAAACATGTTTACAAGGTGTCTTAAGTTAGGAGAGAGAGGACACTATTTTAGATTCCCACAATCATAGTAAACTAGCAAAATTTAGATGACCAAAGCATGCATGGAAAATCTTTACATATGAGATAGTATGAGAATATTGAACTACACATACTGAATTATTCACAAATTTTGTGTAGTCTATGATATTATACAACCCACGACATAAAATGCCCGAACCAATAATAACATTGTCACTTGAGAGATCATGAATTATACACCTCCCAACAAAAAAAAGGACAACCAAGCCAATCTTGTCTAATGGTAAATATGATAATATATTTTTCTTCATTTTTGACACATACAAAGTATGTGACTATGTTAAAGAACTACTATCACTAGTAGTCAGAATAATCTTACCAAATTCCATTATAGAAGAAGAGGAGTTATTAGCACATATGGAAATATTCCCTATAGGGGTAGGCTCAAGTGAACTTAAGAAACTGCATTACAACATAATATGTTTGGTTACCCCACTATCAAAGTACTTAACATGTGAGTCTACTATAGACATACTCTAGTCATGAGAAGATACTTCATAATTGCAAACAATAGTAAATGCCCCTACATCATTGTGAACAAGGTTAGCACACTTTGTTTTAGGTGTAGAGGCTTCTACAAGCAAGACATACCTCATTTCTTGCTTGGTATAAAGTTGTAAGTGTATCCCAAGCATCTTTTGCTATTTTTCTAGAGTGAATGTGAGGGATCATGGCATGTTGGAGAAAACTATCAATGCATGTGTGTGAGCATCTTTTCCATTTTAACAAAGTTGCGCTATATTAAGTGCACCAAGACGTACAACATGAACATGAAGTACAACTAACTTTGAGCTGCTTGTACTAGCCAGTCAAAATTCTAGAAATATGTTTGGAACATAATGACAAAATTGCCTACACAGTTGATGTGATAGTGCACTCAGATGGTGAAACAATCTCAAATCGAAATCTCAATACCACAAAGCAAAGTTATTTTGAGCATCTATTTGTCTTGAGTATGCTTGTCAAATTTTTTCCATTTTGAGATTGTGACACAGGGGGTGTAAATGATGCCCAAGATGAAGCAAAGACCTGGCCTATTGCCCATTCTTGGATTTAGGGGTCTACAAAAGCACACAAATAGCACGAGGAAGAAGAAGAAGCTTGGAGGAAAACACAACACTTAATGTATTAGCAAGTGAATGTACAAAGACAACTAAGTATTTAGGGCTATAGGCGTACATACAAGTTGGGGGAGAGAAACCTCCTTAAGAGGGGAAAAAGTTCCCCGACATCCGTGAATGAGTTTACACACATCATTAACAAAATATATGATTGGGAAAATATACTTCTTCAGGAAGACATATTTGTTTGAGAAACCCTTACATTGAAGGATTCTATGGATGATCTTTGAATGTATCATTCAATTAAGCTTTTGCATGAAATCTAAGTTTTATTTTTAAAGAAGTGAGTTGTTTTGCATGGAATCCTTTATTTTTGTATATTTTTTCACTTGCTTGTTTACTGTTTAGAAGCTTCAATTTTTTTGAAAATGGATGATGAATATTTCTCTTCATGTGATTCAATACTTTTTGTAGACTCTCAACCCCAAGTGCGACCCAAGAAGTCCATTATTGTGATCTTATTACAATCCTTGAATTGATCTTCTACATCTCAGGCAAACGCAAAATGTTCTTACCTTTGAACTGTAGATGCAATCCAACATATTATAATTAGACACCTGCTAGTGGCTTTAAGAATTTACGTACACATGATAGATACCCACACATACACGTAGACTTTAAAATCTTTAAAATTCCTTTCAAGTTGCTTTTAATAGACTTTCCTTTGACACTAATCTGCTTTGTTTCCTCTTCACTCTATTAAATTCTTTCTCCTCCTATCCAAGCTTAAACCATCTTCTCTTAGACTTTGGAAAAGTGGCCCCATGGTCTAATAACATTGATGTAAGAAATAAGACCTCCGAATTGCAGCAAGATGTAAGTTTCTCCACCTAGGATCATTACTTAGACAAACATACTTAGCTTTTATTGTAGATTATAGACAAGTAGAAGCAAAATTACTTTGGGATTCACATGGAAGAACTAGATGCTAGATTGGAGTTGAGATATCATATGCATAATTTAGATACTAAAAGATCTATACAAATTTTAAAAGAAAGATTATATAGACTACACAAGATAAGATGCGAACACAGAGATACAAACAACTTTGTCCTATACATACGAGTTCTCTGAGTATTGGGACTCTCTATACTTCTCCTTCTCACTCGTTTATAAATAAAATTCAGGGATATATAAATTTTACCATTTAGAATGCATCCTTAGGGACTTTGCTTTTCCTTTCCATCTTTCCATGCTCTCAAGTGTTTGATTTTCCATGTCTCTACACTCGTACTAATTCAAATCATTCTTCTCAATAAGGTTACAATGCACTTTGCTTTATACAACCTATGGCATGACCCTTTTACTTTATTATCTGATAATGATGCTTTGGATCAACTTGAATCTGCCTTGCTGAACATTTATTCTAAAGAACAAAGAGTGCAAGCGGATACACGGTTGTGTTAGTATGCAAGGTTGTTTCATTAGTTTCTAAGAAATAGAGAAACGTCTCATTAAAGATCAGGGCACACTTAGGTTTATTTGTACCTCATCATAGAAAATCTGGTTACAAGTGAATTAAAGATGCAGCATGTGGAAACCAAAGATGGACATGAAAATCCATACACGTAGATTTTTGGTGTCAAGCTCAAAACATTCAAGAGGAACAATGACGTGCAAGACCTAGCTTATAACTCATAGGGAACTGTTTGAAATTGGGTTCCAAACATAGGGAAATAGAAGGATCATATAAATTGAAACGATGGGAAGGAGGATCAACATTTATACGTTTAATCAAAATAAGATCAATATTTTAGTATAATCAAAATGGTAGGGATAAGGAAAGCTTGCTCGTGAGAACAAAGACTCGAGCCACATTTTCAAACATTGCATATATAGAGTCAAGGTCTCGTACAACCACAGAAAATGTTTTACTTCAAAAATAACGCTCTTGTAATCCTTTTCCTCAACAAGAAGTTGTAGATTTTGTGCATCGAAATGGAATGCAACTCAAGGTGGGTGTTTGGAATTCCTTGAAGGAACTTTCTGTAGGAAGAATAATACTCGACTATGATTCAATTTGGAAACCTTATTGGATGTGCATGATTGCTTCAAACACTTCAAGACTGATATTGTAGCTTCCATCGTTTCAAACAGTGATACTTTGAATTATGCTAAAACGACGAGGGAGAGTCGATGGGTAGATTCTAGCGGATGTTATGAGCTGAGAAATTCTACCCAAAAAAGTTATAAGAGATGTTTCATGCTTAATCTATGATAGGAAGATCCTTCCACTAATGGAAAGTTTTCTCATTCCATGAATGTTCTTTATTGCAGGACTGTTGATATGGAACATTCTTTGCATGTGCATGGTAGTGGGACACCAAAATTTTGTATTTGATTCTTATTGTATGGCAATGCATGCCACATTTTGTAAAAGCCTCATATATGATAGTGGTTTGCCACACTCTTGTACATGCTTCATTTAGGAAATAAATAACTTTTTTTGTACATGGTTCATGGTTCATGGTTCATTCTGATTATCTCTTTTGTGTCCAATCATATTTTGTTTTATGATATCATATTTTGGTTGCCATTAGAGTACACATCACATGTACTTGGTTTTTTTTGGTAGAGTGTATTGTATTTTGCTAAGTGTAAGCCATCGGATTGGAAATTGTAAAATCTGACTTTTAACGAACCGAAAGGTCGTTGCGTAAATGGTGTAACCTTGATTGATGTTGTAACCTTTATATAAATCAATGAAAAAAGACGCTTCAGGGACGACCAGAGGAGTCGCCAGACTGTTCGTCTGGTTGATGATGTTTGTGTAGTTTTCGTGGTGTGTTTGAGAACTTTGAGTTATTCTGTGTCTTTCTGTTCTGTTGATTATCTGCACTTGTACAGTACAAATTGAGTTATTGTTATTGTCTCTGTTGTTTACAGTGATTGTGTTTAGATCAGCTCTTAAGTTAGAGCAAGTGATTCTGTATTATGGTAATGATAGTTTCGCCGCTGTCTGTTGAGAATGCATCAACTGGATTGTAATCGGTAGATTTTGGAAGAGTTTGATTACAGATAGTAAGATTGTAAGAGTGTAACCTGAGTCTTGATAAGTAAGTTGTATTGACAGAGATTTTTAATGTTAGATTACGATCATGTGAGTGAGTTGATTTGGGAAAATCAAGTATAAGGCCTCTGTTTAACAGACCCCTTCCACTCCCAAGGACCCGATATATGTCTAAACGCGTCTCTGACGTCAAGACTCGCGTTTAACACTAGCGCCGTCTGTGGGAAAGTGGCACCAAATTGTTGCAAAGCGATTATCGGAAAGTGGCACCAGAGCATTGTAAATTGATTGAGAAAAAGTAGTCATATATTATGAATTGACGAGTAGTACGCAAAGCATTGCAAATGTGATATATGTCGGTTACTCGTTCCGGTGAAACATACCCGAAGTATAGGAGAAACGAACAGTATTGGGCGATATCTAATTTGCTAAGGACGCCCCCAGGAGCTAAAAGCGCAGATAAGTTTAACCCAGTTGTCAAGGAAGCGAAGAACGATAGTAGTGATTCCGGTAGCATTCAGGTGGAACACAGTGCAATTTCAGCAGATTTCGGTGCAATTTCGGCACAGTCTGTCGAAGATATAGTAACTCCAGAGTCTACTAGGCCGCAGTATGTAGTTAACTTAACACCATCTGGACAAGATTCGAATTTGTGTGAGGATAAAAGTGTGTTGGCCAAAGAAATCAGTGAAGGTGAAAAAATACCTTGTTTTGGTGAAATTTTGACAAATTCTGGTGATATTTCGGTCCCAGTTACAAAGAGTTCACAGTCTCCCGGTGACGGTTTACCATTTCCTGGTGAATCTTCATTCCGGTCACCACTATTCAGAGTAAGCTTCCCTACATTTGATATCAAGGAGGAAGGTAGCTTATTGGAAGCTGAAATCCGAAAGAGACTGAACGATATTATCAAGCCGGAGAGTGCATGGGCTGACGATACAGATTCCGACGGTCAAGAAATTCAACCTCGGAACTCAGGAGATAGTAACAATACAACAACAAGCACCATGAGTGGGCAACAAGAACAACAACAGCAGCAACAACAACATCTACTTCCACCTCGTCCGGTTCCGACAGGAGTTACCTACACAAAATTCGGTGGATTTCCAGGTGATGATCCTGATGCTCATGTACGAACTTTTGAAATTAGTTATGCAGTACTTAATCATCCACCGGATCCAGCGTACAAGGCCATAGTATTCGCGTCAACACTAGTTAATGAAGCCGCCAGGTGGCTTACCGAATATGGTATCAACCATTTCGGTACCTATGAAGCAGTAAGAGATGCGTTTCTGCAGAGATTCCGGCTAAAGAAGAACCCTGCCGAAGTTTTTGATTACCTGCAAAACAATAGACAAAAGCTGAATCAAACAGTGCAGGAATATGCCACCCTATTCAAAACTCATTTGAGACAACTACCGCCGGCCCATGCAAACCTGCCTGATGATGTCATGACACAGTGGTTTATTAATGGAGTGACTCCGCAGCTCCGACAGATTATGATCATTTATTGTGTGGGAGCTATGACGCTAGATGCGGTTATTGCAATGGCCCTGCAGCTCAAGAATAAGGTTGGAGGTTTTACCGAAGATTTGGAGTGGTTAAAATCTAGTAAAAATGTTGCAGAAGATCCGGCTAGACAAATGTACTGCACCACGTGCAAGAATTCAGGGCCGACAGCAGCACTTAGGTGGTCGATTAGTGTGTTGGGTTCTATTATTACAAGAGTTTGATTATGAAGTAATTCATCGACTTGGAACTGCACATGCAATAGTAGATTTCCTTTCTCGGTTGGATTCTGGTGAAGCTCCGGTCGGTGTTGATGACACCACACCTGCAATTTATGTTACTGAGTCAACTACTGATAAATCTGTAGAACCTCCTGTGACATATACTTACTATGATCGGTTATTAACTTTTCTTACTGATGGATATCTTCCTGCTCAGACTTCTCCTACGATGCGTAGGAAAATTGCAGTTTATAGTTGCCAATTTCGGTTGATTGCTAGAGAATTGTATTATATGGATCACACTGGAGTCTTACTTCGTTGTATTCCTCCACATGAAGTAAACTCAATTATCACTCTGGCACATTCCATACCTTCCGGTGGACATTTTGCAGTAGATTTAACACACCAGAAAATTCTGCAAAAGTGGGCTTTGGTGGCCTACCATGTACAAAGATGTATCTCAGTTTGTCAAACAGTGTGACAATTGTCAACAGTCTGGACAGCCTTTATAACGACATTTTTTCCCCCTCCAACCTGTATTACCATTGGAGCCTTTTCAGAAATGGGGTCTTGACTTTATTGGACCAATCACACCTCCAGCAATACTCAGTAATAATCGATACATTCTGACATGTACAGATTACGCTACCAGGTGGGCCGAAGCTTGGGCTTTACGGTCCACTACAGCTATTTCGGTAGCAAAATGTTTAATGAAAGACGTATTCCCACGATTTGGATTACCTTTGGAAATTGTGACAGATCAAGGCACACATTTTGTTAACAATTTAATGAAATTTCTCACACACTCTTTTCAGATTCTGCACAAATTCAGTTCACCGTACTATCCTTGTGCTAATGGATTGGTTGAAAGTACAAAGAAGACCTTGCTGAGTATTGTTGAATAAATGTTAAAGTGTTACACGTACGATGTGTTACTGCTAGCCGAAATCGTTACCGAACAAATATTAAACGTAAAACAGTGATTCACTGTAAACTGTGTTAAACTTCCAGTATCGTCACCGAAACAACGTGGGTTCTTGGTGGTAGGGGTCTGTTAGACAGAGGCCCTGTACTAATTTCCCAAATCTTTGCACAACAGTAAATAACCATTAACACGTCTTAGCTCAGTTATTAGCCTTCATCAAACAATATCCGATTTCTGGGAATTTGTGTCTCTAACTCTTACAAACTAAACCGGCTATTGAGACAGAGCAGTAGTCCGAGTGTTACAACAACACTAACAACTAATAGGTATTATATTCTCATAAATCAACACACAACTTCTTCATGACAGGTATATATGCCGGATAGCAGACAAACTCACAGTAGACAGTAAATCAACCAAAAGATACTAAAATCGATAGATTCATTCTTCACAAAACTTATTAGTACTCT
Source organism: Ceratopteris richardii (assembly GCA_020310875.1). NCBI lineage: Eukaryota > Viridiplantae > Streptophyta > Polypodiopsida > Polypodiales > Pteridaceae > Ceratopteris > Ceratopteris richardii. Next base: position 183,389,385 of record CM035416.1, read on the forward strand.
TCAATCAACTTATTCATGCTACTGAAGGTACTAGCTCTTCCTCATAATCGGGATTACCAGAGAATGATACCGAAGGTACTGAATCCGGTAGCACAACAGAGCGTACGAGAACACACTTCCAGTTATCTATTCGGAATTCCCACTATCCATTAGCTTATGCAAAGAAATGACTGACAGTACGTAAACCCTGGGAACTTATACAACCGAACACAATGCCAACAAGCAGACACACAACCTTTTACTTACGATTCGTTACTATGCACCACAGTATCAGTGGGCGAGGTGGAATGATCAGAACACTAACAAGACTCAGACTACACAACAATACATCACACAGGCTTCGACAATCACTCTGGCAAGTCCAGAAAAACGGGCTCTCGACCACTCTTTTTCCATTGCTTTATAAAGATGTTTACAGGATGCGCGTACCAACTTTTCGTGCGAATTTCGAAAACTCCGTTACATCCGGCATACATTTGTCCTACTCCGGCGGCCGTCTAACACTGGCACGCACGGTGGACTCGAACCCGCAAGTGATTTTTTATTACATATTTGTTCATCTATGATTCCTTCTTGATACATATTTCTGGCTAATCTAAATGTACGGGCTATTTTTTTCTTAAGGGTTTCTAATAACTGTTTAAGGGTGTCGGGTTCTAATATTTGCGCATCTACTCTAACAGAACTAAGGGCAATGGCTTCGGTGAGCAAAATTTCGGCCTGTGTTTGCAAAAAGGCCTCCTGTAAGTAGAAGTCGTTGGATAATGCCGCATCTCTGGCTGTCTTCATTTCACTTACTTGCTTCTGCATTTCGGTGATTCGGTCTTTCTGGTTGCGTACCTGATTATCTAATCTTTCAAACTCTTGATTCTGGAACTGTATAGTTTCGTGATATGCATCTCGTTCTCTGCGGGCATTCGCTAAGTCCTTTTGATATTTGGTTTCCCTGTTCAATTGGTGTTTGAGCATATTGTTGACGTCGTCTAAGGATTCTTTCGTTCTCTGTAGTTGTTCCTCGGTTTGCTTAGCTTCTCTCTGCTGCTCTTGGTATTTCTGTACTGTGTCTTGCAACTGGAGTCTTGTTTCTTCCACTAGGTTTCCTAGTGCTATTCTTGTATCGTCTGTATCTTTGATTGTTTGATTTAACTTTATTATTTCCGTGTCGGCAGCTATCAACAATTCTTCTTTTGCAGCCAGTGCCTTACTCTCTGGCTTGAGCGTTCTTCCTGTGCTTGGAGTGTAGCCTGTAGTTGCTTGATTTGCTCATGGAGTCCATGGTTTTCCGCTCTTGCTACTTGTAACTCTTCCTGAAGAGGGGTGATATCCACCTCCATTATTTCCAATTTCCGTTGGAATTCTTCTCGTGCATTGTCTGTGGCTTGCTTTAGTTGTTGTGGCAGTTGTTGGGATAGATTAATCAACATTCGACCCATAGATTCTAATTCCAAAAAACTGGAATGGGGTGGGGTGGCAGAAGAGGGTGAGGTTGCGACGAGGTTTCAGTGAGGAGTTGTTGTGAATTCGGTGGTGAATAATTGAGGGAGGATGTCGAGGTTTCAGTAGTTTCGGTGGGGTGATTGGGCTTGATGGGGCTGCGGGGTGGTTCCGGTTGGGAAATGGGGTTAACAGGCGGTGTTTTGGGGAGGGCAGAGTCAGTGGTTGTTACCGTGTTTGTTTGTTCTGCATTGTTCGCTTCTGTGGATTCCACTGCCTTCAGTAGCTTATCTAGTGCATCTCTGGCAGATTCTTGCTCGTCTACCTGTTGCTCTGATTCTTTTTCGGTCGAAATTGATTCTGTTTCTGCTCGATCTTGTTGTTCTTGTTGCTCAGTCGATGATTCATTGTGCATTGAAGTAGCTGTATCATGGAATGTCTCTTCTTCGTTCTTCTCTTCTTCTTTATTGTCATTTTTATCTTTTCCGGCTGAGCCTTGTGCTTCGCTTTCGGAGGAGCTAATCCTGATTCGTTTCCGGTGGAACAATTGATTGAGCTCTTCTTCATCTTCTTCTTCCTCATTCTCTAGTAGCTGTACTGATTCTTCATGCCTTAGGACGGGTCCTCGTGGTGGTGGTTGAGCGGCGAGTATGGTTGGAAAGAGAAAGGAAAGGATGTGGGGAAGTCTGGATCGAGGGGTGTTTCCTTTGTTAACTTGTTTCACTATGGCTACACACTCCTTATGGATTCGGTGAAAGAAAAAGGAGGCGAAATTAACGGGTTCTTATGCAGCAAGGTCGATGGCTGAATAGAACGGGCGGGAGATACCGTAGGTGCGTTTCTGGAGGTTACGGATTGCGACTAAGAACTGTAATGCAGTTCTTTCAGGTTCGGGGCGGTAGAGAATGGCGTATTCGTTCGATGAATGGCGGGGGAAAAGTTCGGTCATGCGGGCTACCGGGATACTTGGGCCATTCTCGCGGCCTTGTGGAGTGAGGCGGAAGGCTTCAGCGAAGGCCTGGAAGGTTATTACAGTTCTAGATGGTAGGGAGGGGAAGAGCCATTGTCGTTCAGCGATGGGGGATTGGGCGATGGCAGGGATGATTTGTGCGAAGAAGGGATGGGCTTCCACTGAGTGCCATGGCAGCTCAGCGAAGTTGGCCAACCCTCGGGTGCGCACGTATTCTCCCACCTCGGTAGGGATACCATCACAGAAAGCTGTGTAGTTCACCAATGCTTCCATTGTGCACGCGAACACGAATACACAGGACACAGCACACGGATACACAGAACACAGAAAACACAAGCACAATCACAAGAACATAATAGCTTTTTTTGGCGCAACCCGAAGAGCTTAAGTACAGATATTAGGGTGGGGGGGTAGGAAGTGATGGTTATCATTGTGCGGTGTTGGAATGATATTGCTTTTAATTTGGCGTGCATGCTTGAGTAATTGGTAAGGAGGGCGGCTTATGACAAAACACGGCTATTTTAAAAAGAAAAGAAAGAACAGAATGAAAAGTAAAAGACAAAAGCGAAAAAAAATGCGGTCCACCACCGAATGATTTAATGCGGACTAGTAGCGCTTTGATACGGTCGCAGCTTCGAGTAGTTGATTGCTTTTGGAAGTGGATTTTCAGTCAACGTAGTCAACCGAAAAGTTGTTGGACCGATTTGCTCTAAGATTTTGTAAGGGCCGAACCACCGTAATTTGAATTTGCCTGCAGATCTATTTGACTTTGCATTATAGAAAAGTACAAGCTGTCCTACCGAAAACACTGGAGTCTTCACGTTTCGATCATGCGTCCTTGCCCGTCTTAGTTGGACTTTGTGCATAGTTAAAAAACTTAGCCACCGGTGCTCATCTAACTCTCTGAGAGTGTCCAACCGAAATGACAATGAGTCTTCCGGTAGAAGTTTTTGGGTAATGGCTACTCGTAAACTTGGTATAACTATCTCCATTGGTGCTATTGCTTCTAAGCCATAAGCTAATTTCAAAGGTTGTCAATCCTGTTGTTACCTTGTAGGTAGTCCGGTATGCCCATAATACTGCAGGTAGCAGTTGATCCCATCTTTCCGGTGATTCCATGATCAATTTTCAAAGGATATTCAGCAGAGATTTGTTTGTACTTTCGGCCAATTATTAGCACGAGGATAATAAGGAGAACTAAATTTATGTGTGACCTAGAACGACTGTGTAAGTGCCTTCATTAAATTGTTTACAAAATGAGTGCCTTGATCTGATACAATTTCCAGTGGTAATCCAAAACGTGGAAAGACATCGGTTAGTAGACATTTTGCTACCGTAACGGCTGTAGCAGACCGTAAAGCCCAGGCTTCAGCCCATCTGGTTGCATAGTCTGTACAGGTCAGTATGTAACGGTTGTTACTGAAGACTGCTGGTGGTGTAATTGGACCGATAAAATCTAGACCCCATTTCTGGAAAGGTTCCAATGGTAAGATGGGTTGCAGAGGAAAGAGATGACGTTGCAAAGGCTGTCCAGCTCTTTGGCAAGTATCACATTGTTTGACAAACTGTAATATATCTCTGTTCATTGTTGGCCACCAGAGACCACTCTGCAAAACTTTCCGGTGAGTTAGATCTGCAGCAAAGTGGCCACCAGAAGGAATCGAGTGAGCCAAAGTGATAACTGAGTTAACTTCATGCGGTGGAATACATCGAAGTAGGATTCCGGTGTGATCTACATAATATAATTCTCCAGCATTAACCGAAATCGGTGGCTAAAGACTGCAATTTTCCTTCGTACTGCCCTAGAAGTCTGAGATGGAAGGCAACCATCAGTGAGAAAGGTCAAGATCTGATCATAATATGAAAATGGGATAGGTGGGTCTGCAGAATCTTCATTAATTGGTTCTGACACATAAATCGCGAGTGTTGTGTGTTGATATATTTAGGTAGTGATGTGTGTGAACACTCTAGGACCGCCGGGGCACTTTTTTCCCTCTTTAGGAGGTTTTTTTCCCCCGGCTTGTATATACGCCTATTGCCCTAATGGGCTACTTATCTTTGTACATTCTCTAGTAATACATTCAGTCTTGTGTGTGTGCTCCAAGCTTCTTCCTCTTCCTTGTGCTGTTCGCGTGCTTCCGCAGACGTCTAACTCCAACAATTGGTATCAGAGCAGGTCATTGATTCTTCTAGGGCGCCGTCGACACTCCTCGGTTTGCAGTCTCAGATTCGCACAAAATTTGGTGAGCATACTCAGGGTGTTTTCGAGATCGCGATCTGAGCTCGTTTCGGCCTCCGAATGCACTATCGCAGTGCCTGTGCAGGCTATTTCGTCCTTTTGTGCCAAAGGTATATACCAGTTTCTGTTCGCCAGTTTAAGCGTCTCGAAGTCTGCTACAGGTCTAGCAGAACTCGTCTGGGCAGTTCTGTTCAACTTTTTGAGATATAGTCAATTTTCTGCATCAAGGTATTTTAGTCACCGGCCATGGCTGAAAGCAGTGATGTATTCCGTATGTTGGTTGTTGAGGATAAGTTGGATGGTACCAACTACCCATTATGGGCTTATATGATGCGACATGTACTGGTTGCAAAAGGATTGTGGAACATTGTGCAGGGTGTTGAAAGACGTCCTGTTACACCTGTAACGACAGGTACTGCAAATACAGGTGTTGGAGCTGATGAAGATGGTGTCGAAGATGATATTCCGCAGATTCCTGTTCGTGCTGCTGTTTCTGTTGCACCTACTGTAGAGCAGATTCGTTGGGATGGCAGAGATGCCCAGGCACATGCATTGATAGCTTTGTCTGTCAAACGTGCCATTATTCCTCACATTCGCTCTTGCAGAACAGCAAAGGATGCTTGGGATACACTTACCACTTTGTACCAGGCTAGGAATGAGGCTCGTGTTGCTTACCTCCGAAAACAGTTGGAGAGTGAGCACATGAATGAAGATGATTCGATGGACAGTTTTCTTACAAAGATCAAAGACCTGAAGGAACAATTGATTTCTGCTGATGAGGTTATACCAGATAGCTCACTTGTGCAGACCGTTCTGAATGGCCTTCCTGATTCATATCAGAGTTTTGCCTCTACTCTTCGATTGATGATGAAAGGCAATCCGAATGCCTTTTCATTTGAGGAATTAGTCTCTGTTCTGTTGCCGGAAGATCAGTCCAGGCAGAACAGGTCCATTATGCGTGTTGCAGATCAAGCTTTCCTGGCTAGTCAGAAGGGCAAAGGAAAATGGAGCTCCTCTACTAGTAAGCAGAAATCTGCAAATGCTGCACAATCGAAGAACCAAGATAAAGATGAGAAGAAATCAGAAAAGCAGAAATTGTTCTGCAAGTACTGTAAAGGAAATGATCATATTATAAAGAACTGTCCAAAACTGGCTGCTAAAGAGGCAAAGAAGAAAGAGGCTGGAATGGTTGTTGCAGAGGCCTCTACACCAAAAACAGAGTCTGCAAATCTTGTGCAGGAAGAAGAATGGGCGTTTACTACTGTTTGCAGTTTTGACCCATCTTCTCATGATCAGTGCATGTCTGCAGTAGACTCAGATGTTTGGTACTTTGACAGTGGGGCAACCAAACATATTACCTCGCAGCGCAGTTTCTTCTCTTCACTCGAGCCTGCCCCTACAGGGAATACTATCACATGCGCCAATAACTCCTCTTATCCTGTTATGGGAGTTGGTAAGATCATTCTGACTACTGCTGATGGTAGTTCTTTCACTTTGTCAGATGCTTTATTTGTGCCAGGGATCAAAAAGAACCTGTTATCAGTTTCTGCATTAGCCAAGATTGGCTTGGTTGTGAAATTCGTTGATGACAGGTGTACAGTCCATGATCTCTCAAATGGCGATGTGATTATTGCTTCTGGCATTTTATGTCGTGGGTTGTATAAGCTCATAGACTATGAAAAATCTGTGAATGATTCGGCATGTGCAGTTCATGATTCTCAGGCTATGTCAGATGCAAAGCTTTGGCATGCACGCTTTGGTCATCTGAATTTTGCTAGTTTGTTACGCCTGCAGAAATCTGAAATGGTGTCCTTTTTGCCCAAACTTGAGGCACCTGGAAAACATGTTTGTGAAGGCTGTATTTTGGGCAAAATGCTGCGTTCTTCCTTTCCAAAAGATGGTTCAGTTCGGGCTATGCAGAAATTGCAGCTTTTACATAGTGATGTCTGTGGTCCTATGCAGACACCCTCTTTTGGAAATTACCTTTACTTCGTGACTTTCATTGATGATTTTTCCAGGCATGCATGGGTATATCCACTCAAAGCAAAGTCCGAAGTGTTCATGTGCTTCAAACAGTTTTTGGTTTTGGCTGAAAATCTGTCAGCATGTAAAATGGGCACCCTCCGTTCTGATCGAGGGGGGGAATATATGTCTTCAGATTTTAATGCATTTCTGGCTGAACGTGGGATAAAACACCAGTGTACAGTGCCGTATACACCTCAACAGAATGGAAGAGCTGAACGAAAGAACAGGTCACTCATGGAGATGGCGAGGTGCATGGTCAAAAGTCAGGCTTTACCACATAGTTTCTGGCTTGAGGCTGTCATGTGTGCAGCATATGTACTGAACAGGTGTCCCACGAAAGCGTTGCAGTCTATCACTCCATATGAGGCTTGGCATGACCGCAAGCCATCTGTTGCTCATCTGCGTGTTTTTGGTTGTTTGGCATAAGCATTAGTGCCTGAACAACATCGCAGAAAATTGGATGATAAGGCAGTAAAATGTATTTTTGTTGGGTACAGTTCTGAAAGTAAAGGCTATCGTCTGTATCATCCACAGACTAAACGCATTCTGGTTAGCCGTGATGTTGTCTTTGTGGAAGATGCTATTCAGCCATTGCTTTCATGTACTAAGGAGACATCTGTTAGCTCCAAAGACATGTATGATACTTTGATGCCTCTTTTTACAGGTGGACAGGCTAGCGCTGGTCCTAATGAGGCAACTTCTCAGCCTTTGCAAGTTTCATATGATGATGCAGATCATGCCATTTCTGATGCAGATTTACATGATGCACTTGTTGATGAGAGAGCTGATATTGAACAGGCAAAAACTATGCCAAAATGGCTGGTGCAGACTTTGCGTGACAGCAAATTAGATGCACCTTTGTCATATCGTACTTGTTCAGGCTCTCATAGTACCTCCTTTGCATCAGATTGCTATGCTATGGCTGCATCTAGTCTCTATGATGAGAATGAGCCTGTTTCTTTTGATGAAGCACAAAATTCAGAAAATTGGATGGCTGCTATGCAATCTGAATATGATGCTATAATGAAGAATGGTACATGGTCTTTATGTGACTTGCCTCCTGGCAAGAAGGCCATTGGCACTAAGTGGGTATACAAGTTGAAGCGTAAACCTGATGGTACAGTTGACAGGTATAAGGCTAGGCTTGTTGCAAAGGGTTATGCGCAGGAAAGAGGCATTGATTTTGATGAGACCTTTGCACCTACATGCCGTATGACTACTGTTCGGAGCATTTGTGCACTTGCAGCCCATCATGGTTGGAATGTACATCAGTTGGACATTAAAACAGCATTTCTGAATGGTGACTTGCATGAAGAAGTGTATGTTTTTCAGCCCCGTGGCTTTGTGCAGAAAGGGCATGAAAACCAGGTGTGCAGGTTAAAGAAGGCGTTATATGGTTTAAAGCAAGCACCACGTGCTTGGTATGAGAAAATACATGCCTATCTGATTGCACATGGTTTTGAGAACAGTCCAACTGAAAGCACCTTATATGTTAAGCGTGCTAATGATGTGCTTTTGATCATTGTTGTCTATGTAGACGACATGCTGCTCACTGGTCCTCTTGAGAAGCATATTGCTGATTTCAAGGCTGATTTGCATGCCTCATTTGAGATGTCTGATTTGGGGCATTTGCATCACTATTTGGGCATTCAGTTTATGCAAGTTGATGGTGGAATGGCTTTGTGTCAAACGAAATATATTGACACATTATTGCAGCATTTTGGCCTTGAAGACTGTAAGCCTATTGCCACTCCTATGGAGACAGGTTTACGATTGAGTCTTCATGATGCTGGAGATGCATTTGATGTTGTTCTCTATCAGCAGGCTGTTGGATGCTTGATTTACTTATGCATTACTCGGCCAGATATTCAGTTTGCTATCTCACAGATGAGCAGGTTTATGCATTGCCCAGGAGTCACGCATTGGAAAGCGGTTAAGCGCATCTTTCGCTACTTGAGTGGTACTCGGCTACTTGGGTTGTTTTATCCCAAGGAGGGATCACTACCGCCAAATTTGCATGCTTTTTCTGACTCAGATTGGGCTGGTTGCTATGACACTCGTGTGTCCACCAGTGGTTTTTGCTTCATGCTTGGTAGCTCATGTATATCTTGGTTGAGCAAGAAGCAGCCTACTGTGGCCACTTCCAGTTGTGAGGCTGAGTATAGGGCAGCTTTCACAGCGACTGTTGAGTGTGTGTGGCTCAGACGCCTTATGGCTGATTTGGGTGTTGGCCAGTCTTCTGCCACCACCATCTTCACTGACAGTCAGAGCGCATTGGCAGTTGCGAGGAACCCTGTGTTCCATGCTCGCACTAAGCACATTGAGGTGCATTATCACTATGTCAGGGAGAGGTTCTCTGCTGGGGAGATCAGCTTGGCATATGTGCCCACGCAGGAGAACATTGCAAACCTTTTCACGAAGGCTCTGCCTAGGGAGAAGTTTGAAGCTTTCCGCAAAGCTTTGGGCTTACTTCCTTTTGTGGAGTGATTTCCACATAGCTCGGCACTTTCTTATACATGAGTGCCAGCTCCTTGTTCACTGCATCACTCCCAGGGGGGATTTGTTGATATATTTAGGTAGTGATGTGTGTGAACACTCTAGGACCGCCGGGGCACTTTTTTCCCTCTTTAGGAGGTTTTTTTCCCTTGGCTTGTATATATGCCTATTGCCCTAATGGGCTACTTATCTTTGTACATTCTCTAGTAATACATTCAGTCTTGTGTGTTGTGCTCCAAGCTTCTTCCTCTTCCTTGTGCTGTTCGCGTGCTTCCGCAGACGTCTAACTCCAACATTGTGTCATCTATACCTACCGGAGCTTCACCGGAATCTAAGCGGGATAAAAAAAACTGCTAAGGCATGTGAACTGCCTGGCCGGTGAATGACTTCGTAGTCAAATTCCTGCAAGTAAGACCCATCGCGCTAATCGACCACTTAGATGCTGTTACCGAAATAAATAGACAAGTGCAGCGTGATCTACATGAAATGTGAATTTACGGCCTAGCAAGTAATGTCTGAATTTCTTGACCGAATATACTAACCCTAGACATTCTCTTTCTGTTACGGAGTAATTTTTCTCAGCGGGTGCTAATCTTCGACTTGCATAATACATTGGTATGAACCATTTATCAATTTGTTGCATCAACACACTTCCTATTGCTATATCTGAAGCATCAACAAATACATGAAATGGGTGATCCCAGTCCGGCGGTTGTAAGATAGGAACTTGTGTTAATAAATGCTTTAAACGATCAAATGCTATCTGGCATTCCTGGGTCCATTCAAATTGTCGAGGTGTTTTGCTGATTAGCTTGTTTAGTGGTATAGCCAAATGAGCAAGCCACCGTAAGTGCCTTCCATGCCACCGTACTTGCCCCATAAAGCGCATAACTTCTTTTGGAGAAGCTGGCACCGGAGCTTCTAATACTGCCGAAATTTTATCTGGATCTACTTGGATACCTTGGGCAGATACAATGTGGCCAAGTAACTTGCCACATGAGACCGCAAACACTGATTTGTTTGGGTTCAAGCAGAGTCTATACTCTCTGCATTTCTGAAAGCAGCACCCTAAATGAAACAGGTGTGCTATCATCTTACCGAAAATTGAAAAATCGTCGAGATATACTTGCATAAATGAAGTGAGATAAGGAGAAAATATCTCCTGCATACATCTTTGAAATGTGCTTGGTGCGTTTCTCAATCCAAACCACATTACCGTACAAGCAAAGACACCCCAGTTGGTAATAAATGTAGTTTTTGGTATATCTTCTTCGGCCATTCTTACTTGGTTGTAGCCACTGTATCCATCTAGGAATGAATACATCTCCTGACCTGCTACTCTATCAAGCATGGTATCCAAAAAGGGGATTGGAAAAGGATCCGGTACGGTTGCTGCATTTAATTTCCGGTAATCTACACAGATTCGCAATTGCTTGTTTTTCTTAGGCACAATCACAATTGGAGAGATCCATTCAGCATGCTCTACTGGTACGATGAATCTGACTTTTAATAACCTATCAAGTTTTGCCTTTACCTGAGATGCATCATGGGGATTCATCCGGTAGCTGGTTTGCTTTATCGGCCTTGCTTCTGGCTTCAGCATGACCCTGTGCTGGTAGAGACGGGGGTCCAATCCTTTCATGTCTTTGTAGTCCCATGCAAAGACGTCAATGAATTCTCGGAGTAGCTAGATTAAGCTTGCTTGAAATGTTTCCGGTAAGTTTTGCTTTATCTTTACAGGACGCGGATGATCTTCATCTCCTAAATTGTAAGTGATCAGCTGATCTTTAGGGACATAGAACTGTTGATGTTTCTCTTTGTTGTCTGTTGGTTTAAGAAGTTGCTGCAGCTCATTGTCATGTGTCGAAACAGTGTCTTCCTTCTTAGCTTCTTCTGTGATGGGTATTATTGTACAGACTGAAGCATTCCAATTATCTACAACGGTCTGTAGATCAACAGTTCCTAAGGAAATTAAATCAGCGTTATTCTTCAGAAACTCTTCTTCTTCATCGTCTGACAATCCATCTAGCATATGGACTGGTTCAGCAAAATACGGTCTAGCATGTAGCTCGCAAGGTTGTATAGCATCTAATTTTACCACATATCTACGATTGGCATCTTTAAACGTAAGCTCTTGTGCAGAAGAGTTCTGTATTACCTTCGCATGCTTCAGCCAAGGTCGGCCGAAAAGAAGGTTGTAATCCAAAGTGGATTCCGGCAAATCTAGTATAACAAAGGTCATTTTAAAGGTCGTACCTTGTAAAGTGATGGGTACATTCCGAACAAATCCTACGGGATGGACTCTTGATTGATCTGCCATTCTGACAAAAAATTGAACTGGTTCGATTTCGGTCCATCCTAATCTTTTGCATACTGCCGCAGTCGCAATGTTAACACTAGAGCCTCCATCAATTAATACCTACGTAATCTTATGATTCTTATACCATATTGTAATCAAGGGGACTGAAACATCAACCGTAGAATCAGGTTCCGGTTGAACTGCTATTGTCGTCGGAATACAAGAAGGTACCGGACTGAACTGTTGTTGGAACTGTTGGCGAATCCCAGGTACTAATGCCAGTAGTTGGCCCAGAGGCAGAGTGATAGATGCCTTAGATAAGATTTCCCAGGCCTGTTGAGATTGATTGATAGACTCTACTGATGTTGAAGTTGATGCCTCTGCTGATGCGGAGGTGTCTACGGTTGGTAATGTATCTGCTGCTGATGATGTTCCTGCTGCTAACTCCCTTTGTTGTGTACCTTCCTTTGTTAACGAGGGCTGGGTTACCGGAATAGGTTTTGGGAAGACTGGTGGTTCTGTTGTGGTCCATTGACTAGCCTTGTTGTACATTCTGTGTTGTTCATGTATCCCTGGTTCAAATATTTTTGCTGCTGGTTGCAATTGTTTACTGGAACGGGTCTGGATTGCAGCAGCCTGTGTCTCCACCGGTGTGATTTTTACCATGTTGGCCATTGGATTTTGACGTTCCTTCTTCCTTTGATCATACTCAGCTGCATCCTTGCAAAATCTCCTAATATGTCCAAATTCACCACAAAAATGACAGCGTGGTGGTGGTAAATTGGGATTTTCCGGTGGTGGTCCGTTCTGCCAGCGGTTTGGATTATAGTTGTTATTCCTCTGTCCTCGGTAATTTTGATATCCTTGCTGCTGGTTGTTTCTCATTTGTGGAGGCACATAGTGGTTGGCCGGCTGCCCTTGTTCCTGGATAATTGCATTGACAGTCGCTGTTACCTGTACTCTAGCGTTGTATGCGCAGTTTTCGGTGGTGTGTCCGGCAATGTTGCAGATAGCACAGAATGTCTGATTAAGTGCGCAATTGGCACTGGTATGTCCTGAATTTTTGCATATGTTGCAGTATACTTGTCTAGTCATATCTTCTGCAACATTTTTGTTTGCTTTTAACCATTCCAGATCTTCTGTAAATCCGCCAACTTTGTTTTCCAGTTGCAGAGTCATTGCAATCACTGCATCGAGTGTCATAGCTCCGACACATCTTATGATCATGATCTGCTTAAGTTATGGAATCAAGCCATTAATGAACCACTGAGTGATAACGTCATCTGGTAAGTTAGCATGGGCCGATGGTAGCTACCTTAAGTGTGTTCTGAAGAGAGTAGCATACTCCTGTACGGTTTGATTTGGTTTCTGTCTATTGTTTTGTAGATAGTCAAAAATTTTGGCTGGATTCTTTTTTAGTCTAAATCGCTGCAGAAAAGCATCTCGTACTACTTCGTAGGTGCCAAAATGATTAATATCATATTTTGTAAGCCATCTAGCTGCTTCATTAATAAGTGTAGATTGGAAGACAATGGCTTTGTAGGCCTGATCCGGTGGATGGTTGAGAAATGCGTAGCTTATCTCGAAAGTTTGTACGTGAGCATCCGGATCATCTCCTGGAAATCCACCAAACTTCGTGTATGTCACTCCCGTTGGAGGTGGCCTGGGTGGGCATAACTGTTGTTGTTGTTGTTGTCCGTTCATCATGAGTGTATTATACCTTCCTTCTGTACCTCGGGCCGGAATATCTGAACTACCGGAATCTGTATCGTCGGATGGCACACTTTCCGGTGCGATTATCTTGCTTATTATGCTTCGAATCTCTGTTTCGAATAGCTTTCCTTCCTCCTTGATGTCCAGTGTATGGGAACTTGCTTCCAAGCACGGCAGATGGGCTGAAGATTCAGTAGAAAATGCTAAATCGTCACCGAAAAACTGTGATTCTCTTACCGAAATTATGCCCGAATTCGGCATTTTTTCGCCTTCGCCGATTTCTTTGACTAGAGTGTTTCTAATCGTAGATGAATCTGAATCTTTTTCCAAGATTGTTAAACTAGATTCCAACTGCGTCTTAGTAGGTTCTGGAATTACTATATCTTCGACAGACTGTGCCGAAATAGTACCGAGATGTACCAGAGGCGTAACAGGTTCCACCGGAATATGACCGGAATCAGTTCTAACGTTCTTAACTTTCTTGACAACTTGGCCAGACCTAGTTGTACTTTTACCTTCCAGAGTTGTCTTTAGTACATTAAGTACTCTAGACTGATGGTTCTTGGGATACGTTTCACCGGATCGAGTAACCGGCATGTATCATTTTTTTGTACTAATCGCGTAGTATTACTAACGGAACATTTTGCAACAATCTGGTTCTGTTGCTACTTCCAATCGAACGATAATCTGGATGTGCGATTCTAACAAACGACTGGCAATCTTGATGCCACTTTCCCACAGATGGCGCCAAGTGTTGAATAAGTGTTAAAGTGTTACACGTACGATGTGTTACTGCTAGCCGAAATCGTTATCGAACAAATATTAAACGTAAAATAGTGATTCACTGTAAACTGTGTTAAACTTCCAGTATCGTCACCGAAACAACGTGGGTTCTTGGGAGTGGTAGGGGTCTGTTAGACAGAGGCCCTATACTAATTTCCCAAATCTTTGCACAACAGTAAATAACCATTAACACGTCTTAGCTCAGTTATTAGCCTTCATCAAACAATATCCGATATCTGGGAATCTGTGTCTCTAACTCTTACAGACTAAACCGGCTATTGAGACAGAGCAGTAGTCCGAGTGTTACAACAATACTAACAACTAATAGGTATTATATTCTCGTACATCAACACAAAACTTCTTCATGACAGGTATATATGCCGGATAGCAGACAAACTCACAGTAGGCAGTAAATCAACCAGAAGATACTATAATCGATAGATTCATTCGGCACAAAACTTATGAGTACTCTTCAATCAACTTATTCATGCTACTGAAGGTACTAGCTCTTCCTCATAATCGGGATTATCAGAGAATGATACCGAAGGTACTGAATCCGGTAGCACAACAGAGCGTACGAGAACACACTTCCAGTTATCTATTCGGAATTCCCACTATCCATTAGCTTATGCAAAGAAATGACTGACAGTACGTAAACCCTGGGAACTTATACAACCAAACACAACGCCAACAAGTAGACACACAACCTTTTACTTACGATTCGTTACTATGCACCATAGTATCAGTGGGCGAGGCAGAATGATCAGAACACTAACAAGACTCAAACTACACAAGAATACATCACACAAGCTTCGACAATCACTCTGGCAAGTCCAGAAAAACGGGCTCTCGACCACTCTTTTTCCATTGCTTTATAAAGATGTTTACAGGATGCGCGTACCAACTTTTCGCGCGAATTTCGAAAACTCTGTTACATCCGGCATACATTTGTCCTACTCCGGCGGCCGTCTAACTGTATGCTTCGTAAATTGATTGTCAAATCAGCAGAAAGATGGGATCAATTACTACCTGCAGTATTATGGGCATACCGGACTACTTACAAAGTTGCCACCGGATTGACTCCTTTCAAACTTGCATATGGAATGGAGGCAATTGCACCAATGGAGCTTGTAGTGCCAAGCTTACGTGTAGCAATCTCTCAGAAATTGTTACCTGAAGATTCTTTGCCGTTTCGGTTGGACACACCCAGAGAACTAGATGAGTATCGCTGGGAAAGTTTTTTGACTCTTCAAGAAGTGCAGTTGCGACAAGCTCGTACACATGATCGGTATTTAAAAACTCCAGTTTATACGGTAGGGCAACTTGTGCTGTTTTATAATGCAAAATCAAACCGCTCTGCTGGAAAATTGAAGTTACGCTGGTTTGGTCCTTACCGAATTACTGAACAAGTGGGCCCAGCAACTTTTCGGTTGGCTACTTTGACCGGAATTCCTCTTCCGAAAGTGATAAATGGTTCAAAGTTGCGGCCGTATCATCAAGCACCTAATTCGCACTGAAGTATTCCGCGGTTGCCCGCCTATTTTTTCTTTTTTCTTTTCTTTTCCTTTTTAGTTTTGCGTGATTAATAAAATAAGTCTGTAAATATCCTCGTTTCATACCTAATTATGATCTACAGCCACCCTGCATTATCGTTCTGCTCATGCATGCACACCGAAGTTATGAGGTTATCATTTCAACATCGTGCGATGATTAACAATTTCAATTCCTTCCCGCTGCCAAGTATCTACTTAACCTTTTTCATTCCACTGTTAATCGCTATTGTGTCTGTGTGTTTTGCGTGCTTGTGCTCTCTGTATACCCTGTGCAATTGTGTTCTTGTGCTTGTGTGTGCGCAACATGGAAGCGTTAGCAAACTTTGCTGCGTTCCGTGATGGACTCCCTGTAGATGTAGGTGAGTTCTTGCGCATCAGTGGGTTGGAAAATTTCGCTGAATTGCCTTGGCATTCAATGGATTGTCACCCATTCTATGCCCAAATCATCGCCGCCATCGCTGCCACACCTGCCACAGAGCAGAGTTGGCCAATCACCTCCTTACCATCTCGTACCATAATGACTTTTCAGACTTTTGCTGATGCATTCCGACTCTCTCCGCAAGGTCGAGAGAATGGACCTAGTCTTCCCATCGCCACCATGAATCAGTTGTTTCCTAGGCATTCTTCTAATGAATATGCTATTCTTTGTTGCCCTGAGCCTGAAAGATCCACATTACAGTTTTTAGTAGCTATCCTCAACCTGCAAAAGCATACATATGGCATATGTGGCCCTTTCTATTCGGCAATAGATATGGCTGCGAGAGAGCTTGTGAACTTTGCATCATATTATTTCCGCCGCATTCATCGAGAATGCGTTTCCATCATTAAACAGGTCAACAAGGGAGAAATGCCCCGATCACGATTACCGCATATATTAAGTTTCTTGTTTCTGGCAATACAAGCAGCACAACAACCACCCAGAGGTCCGGTATTACACAATGAAGAATCTGCGCAGATCTTGGAAGATGATGAAGAGGATGACGAAGAATTATTCCAACTCCTCCATCGAAAGCGCATCAGAATAAGCTCTTCCGATAGCCAAGTAAAAGGATCGGTTGCCGGACATGAAGATGATGACAATGAAGAAGAGACTTTTCACGACACTACTACCTCCATGCACCATGATTCATCCACCCAATCCTCTCCAAAGCAGCAACAAGAGCATGATGAGACCACCAAATCCGGAGCCAGCTCCTCTCAAGAAGAATCTCAGCAACAATCCAAACAGGAAAAGAAAGAAGATGGGCAACCTATCATTAAGGAAATTTTCAAAGAACTGATTAAAGCAGTGGAGTCTGCAGCTGCCAAACATGATGACACTACGCAACAAACCGCCGAACAGGTATTAGAAACAACCACTGTTCTTCTCACTCCTCCACTCGAACCTCCGATTAACCCCATTCTCCCTGTTCCACCTATTGTCCATGAGGAACCTTCTGCTTCATCTTCCTCACCAAATTACTCTCCTCCCTCTTCACACCAACTTTTGAGAGCCTCTTCATCCCAACAGCCACTTCCTCCATTTCCCATATTTACCGAACTTGAATCCATGGGGCGCATGATTATATAATTTTCCCAGCAGCTTCCGGTAGAATTAAGACAAGTTACAGAGAATATTCGTCAGGAACTACAACATAAGGTGGATACCCTTGAAGCAGACATCACTCCTCTACAGGAAGAGATCGATGCGGTCAAAGCAAAAAATCATCATCTACACTTCTAGATTAACCAGCTCCAAGCCAGACTTGCCGAACAGGAAGTAGTTACCAGTCAACGAGATGCGGCACTGACAGAAGTCCGAGAAAAAGAAGAATTATTAAGTGTTGCTGATGCCGAACTAGTTCAGTTGAAGCAGTTAATCCAAGATAAAGAGGATGCACGTATAGCTCTGGGCAATCTTTTAGAAGAGACTAGAGCACAATTGAATGAAGCAGTACAGAAAGGACAAGAGATGGCCGATTTGGTTAAGAAGACTAATGAAGAACTCCAGAGAAGCAAGTTTGATTTATCTGAAGTAAACAATATTCTTAAATGCAAATTGACCATGGAAGCTCAATTATAGAAAGAGATAACAGGGATCAGAAGAGAGCGTGATGCTTTTCATCGAACAATCCAATTTCAGAATCAAGAGATAGAAAGAAGAGAGAATCAGCTGGATGCTCAAAAAGAAAGACTGTCTCGAATTGATAAGCAGATAGCAGATATAAAAGTCAATCGTGATGCGGCTCTGTCAAATGAATTTTACTTACAGGAAGCATTTCTGCAGACCCAGGCAGAAAGTTTAATAAGCGAAGTTGTTTCGTTAAGCTTAGTACGGGCAGATGCTCAACTCGTAGAACCAGATATTTTGAAACAGATGTTAGAGACATTGAAAAAGAAAATTGCCCAGACATTTAGATTAGCCAGAACTATGTATTTAGAAGGAATAGTAGATGAACCGTAATTTTTGTATACCTGCGGGTTCAAGTCCACCGTGCGTGCCAGTGTAAGCCGCCGGATTGGCAATTGTAAAATCTGACTCTTAACGAACCGAAAGGTCGTTGCGTAAATGGTGTAACCTTGATTGATGTTGTAACCTTTATATAAATCAATGAAAAAAGACGCTTCGCGGACGACCAGAGGAGTCGCCAGACTCTTCGTCTGGTTGATGATGTTTTTGTAGTTTTCGTGGTGTGTTTGAGAACTCTGAGTTATTCTGTGTCTTTCTGTTCTGTTGATTATCTGCACCTGTACAGTACAAATTGAGTTATTATTATTGTCTCTGTTGTTTACAGTGATTGTGTTTGGATCAGCTCTTAAGTTAGACCAAGTGATTCTGTATTATGGTAATGATAGTGTTGGCAGTAGTCTTGGTACACCAGGACTTACAAGACGTGAAAGTCAAAGAAGGGAGTCAGAGCGAAGGGACAGCACAAGCAAACAGGGCAGTCAAAGAAGATCTGGCAAGTAGGCCAATATTTTTTCAAGACACTAATGCAGATCAAAGAGATGGACATGCAGGGAGGAAGAGCAAGTAGGGAGCTCGAAGATATGTATGGCAGATCACTAGAAGAAATCCCTACAACA
Organism: Ceratopteris richardii; assembly: GCA_020310875.1. Lineage (NCBI taxonomy): Eukaryota > Viridiplantae > Streptophyta > Polypodiopsida > Polypodiales > Pteridaceae > Ceratopteris > Ceratopteris richardii. The sequence continues at coordinate 183,407,963 of CM035416.1, forward strand.
ACAGTGATTTTTATCACTAACAATCATTGTAAATATCATTTCACATTTTTGTAGCTCCATTTTGTGCAAGCCAAGGAGTCCTTGAGCTTGAGGACCTTAGAAGTAGTTGCGTACCAATTTTCGTATTTTTTAGATCTCGTTTGAGCCCCCAAATAAGCCCTGGAACCTAATTTTTAACTAGGCCGGACACTAGGTCTGGACAGGGCCAAAGCTAGTCAAAAACTATAAAAAGAGCTAGAGAGCTCATTTTTGAGGTTGGATTGTAATTGAAACGAACTTGTAAGAGCATTTTGAAAGTAATCTAAAAGCTCCATTGATTCTCACTCTTTGTCTTGCCTAGTGTGCGCGTGTGTGTGTGTATGTGTGTGCATGCTAGTGTGCTTCTCACTCACGCACTTGTGCAGCCACTTGCTCGAGGTCTTCATACCATCCTCACGTCTTCCCGGATTGACATTAAAGGAGGTGCTACTCATCATTGAGCTACACCAAATTTTGGCGCCGTTGCCGGGGAACGAGCTTTGAGGACGAGCGTGTGATGGTAAGACGTAGAGTTGACGCGTTGGAGTTGTAGGTATTTTCTTCACTCTCATTGCATCGATTCCCCATTTCTTGAATGCCTCACTGGTGTCCTTGGTTCATACATAAGCCTCTTATTCCCTGTAATCTGACATTTATTACATGTTTTACACCAATATTGAACATCTTTATGAAGTGTAGGTCATGTATACCCTGCTTGAAGTACTTTCCTTATCGTTATTTCATGTGAGAAGTGTCCTCCACATGCATGATCATGACATGATTCTAGAATGCTCTTTATTTCATTTGATATGGGGACCCTTCTAAGGATAAGATCCTTTCCTTTCTCATAAAGATGATCTCCTATGAGTTGGTAGTGTAAAGCCTTCTTCGCTAATCTATGCCTTTGTACCTTGTTTAGGTGATTGGGTGCTTCTCCAGTTTCCAAAAACTCCGTGATATCTTGTAATCCTTCGTGACCTACAAATCTGTTTTCTCCCAGCTTCATGGATGCTATGAAACCATCAAATTGCTCATTTGCTAATGCATCTGCTTCCTTATTTTTTCTCCTTGGTACATGACATATTTGAGTGTTATCAAATTGTTTTAATAACACTCTTACCTTTTTCAACCATTCAAACAAATTTTGGCTTTTGCAACACCAAACATTTTGTAATTGCTTAATTATCAACATTGAGTCTCCTTTGATGATCAAACTTTTGATACCATGTTGAACACATTCATGCAAGGCCTCACATAGTGCTGCATATTCTGCCTCATTATTTGAATGAGCATTAGGAAGAGTTATACCTTTCTTGAAGATGAGCAGTTTGTTTTGGTCATATATCAAAAATCCTCTTGTTGCTTTGTCGACGTGCTTCTTATATGCACCATCAAAAAATACAGTATGTGCATCTTCAATATCTTCTTCATGCAAGGTTGCTCCCCTATCCCTCTCATTGGATATTTTCTTCTCCAACTTCCTATAGGTGAGTATGTCTACAAGACTAGCGCTTGTGCTTTCCTCTACTACAAAAGTATAGTTGTATTCTTGAAGTCCAAGAACCCATTTAGCTATTCTAGATGAGATGCTCATATGTTGTACCACATATGGAGACCGAAACTTCCTTACTTCAAACATAAGTGCATACATGAGTTTCTCTGCATCTGTGTATCTCTTCTCATTTTCTTTCATTACCTTGCTAGCAAAGTAAACAGGACACATGTGAGATATCTTTGTATCCTTCTGGAGTAAGACTACCCCCATTGCTTCTTCACCTGCACTTGGACACACATAGAAAGTCTCTTCCATATTTGGAGGCATCACTATGGGTAGAGTGCTGAGTACTCTTTTGATTTCTTCAAAACATGCATTATGGATATCCTCCCATGCAAAGACACTATCTTGTGAAGCTTTTGCAATGGAGATATGATTTCAGATAGAAGGTGGATGAATCGTGACATGTAGTGTACCTTTTGTACAAAAGTGAGGGTCTCCTTTGTTGTTGTTGGAGGAGGTAGAGCCAATAAGGCTTCCACTTTGGATGGATCAACCTGAATCCCCTTTTCTGATATGAGATGTCCAAGGAGAACTACTTCCTTCTCAGTAATATGACATTTATCAAGATTTAATTGACCCCCAAGCTCATACAATCTTCTTAAACCTTCCTCAACTTTTTGACAATGCATGGCTCTAGTGCTATATATGTAGAAGTCATCCATGTACACCCTTATTGATGATCCAAAGAATGGTTGAAAAACATAGTTCATAAACCTTTGAAATGTTGTAGGTGCATTTGTTAGGCCAAAAGGCATTACCGGATAAGCAAAGCATCCCCATGGCGTAATGAATGTGGTCTTCCTTTGATCCTCCTCAGCTATCCGGATTTGAAAGTATCCTGAGTATCCATCACATACAGTGTACCTTTCATGACCTGCCACTTCATTTAGAATCTCATCTTGGAAGGGTAGTGGAAAATGATCTCTCTTTGTTGCTGCATTTAAGGGTTTATAGTCTACACACACCCTCCATTTACCATTCTTCTTTGGGGTAACTACTACTGGAGACACCCATTCTGAATTTGATACAGGGTAAATGAAACCAGCCTTTATGAGTCTATTTACCTCATTTAACAGAGCCTCTTGTTGAAGTGTTCCGATCCTTCTGAGCTTTTGTGCCACTAGCTTTGCTTCTGGCTTGATTTAGATATGATGCTGAATAATAGTTACACCTTGTATCTCATTATAATCTTTAATGAACAATTTGGGGTACCTTTTGAGCATGCAGCTGATGTACATGGTCCTTTCCTCTGAGGTGAGATCTTCTGCTAGCATCTTTTGGAGATCCGCTTCATGCATGGTGTCCTCACTTTGTGGTTGTTGTAGATCATCCTCTTTGCCTCCATCTTCCTTTCCTAGAAAGATCACGCCCATGACTTCAAGTGTTGATGAATCATTTTTGGTTGTTGATTCCTCACTGCTAGAATCGGTATCATAACAAGAACTCTCTTCATCCATAGTTGTTTCATACCTATGATCTTCCTTCTTTTGGTCCTTCAAATCATAGGTAACTGACTTTGTTCTATCATTTGGTTTAAGAACTACAAGGCCAGAACCCAATTTCTGATCTTCTTTTACTACAATTAACCATGGACGTCCTAATAGGATAGGGTAGCCCTCCCCCTTGTTTGCAATGACAAACATATCCAAAGCAACCTCTATATCACATACTGTGATTCTTAAATTTTCAATTACACCAACACATTTAACAACACTATTATTTTCTAGTGTAGCTTGATACGCAGATGGTCCTATCACATCCAAGCCTAACCTATGCATTGTTTTTTTTGTCATCACACACATCTGTGCTCCGCCATCCACGTACACATTCGAAACTCTTCTTCCTTTCACATACACATCCAGTGTGGGTACCACATCATCACATGCATTGGCTCTTATAAGGTTAAGTTCCTTGTTTTTAGCCCTCCTAGTGCTTACTAGCTTGGACCATTCCCTCCTAGTTTTTGAAGATAATTGGAGTAATTCTGACCAAGTGATATTTGGTTTCTGTGTGGGTATATCCTCAATTAGGTCATAAGGTTCGATGCCCTTACCTAGAGGAAAGTCTTCCAGCGTGATCTTCCTCCTCGGCCTTCTCTTTCTTTTACTAGCTTCACCTTCTGCAACTCTGCCTTTCTTCATTTGTGTACCCATGCTTGAATCTTCATCTTGAGATTGGTCTCTGACTTGTACCTTTATCCTCTTGATTGGCATCGTATCCATGGTCTCTTGTTCCTCGGTCAGCTCCAAAACATTCACTTGCCTTTGATCACCCTAAGCCATTGGAACAGGTGGAATATTTGGTTGCTGTTGTTGTTGTTCCTGTGCATATTGTGGCGGTCTCCTAACAGGATACATATCACCTTGATTCCTATGAGGGTGAGGGCAATTGTACATACCATGACCACGTTCCTTGCAATTGTAGCATATAAACTCTTGTGCTTGTCGTCGTTGTCCTCGATTTTGTTCCCTTTGTGGTCTATCTTGTTGGCTCCTCACCAAGTTGAGTGTTAGTTGTTCCAATTGTTGTGTGAGCTCCTGCAAAATATCTTGTTGTGGATCTTCTCCTTTCTCTACCTGTGCAGCTGGTACTAGCGGAACAACATCCATATGTTCTACTTTTTCAACTTTTTAAGTCTGAAACTTTAATTTTCTACACTTAAATCTTGTTATATCTAATGCTTCTTCAAAAGTACCTAGAAATTGTGACTCCACCTTTTGTTTTAGAGAAGGGAAGAGTCCTGAGACGAATCTATCCCTTTTCAAAAATTATGGAGCTACTTCATTTGCCCCTAGGATACTCTCCCAATTACTCCACACACACTGAAACTTAGACTCATAATTTGAAAAGTCTTCAAGTGTGACTTGCCTTAGTGAGAGTAATTATTACCACACTCCTTCTGGTGTATCCTTCTTTCCATATCGTGCTATGAACGCTTCACACACTGCTTCCCAGCTTCTTGTTGCTTCGTTGGATAAGTTGTTGTACCATACTCTGGATTCCTCCTTTAGGACTAACGGAAAAGCCTTTAGTTTGATAGCTTCTTGATCCCTTCCTGAGACAAGGTAAGCCATCTCCAAGTTGTCCAAAAACTCTGCAGCATTTTCGTTGAACCTTCCATAGAAGTGGGGGAAGATTGATGCCATGGTTGAACTTGAAATTGGCTTTGTTACAAAAGAATGAAGATCCAGACATCGAAACTAAGGGTATATTCTAAAATTGGAAAGATAAAGGGTTCTTGAGACTCAAGGATTTCTGCCAAATGCTCTGCCACAAAGTGATAGACGATGCCTTGTTGGAAGAATATGTTTCTACTATATATGATATGGACAGAAAGAAGGGGACTTGGTTGATAAGGTTGGTTGGGACGAATCGGACGATTTTGGTTGTTGGGGTTTTGGAAATTCATGAATGACTTCCTCAATGAGGGCACCAGGTTATGAAAGGGGCATTAAGGGAATGGCCTCTAACAATTTCTTGATGCTCAACTCATAAATAGAGAATGGAATTGAAGATGAGGGACACCAAGCTCCTACAAAATCACTCACATGAAAAACACACAGCAGTGCCAAGGCAAGGGTGGTACGCGTCGCCTTGTCACACAAATACAATGGCACTCTTAGAGTGGGGATGATCCACACTGCTCTCTTAGTACACTTAAACACAATCAACACAAAGGTACTCTTAAGGGAGGGGTGATCCGCATTGCCCTCTTAGTACCAACACACAAACATTACACAAGTACTCTTAAGGTAGGGGTTGTCCACACCGCCCTCTTAGTACCAACAAAGAAAACACAAAACACTCACAAGGAAGAGATTCTCAATGACAAGAGGATCCAAGTAATACCACAATCTTCAATGGGTTTGGGAATGATGGAGAAGAGGGAAGGAATATGGAGGGAGTAGGAAATGAGAGAAGAAGAGAGGGTGTATTGGATAGAACAAGCAAAGGTTCAGGGTAATGGAAATGGAAGGAATTGGAGAAATAAACTTGATTGAAATAGAAAATATTACAAAGGCATGGGGGACTTGCAAATTAGGAGCTTGTATAGCTCTCTCAATACAATGACATAGAGTAGACTCCTTCTCCTAGGTTTGGAGTGCTCACTACACCTAGAGCGTGTACCTGCATACAACTCTTCTTGTTTTGAGGGCACCCAAGGGGGTCCTTTTATAGGCCTTTTGGGAAGATAGTTGGAGATGATATTATTTGAGAGAATCTTCTATATGTGACACTTGTGTGGTAGGAAATACACCATTGAGAAAATCCTAGAAAAGTTTTGGCCATTCTAAGGTATGCACCTTATCCCATATGGTCATATCTTTGTTGTTTTCATGAAAAATCATAAAACTACTATAAATAGCACCCTCATTTCGTGGGAATGAGCCTCATATCCGAGTTTGGGTGTTGGAATATTCTATGCTTGATTTTGGTCCCAAAAAGTCAATCATATGTGTCCCATTTGTCAAGAATCTTTCTATAGGACTCAAAAGTCTATGGTGGGGCTTGAGTCTTTGAAAAGTTTTTTGGACTCTTTCAAAAGGGAGAGTGGGTCAAGCTTAAGTATTTGAATTTTATAAAACTACTTGTCCCACTCCATATTTAGCTTGGGATTTGATTCTACCATTCACTACCGGTAAGGGTAGCTAGTTTACTAGGGTGGGGCCCAACTTTTTATTGGATTTTTTGTTCCTTCAAATACATATATTGATGGTTTCCTTGAAGGTTTGAAAAATAAAAATACTATAGGGGTCATATCTATACATAAGGTATTATTAAGGAGGGGTTTCAAAACATATTTCCTCAATGCCTATGTATGTATGTGTGTAAATGTGTGTGGATGTGTGTGTGTAAGTGTGTATGTGTCTATGTGTGTATGTATGTGTATATGTGTGTGTCTATGTGTATATATACGTGTGTATCTGTATATATATGTCTATATGCATGTGTATGTATGTGTGTGTGTGTAAATGTGTATGGATGTGTGTATGTGTGTGTGTAAGTCTGTATGTGTCTATGTGTGTGTTTATTCATGTGTGTGTGTGTGTATTTGTGTGTGTAAGTTTGTATGTGTCTATGTGTGTATGTGTGTGTGTGTCTATGTGTGTAAGTGTGTGTGTGTCTATGTGTGTATGTTTGTGTGTATGCATGTGTAAGTGTGCTTGTGTATGTGTGAGTGTGTGTCTATGTGTGTGTGTAAATCTCTGTGTATATGTGTGTGTATGTGTGTATATGTGTGTATGTATCTATGTGTGTGTATGTATCTATGTGTGTGTATGTATCTATGTGTGTGTATGTGTCTATGTGTGTATGTGTATGCATGTATGCATGTATCTATGCATATGAATGTGCATAATGTATGCATATGTATGCATGTGTGTGTATGTGTGTGTATGCATGGAAGTATGTATGTATGCATATGCATATGCATTATATATGCATATGTATGCATGTACATGTATGTGTGTGTATGTCTCTTTACGTGTGTGTGTGTGTGTATGCATATATATGTGTGTATGTGTTTGTGTCTCTTTCTATGTGTGTGTGTGTCTATGTGTGTATATGTACATGTGTGTATGTGTGTGTATGGATAAAAGCATGAATGTATGCATATGCATGTGCATTATGTATGCATATGTATGCATACATATGCATGTGTGTGTATGTGTGTGTATGTCTCTCTATGTGTGTGTGTATGCATATGTATGCATGTATGTGTATGTGTGTGTATGCATATATCTGTGTGCATGTGTCTATGTGTGTGTGTATGTGTGTGTGTGTGTGTGTGTCTATGTGTGTATGTGTGTGCATCTATGTGTGTATGTGTGTCTATGTGTGTATATACATGTGTATCTATATATATGTGTCTGTATGCATGTGTATGTGTGTGCGTAAATGTGTCTAGATGTGTGTGTGTGTAAGTGTGTATGTGTCTATGAGTGTGTATGTGTTTATGTGTGTGTATGTGTCTATGTGTGTGTATGTGTCTATGTGTATGCATGTATGTATGCATATGCATGTGCATTATGTATGCATATGTATTCCTATGTGTGTGTATGTGTGTCTATTCATGTAACTATGAATGTATAGCTCGAGGTGCACTAACACAAAGAATGAGAGAGCTACGTATAGGAGGGAGAGAAAGAGGGAGAGAGAGAGAGAGAGAGAGAGAGAGAGAGAGAGAGAGAGAGAGAGAGAGAGAGAGAGAGAGAGGGAGACATAGGGCTTGATTAGTGCATGCTAAGAATCATGCATGGTAAAAGTGGCCGAGAGAGAGAGAGAGAGAAAGAGAGAGAGAGAGAAAGAAAGAGAGAGAGAGAGAGAAAGAGAGAGAGGAAGATAGAGAGAGACAAAGATAGAGAGATAAAGAGAGAGAGGCAGAGAGAGCAGTAGGTATAGATCAGTAGCATAGTGATGGAGGTAGATCAGATGCTTTTAGAGAGAGAGAGAGAGGGAGATGGTCCCAAGATGCAAATTAACAGAGCAAAGATGATTGATGGGAGGAGCTACCTACTACAGAGATCTTGACTGAGAGAGAGAGAGAGAAGTTGTGCTACTGGTGAGGTATGGTAGAGATGAAATCAGCGCATGTGGATAGTTGGAAGAGAGGGATGGATGGCAACAATGGAGATATGGGAGGGAGAGAGAGAGAGAGGGAGAGAGAGAGAGAGAGAGAGAGAGAGAGAGAGAGAGAGAGAGAGAGAGAGAGAGAGAGAGAGAGAGAGAGAGAGAGAGAGAGAGAGAGAGAGAGAGAGAAACTACACACATTCACCACAAAGGTGGAGACACAAAACCATGGAAGAGAGAGCCAGAGAGAGAGAGATAGAGAAAGAGAATATATATATGCATGCATGTATATGTGAGTATGTGCATGAGTGTATGTGTATGCATAAATAGTGTGCGTACGCATGCATGAATGGATGTTAGTATGTATGCATTTCTGCATGAGTACGAGAGAGTTGTGTATGCATATGCATGAGAAGTGTGTGCATGTGCATGTAAGTAGGTGAAGCATGCATGTGCATAGGTGTGTGTTTATATGTAAAATGATTGTATGCATAAGAGATATGAGAAAATGCATGTTCATGTATGACTAGAAACTTGTATGCATGATGTAGATGCATGAATGCATGAGTATGATTGAGAATGCATGTGCATGTATGAGTTAGAAACATAGATGCATGTATGCATGAGAATGAGTGAGAATGCATGTGTACATTAGTTGCATGTACGCATGATGAAGTTGCATGTATGCATGATGAAGTTGCATGTATGTATGATGTAGATGCATGTATGCATGTGTATGAATGAGAATGCATGTGTGTGAAACAAGTGCATAAGCATAAGTGAATATGATGAGTATGTATGCATGAAATGTATGCATGCATGAATGAGTATAGTGTATATGCATGTATGTATGAGTGTGAAAGAATGCATATGCATAATTGATTTATGCATGTATGTATATGAAGTTGGTATGAAGTGTGTGCATGCATCTGAGAGAAGTAAGAGCATGCATGTGCATAAGTGTATGTATGCATGTGAGATGCATCTATACATGAGAGTGATATGCATGAGAGACGTGAGAGTATGTATGCATCTGCATATGAGAGTGTGCATGTGTATATAAGTGAGATGCATGATTGAAAGTATGTTTATAAGATGTATGCATGTGCATGAGGAGTGTGTACATGTGTATGTATCTATGAAAAAGCATGAATGTATACACGAAGAATTGAATGAATGTATGTGCATATACATATATGATAAGAATTGAAAGTAATTCATAAGTGCTTTATTTTTCATACAAAATACTTACGTTTTTTTAATGCTTTTTTGCAGAGCATTGCCGAGTACTTATGAGCAGTTGAGATCAGGAGATTTGAGTTACATATGCGCTACTTCTTCCACCTTTCAAATCAGTTTGTTTAAGTTTAATCTTATAGTAGAATTTTGCATTAGAGTCTTTGTATAGGTTTTACCTTATATCTACGGATTGGTGGTTTTATCACTTAAAAATTATATAGAAACACATGTCTTTTATATAGGTTTCGCTTATCTTTCATTTATTTTGAATATATCATTCACTTATCTAAGTTCCTAATCTGTCAATGGACGCCGGTGATCCTTATGATACATCCATTCCATTAAGTAGTATCCCTAATTTATCTAAAAACACAACTATCCCTGTTGAAGAGTTCATAAAAGATCGCATTACTAGAGAAACCTTAGTCTCTCAATCCTATGATTAGGGCATGTCTAGGTATCAAGCTGCATAGCCATATGGTCCTAGTAACACTTCATTAAACTTGATTACATCTCTTGACCTAAGTGACATTGAGTAAACACTTTACGTGTAGTCACCTAGTGAGGCCATAGTGAATTCAGTTCTGATCCGCCCAATGGTCTCCACTCATGCCCCTCAACAATTGGTGAACCTGATGTGAAAGTGTGACATTAGTGGGCTTAACCTATTAGATGTGATTTGCATATGGTTAAAAATTAAATATTTTTTTTTATTTCAGGTATGTCAATCTTTTACTATTGAAGATCCTATTGCCTAGTTGTTGAGGGCTGAACAAAACCTCGACACTTCCTTCCCCATCGACAAGAGAAAGTTCGTATTTAGTACCTTATTTTAAACAATTAAGCTTCTGTTACAACAAACTTAAAAGGTAATAGTTATTAAAGTTCTTTCAAATTAGCATAAATTCAAAAAGTATACATAGATCACTTGCACTTGCTAAACATAAAAGGATTGTTTTCATTTCTCATTGCATAAAGAAAGATAGTCATTGCACTTGCATTTGCAAAACATGAAAAACATAAAAAGATTGTTTTCGTTTTGCATTAGAATTCACTTTATTTGTATTCTTATCATTTGATTTTAGAGAAAGTTAGTGTTAATTTATCTATTTAGTTACTTGCTATTATCTTTTGTTTTTTATTAGTTCTACATAGAAATTCCAAAAAAATTAAGAAAACTTACAAAAAGTATTGAAAACAAAATTTCCATTAGAGTAAATTTAGGGGTGAAAGACTCAAAGCTTATAAAGAAAAATACAAAAACAAAATATCAATTCAAACTAGAGTAATTTAGAAGATAAAGAGAATAAAAACTTTAAACAAAGTAAAAGAGTGAAAAATTTAAATATATACTCTTAGAAAAAAATTCATACAAGAAAATATAGGTAGAAAAGCCTAGGTTATAGTAAAGTCTAAATTCCTGGCTTTATCATCTAGTGATAGTTTTAGAAAATTTAGAGAGCTTTTAGGGCCCGTTATTATAGACTTGTCACTCCATTCTAGGTGATATCAAGAGCGCAAGATGGAGGAAGTGTTTAGAAATACGATGAAAGAAAAACAAGGGGCATGGATTGTGCAAGTAGTCCTATGTGAAAAGGGTAAAGTCATTGGATTTAATATCACTGAATACTTGGATGCATTGAAGAGCAAGCACAAATCCAAGGATTGCCTGATAATGTACTAGTATAGTACTTCGGTCGCATTGCCTCGGGATCCATACTTGAAAGCATCCATGAGCATGCTAGTAGACCTTTGGGTGATTTTAGAAAAGAAATTCATAAAATGTTCTTTCTTGAGGATTCTAGTCAGCACAGTCGAGAAGGATTTTTGAGATGGGTGAATTCCCCTATGACTAATGAGTCTCTAACTCATCTTCATAGTGAGGTTACGAGATGGTTTGCTCATCTTTTTGAGGAAGATAGGAATGCATTAAATCCTTACCTTATTATCCACTTCCTCAAGATATTGAGTGTAGAGCATAGAGCTGAACTAGAACAAAGAATAGAAGAGCCTTGTAAAAGGTATGCTTTGACAAATGATTGGAAAAATGTAAAACATGAAATAGAGGCTATTGCTCAAATGAGACAATGACAATCTATACTTTATGAAAAAACTATTTCTACTCAGCCTACGGATTTAGCTATAACAGGGCAATCTAATATGCCAATGCTTGCAGCTATGGCTAAAGCTAATTTTGCAATTGCGCCCAATACTCCCATTGAATTTCAATTGGATATTTTGTGCAAACAAATGGAAAATGTAATGAATATGCAGGTGTCTCTTATCCAAAGAGGTTTCTCAATTGAATAATAAAGTGTTCTCTATGAGCTTGCATGAACTTGGGGCTAGTAGTAGTGGCTTGGGCCAAGCAAATATGGCAACACCAATACAGCATGCTATGCCACAATTTACTTCTCCTTAGCTTGTTTATCAGCCGATTTCTCCTATTCAATCTACTGCCCAGCAAGCTTTCCAAAGAAATTTTGATAAAAGAGGAACTGGTAATAAAAGGTGTGTTTGGTGTGATAGTTAAGATCATGTGATGTATGCCTATGATGAGTTAAAGGAGGCAAAAGATAATCAATTGGTAGTTGAAATTGATAGAAAATTATGTGACTTTAGAACACGACTTCCTTTGGCCCTTAATTAGGGCAAAAGAGGCATGAAAAAATGATATGAAAACTTAACTATTTCAAATGCATCTTCCAGTACATTGGTAGCTAGACTAGAGCCATTAGATGAGAGGGCTCATTTAACTGCAAGCCAAAATCCATATTCTATTGAGGCGCTCGTGAGAGCTAGAGACAAAATCATGTGCGAAATGGCATGGCAATCTCTTGTTGACCAAGCCTCCATATATTCTCATATTGCCAATGTCGAGGAGAAATAGAGATAGAATGAAATGCAAAATGAGGCACAAGAGGGAGATAGAAGAGTGGCAAGAAGACAAACTAGAGAAAATGTCTCAGGACGAAAAAACAAAATTAATCAAAGGAGGAAAGAAACTGTTATAACTTATGGAATATGTTGAACAATGCATTGTTGGAGTGTAACATGGAATATGTTGAACAATGCATTGTTGGAGTGTAACATGGAATATGTTGAACAATGCATTGTTAGAGTGTTAAATTATTAATGTATTAATGTGTTTTTGATGTTTCTGATATAGCAGCTGAAGGTTCCTGAGGAGCATGCAAGGCGTGAAAGGGCGGATATCAATAATCCGAATAATTAATATTTATCTTGTAAATAAACCTGCGTAGAAGGTTCTATTGTTAGAAACAATTAGAAAAGTAATTGTTAGAATAAGGGTCATTGTAGACTGCAGTTTCTGTTATTGAAAGCAATGGCTTTCTGTAAAAGCTACCAACTTTTAGTTTCACGCTTGCTTTTTGAAGCCGCTCTCATGTAACCACTCTTTTTGACGTAATCAAAATTCCTATAAATACATGCACTCTGTGGAGTTTCGAAACAGAGTGCATGGGGGGAGATTGCACCCAATACTACATTCAGTCTCATCTCTTGTTGTCTCTATTCTTGTGTGTGTTTTTTGTGTTCGTAATCTCTGTATGCGCGTGAGCAAGATCCTGCCAACAGTGGTATCAGAGCTCTGCATGCGTCAATATAGAGGATTCTGTTCTCTGTTCTCTGTTCGCGATTCCGATTCCGTCTCCATCTCCATCTCCGGTTCCGGTTCTGTTTCATGTTTCTGTTTCTGTTCTAGTTCCAGAACCAGAACCTACATTTGCTCCTACGTTTACACTTACGTTTACTCCTTTGGCTTACTCCAAGGCATTGACTAAGGCAAAGAACTTAGGCAATACATTGGCAACATTGGCACCCAAGGCTCCCTTGGTGACCGTTGGCTACGTGCGAGGCAATTTTAATTTTGAGTGGCAATAGAGAGGTTTCAATTCCCTAAGGCGGCACGGTGCGAGGCGACACGGCACGTCTCAGGGTACATCCTGTCAGGGTACACTTCTCAGGGTACACTAGGGTACATCCAGACAGGGTACATTAGGGTACATCCAGAAAAGGTACTTTTCTGCTAGGGTACACTTCCTGAGGGTACATCCCGAGAGGAAAGCACTAGCCTAAGGGTCCAAGAGCACCATGGAGGATTACAGTAATTCACCTCTACCTGAGGCAACACTTGAATAACAACTAGAGCTTTTGCGGCATGAGCTTCAAGGAGCTCAAAATGAGATCCGACAATGTGATGAAGTCCTCCAGCAGATACAAACTGAGGAAGACAACCTTACGAGAGTAGTAAAAGCTATTGTTTCTGCCCAATCTGATGTTACTCATTCGAAGATTGGCACTAGAAACTACGAGTTTCTACGATTTGATGGCCAAAAGGATGGGCCTTTAGTCCTTTCTTGGATGTCACAGTTTGATGATTTTTATACTGATGAAACATATGCTGAAAGTGAAAAAATTAAATTTGCCACTAACTATTTAGTAGGTAAAGCTCAACTCTGGTGGAATGTCCTACGGCATAGTACTGAGCGTCCAACAACATGGAAGGCTTTCCAAGAAAAAGTGAAGGATTCTTTTCTTCCTCCTCAATACCATTTGCATGTTTGACGTGCATGGACGACCCTTACATGGAAGGAGGGTGATACGGTTACTACCTACACAGAGCGGTTCTGGCAAAATTTACTAGTTCAAATGCTTGAAGATGTATTAGAGGATATCTTGCAGCAGAAATATGAAGATGGTTTGGAGGTGGGAATCCAAGCTAAGCTTCACACCCTACGACCTACAACCCTCAACGAGGCTATATCTTTCGCCTATGATGCAAAACAAGAATTCCAATCCATAACCAAGTCAATCCGTCTACAACAACCGTGCCAACGACCACTTTATGTTAAACCTACATTTCCTATGAAGCGTACTGTTAATGCCCCATCTTACCATAGTTTTTCTCGTCCTCCACAATCCAATTACTCAACTCCACCTATTGCTTCATCTCTCCAACCAGCCAAACCACCTACCCTTCAAACTTCAGTGGTGGATGCCCAACAGAAGCGACCACGAATCACTTGCTGGAATTGTGGTAAACCTGGACATACAAAAATAAGGTGCACATTGCAACCTCTTCACATGAAATAGGCTATAGCTCAATTGCATAACATGGAGGTCCATAATGAAGAAATTCCTCCTGTTTGGTCAGAGGAATCATTGGAGAAGGATTTAAGTACCTTGGGTAATGATATCTCTCTTCACTCTCTACTTTGCATGCAGGGTACAATAAATAACAAACTAGTTAAAATTCTACATGACGATGGTAGTTCACAGAAGGTACATAGTACAGCGGTGGTCAATGCTATCATCCAGGAACACGGGCAACCGGCCAGTCACTATGTACCACCGCAAATGAGGAATACTCCTTACCAAGGATACAAGAATTATAAAGGAGCACGGTCATCTAACTTTGGACAAACTCGGTGGAATACGGGTACAACAGGTGAAGGTGCATCTCTTCCACCACCTAAATGTCTTTTTTGCGGTGAAATAGGGCATATACGTAGGTACTATAAAAATGCAATCGAGTACGATAAGAAGAAAAAGGAACGACAAGCAAAATTTGATCCGGTATGGGATGTTTTATCCCAGGCATCTATTACACTGCCATTGGGATAACTATTCTCTTTGGTCCCGGGCGTGCGCCAGCAGTTCTAGCAATAGGTCAGTCCAGGACCTTCATGCGCTCCTTCGACAGCCACAATTCAGCCTGAATTCAATATGACGATGGATCATACGATACCCTTTATACGGTCTGGTATAAGAATCATAAAATCACTCAAGTGTTAATTGATGGCAGTTCCAGTGTAAACATTCCAACAGCAGCACCCTCTCAACGGATGGGATGGACACAAATTGAACCTGTCCAATTTTTTGTGCGAATGGCTGATCAATCCCAAGTTCATCCGGTGGGATTAGTACGTGATATTCTTATTACTCTTCAAGGAGCTGTATTTAAAATGACCTTTGTTATTCTGGAAGTACCCGAATCTAGCCTTGACTATAACTTGTTCTTTGGACACCCATGGTTAAAGCAATCAAAGGTAGTTTAGGATTGGTCAGTGCATGAATTGATTTTTAAGAATAACCACTGTAAATATGTCGTTCCATTGGATAACATGAAGCCTTGCGACTTGCATGCATGACCATATGTAGCCAAACCTGTACACATGCTCGATGGTCTTTTAGATGATGAAGAGGATGTTTTTCTTAAAGTCAACAAGGATCTGATGGCACTCGGAACTATGGATTTACAAACGGTGGCTGATAATTGGAGTCCGGCAACCTGTACGGTGGTACCATTGACCGATGAGCATAAATCAAGTACAACATAGAGCTTGGATGATACGATGCTCCAACAATTACTCCAATCAAGAGACGATTTGGAGATGCCTCGGTAGTTCTATGTACTGGAAGATCAATTGGTTACCTACCACTTAGGTGATGAAACCAACCCACGACCAGTAAAAATTAAGGCGGGACTATCAGAGACCTTCCAGGATAACTTGTTACAATTGCTACGTGAATTCTCTGATGTGTTTGCATGGGATAACGAGGACATGAAGGGGTTGGACCCGCATATCTATCAACATAGGTTTATGCTGAAACCAAATGCTCAGCCTATTAAACAACCAAGCTATAGGATGAATCGTAACTATGTGGCCCAGGTCAAAGTAGAACTAGATCGATTGTTGAAGGTTAGGTTTATTGTCCCTATCGAGCATGCGGAGTGGATTTCGCCTATTATCATAGTTCCTAAGAAGAATAAGCAATTAAGGATATGTGTAGACTATTGAAAATTAAATGCAGCTACCGTATTTGATCCATTCCATTTGCCGTTTTTGGACATGTTAGACTACGGGACAAAACTGCCACTATTCAGGCCAGTGTTGAATTAATGCTTTGTTCTAACTGTCAGAACGTGTCTACTCAAGTTGTGGGTTCTTGGGAGTGGTAGGGGTCTGTTAGACAGAGGCCCTTTACTTAGTTCCCAAATGCAACTACCTCAGATATAGAGAGTTACTAAAACTTTGGTAAGATTCTGTTATAAGCCGACCTTCGTTGCTCATGTCTTAGCTCAGCCCTCACGTAATGAATACACTAAAACACTGCAGTGATCATCTTACCACAGATGCCAGACACATAAACGAAGGGTTCAATCTTTACCAGGTAAGTACCATAATCCACTCGAAACATAGAGAACTAATCAGTCAATCACACTGCACCAAGACTTAGTAGGCGATTTAGGGTCCTTCCTACAGCGCTAATCCTTTCTGTCTGATGACCGATTACAACACTGAAAACAATGCTATACTTTGCAGTATTATCGCATTATCACAAATTCTACGATGAGAGACCTGAATAGCACTTCCACCTTACCGAAGAGGTACATCTAATCAACAACACCGAATATCACCAATTACACTCAGAGTTCTCAGAACAATATTGCAGTTACACCAACTCTACTCAACAGATTTCCGCACCTTACAGGTATAGCAACATCACTGCACACTTAATCAGTAGATCATAACAATAAGAACCTGCAAGATAATCGGCTTAGACCATCAACTGAGAGATCTTACTGAACCTCTATGAAACTAACACCCACGTCCGTATCGATGGCAATCAACAGAACGAGACAGAGATTTCAACTTAACCGGCCAGGTACATGCAATGTCCCAACCCAGTCATCAGACAAGTAACTCAACTCTGCACAGATAACAAGACACAGAGGTACACTGAATACTCAAAGGATTCAAGAACTTAGACAAACAATCGTTACAGCAATGCACGGAAATCCCCCCCCCCCCCAGACGAATAGTCTGGTGATTCCCAGAATCGTCTCTCTGTCGAGCAGCTCTGTTCATTGCTTTATATCAAAACTTACAATTGTCGCGTAACCGCTTTTTGCGTGTGCGAATACAAGATTTCGTTTTCCATCTCCCCATCCGATGGCCGACTAACACTGGCACGCACGGTGGACTCGAACCCGCAAGTTGTACAAAATTATTGTTCGTCTATTATTCCTTCTAAATACATATTCTTGGCTAATCGAAAAGTATGGGCTATTTTTTTCTTTAGAGTTTCTAATATCTGTTTCAGAGTTTCCAGCTCTACTAGTTGTGCATCTATTCTAACAGAGCTTAGAGCGATGGCTTCGGTGAGCAAAATTTGGGCCTGTGTTTGCAAGAAGGCCTCCTGTAAGTAAAACTCGTTAGATAGAGCTGCATCTCTTGAAACTTTTACTTCTGCAACCTGCTTCTGCATCTCAATTACTTGTTCTTTCTGATTGCTCAGTTGATTTTCCCGCCTTTCAATTTCTTGGTTTTGATACTGTATTGTTGTTGAATAGGCATCTCTTTCTCGTCGGAGCTGTGCGATTTCCTTCTGTGCTTGAGCTTCTTTTGCCAGGTAATGTTTCAGCATTTTGTTGACATCTGTTAGAGCCTCACTTGTTCTATGGAGTTCTTCTTCTGTCAATTTGGCTTCCCTCTGTTGTTCTTGGCTTTTCTTTACTTCCTCGGCTAGACTTGTTCTGGTTTCTTCTAGTAAATTGCCTAGCGCCATCGTTGCATCTTCTTTTTCCTTGAGTAGTTTATTCAGTTTGTTTATCTCTACATCTGCAACGAGCAGTAATTCTTCTTTTTCTTTTGCTGCTGCCAGGGCTTCATCCCGCTGAACTGTTATTTTTTCCTGTTCTTGGATTCTGGCCTGTAGCTGCTGTACTTGTTCATGAAGCGCATGATTTTCTGTCTTCACAGCCTGTAGTTCTTCTTGGAGGGGTGTGATATCTGCCTCCATGACTTCCAATTTATGCTGGAAATCTTCACGAACACTTTTTGTAATTTGCTTCAGTTGTTGCGGTAGTTGTCTTGATAACTCTATTAGCATCTGACCCATCGATTCCAACTGAGCAAATACTGGTGTGGAGCGTGGTGGAAGAGGGGGACGAGGTTGGGAAGACACTGCAGTAAGTAGTTGCTGTGAGGTCGGAGGGGAGTAGTTGGGGGATGAGGCGGAAGAAGCTGCGAGCTCGAGGGGTGCGTTGGGTGGAATAGGAAGGTTTGGGTTTAGTGGAGGTTCCGGTGGTGGAGTGGGAATGGTAGAGATAGTTTCTGTTACCTTATTTTGTTTGTCCATTTGTTGTGTTCCAGCATTGTCGGTAGACTCAACTGCCTTAAGTAGCCTTTCCAAAGCTTTTCTAGCATTTTGTTGTTCATCGCCTGGTTGTTCTTGCTCAGTTTGTTGCTGAGAAGCTTCTTCGTTAGAGATGGTTTCTGTTTCAGTCTTCTTTTCCTATTCTTGTTGCTCAGATGATGCTGACTGCACGGATGACTCATGTTGCATGGATGTGGCGGTGTCGTGGAATGTGTCTTCTTCTTGCTTTTCTTCTTCTTTATCTTCTTCTTTATTTTCTTCTTTGTCTTCTCTGGCTAACTTTTGTGCTTCACTTTTAGACGAGCTGATTCTGATTCGTTTCGGCCGGAATAGCTGGTTGAGTTCTTCTTCATCTTCTTCTTCATCATCCTCTAGCAGCTGTATCGACTCTTCATGTCTCAGAATGGGCCCCCGAGGCGGTGGTTGGGCTGCAAGGATTGCCGGAAAGAGAAATGACAAGATATGGGGCAATCTAGATCTAGGCGTACTACCCTTGTTTACTTGTTTGATTATTGTTACACACTCCTTATGGATTCGTTGGAAGAAATAAGATGCGAAGTTTATTGGCTCACGGGCAGCTAAATCTATGGTAGAATAAAATGGGCGGGATATGCCGTAAGTGCGCTTCTGTAGATTTAGGATTGCTACCAAGAATTGGACTGTGGCTCTTTCGGGTTCCGGTCGACATAAGATGGCATATTCATTGGATGAATATCGGGGAAATAATTCTATCATGCGGGCAACTGGTATACTTGGGCCATTTTCACGACCTTGCGGTGTGAGTCGGAATGACTCAACAAAGGTTTGGAATGTGATTACTGTTCGGGAAGGTAACGATGGGAAAGCCCATCTTCGCTCGTTGGCTGGTGATTGAGCGATGGCAGATATGGTCTGTGCAAAGAAGGGGTGGGCTTCCACTGAATGCCAAGGCAATTCAGCGAAATTTGCAAGCCCCCGGGTGCGCAAGAACTCTCCTACGTCAGCAGGGAGTCCATCACGGAAAGCGGCATAATTAGCCAAAGTTTCCATGGCGCAACACAGATAACAGGTTAAAACGCAGGCACACAGGTATTTCACAAACATACAAGCACACAAACACAATAGCGATTTTCGGCGAAATAGAAATGTTTAAATAGATGCGTCGCGGTGGAGGGTAATGAGGGATGGTTAATCATCGTGCGGTATTGAAATGATAATTCTTTAACTTTGGTGTGCATGCGTGAGTAACTGGCAAGAGCAGGGCGGCTTATGACATAATTAGGAATCAAGACGCAGATATTTACAGACATATATCACAAAAAGGAAAGAAAAAGAAAGAAAAGCGAGCGCCAAACGACACGGCCCACCGAAAAACATTTCAGTGCGATTTAGACGCGTGTTGGTATGGTCGCAGCTTCGAACCGTTGATTACTTTCGGAAGAGGGTTTTCGGTCAACGTAGTCAACCGAAAAGTTGTTGGGCCCACTTGTTCTAAAATCCGGTAAGGACAATACCATCGTAATTTGAATTTACCAGCAGACCGATTCGACTTTGCGTTATAAAAAAGAACAAGTTGCCCCACCGTAAAAACTGGAGTTTTCAAGTGTCGATCATGCGTCCGAGCCTGTCTTAGTTGTATTTCCTGCATAGTTAAAAAAATGTGCCATCGTTGTTCGTCTAACTCTCTGAGTGTATCCAACCAAAATGACAGTGAGTCTTCCGGTAGCAGTTTCTGAGCGATTGCTACTCGTAAACTTGGTATAACTATCTCCACTGGTGCTATTGCTTCTAATCCATAAGTGAGTTTGAAAGGTGTTAATCCTGTTGTTACCTTGTATGTAGTCCGGTATGCCCATAACACTGCAGGTAGCAGTTGATCCCATCTTTCCGGTGCTTCTAAAATGAGTTTCCGAAGCATATTTAGCAAAGATTCGTTTGTACTCTCAGCCAAACCATTTGCACGAGGATAATAAGGAGAACTAAACTTATGCGTGACCTGGAACAACTGTGTAAGTGCCTTCATTAAATTGTTTACAAAATGGGTGCCTTGATATGAAACAAGTTCCAGTGGTAAACCAAAACGTGGAAAGACATCGGTTAGCAGACACTTTGCTACCGCAATAGCTGTAGCAGACCGTAAAGCCCAGGCTTCTGCCCATCTGGTTGCATAGTCTATACAAGTTAGTATGTAACGATTGTTACTGAAGACTGCTGGAGGTGTAATTGGACCGATAAAATCTAGACCCCACTTCTGGAAAGGTTCTAATGGTAAGATGGGTTGCAAAGGGAACAGATGACATTGCAGGGGTTGTCCAGTTCTTTGACAAGTATCACATTGTTTGACAAACTCTGATACATCTCGGTACATAGTTGGCCACTAGAGACCACTTTGCAGAATTTTTCGGTGTGTTAAGTCTACAGCAAAATGGCCACCGGAAGGAATTGAGTGAGCCAAAGTAATAATTGAGTTAGCTTCATGTGGTGGAATACATCAAAGTAAAATTCCGCTATGATCCACATAGTATAATTCTCCAGCAATCAACCGAAATCGGCGGCTAAAGACTGCAATTTTCTTGCGTACTGCCGTAGAAGTCTGAGATGGAAGGCATCCATCAGTGAGAAAGGTCAGGATCTGATCATAATATGTAGATGGCATAGGTGGGTTTGTAATTTCATCAGTCGTTGGTGCAGAGACAAAAATTGCCGGAGTTGTGTCATCTATGCCTATCGGAGCTTCACCGGAATCTAAGCGGGAGAGGAAATCTGCTAAGCCATGTGAATTGCATGGCCGATGAATGACTTCGTAGTCAAATTCCTATAAAAGTAGAACCCATCGTGCTAATCGACCACCTAGATGCTGTTGCCAAACTAGATAGACAAGTGCAGCATGATCTACATGAAAAGTAAATTTACGGCCCAGCAAATAATGTCTGAATTTCTTGATAGAATACACTAGACCTAGACATTCTCTTTCTGTTACAGAGTAATTCTTCTCAACAGGGGCTAATCTTCGACTTGCATAGTACACTGGTCTGAACCACTTATCAATTTGTTGCATCAAAACGCTTCCTATTACGATATCTGAAGCATCAACAAATACATGAAATGGGTGATCCCAGTCCGGAGGCTGTAAGATGGAAACTTGTGTTAATAAATTCTTTAAACGATCAAATGCTATCTGGCATTCTTGGGTCCACTCAAATTGTCGAGGAGTCTTGGTGATTAGCTTGTTCAGTGGTATTGCCAAATGAGCAAGCCACCGTAAGTGTCGTCCATGCCATCTTACTTGGCCCAAGAAGCGCATAACTTCCTTTGGTGTAGTGGGCACCGGAGCTTCTAACATAGCTGAAATTTTATCTGGATCCATCTGTATGCCTTGTGCAGATACAATGTGACCTAGTAGCTTGCCACATGAAACCGCAAACACAGATTTGTTTGGGTTTAAGCAGAGTCTGTATTCTCTGCATTTCTGAAAGCAGCACCGTAAATGGAACAGGTGTGCTATCATCTTACCAAAAATTGAAAAATCATCAAGATAGACTTGCATAAAAGAGGTAAGGTAAGGAGAAAATATTTCCTGCATGCATCTTTGGAATGTACTTGGGGCATTCCTTAATCCAAACCACATAACAGTACAAGCAAATACACCCCAGTTGGTAATGAAGGCAGTCTTTGGTATATCCTGTTCAGCCATTCTAACTTGATTATATCCACTGTACCCATCTAAAAATGAATACATTTCATGTCCTGCTACTCTATCAAGCATTGTGTCAAGAAAAGGGATCGGAAAAGGATCAGGCACTGTAGCTGCGTTCAGTTTCCGGTAATCTACACATATTCGCAACTGCTTATTCTTTTTCGGAACAATAACAATTGGTGAGATCCATTCCGCATGTTCTATTGGTACAATAAATCCGACTTTAAGTATCCTATCAAGTTCTGCCTTTACCTGTGATGCATAGTTTGGATTCATCCGGTAGCTGGGTTGTTTGTTCAGTTTGGCTTCCGGCATCAGCATGACTCTGTGCTGATAGATGCGCGGATCCAATCCTTTCATATCTTTGTAATCCCATGCAAAGACGTCGGAGAATTCTCGAAGTAGCTGGATTAAGCCTGTTTGAATTTTTTCTGGTAAGTTTTGCTTTATCTTTACATGACGCGGATGATCTTTATCGCCTAAATTGTAAGTAATCAACTGATCTTCTGGGACATAAAATTACCGAGGCTTCTCTGTATTGTCAGCTGGCTTAAAAAAGTTATTGCAGTTGAGCGTTATCTATAACCGCAGTATCTTCCTTCTTATCTTCTTCTGTTACAGTCATTACTGTACAAACTGCAGGGTTCCAGTTATCTACAACAGATTGTAGATCAACAGTTCCTAGGGAGATCAAGTCAATGTTATTTTTCAGAAACTCTTCTTCTTCATCCTTTGACAATCCATCTAGCATATGGACTGGTTCTACCAAATATGGTCTAGCGTGCAACTCGCAAGGTTGTATAGCATCTAATTTTACAATGTATTTTCGATTTTTATCCTTGAAAGTGAGTTCTTGTGCAGACCAATCCTGTATCACCTTAGCGTGCTTCAGCCAAGGTCGGCCGAAAAGGAGGTTGTAATCAAGAGTGGATTCCGGTAAATCTAGTATGACAAAGGTCATTTTAAATGTTGTACATTGTAAAGTGATTGGTATATTTCGTACAAGTCCTATGGGATGGAGTCTTGATTGGTCGGCCATTCTGACAAAAAACTGAACTGGTTCGATTTCGGTCCACCCTAACCTTTGACATAGTGCCGCCGTAGCAATGTTGACTCCAGATCCTCCATCAATTAGTACTTGTGTGATTTTTTGATTCTTATACCATACCGTTATCAAAGGAACTGAATGATCGACCGTAGAATCAGGTTCCGGTTGTACTGTTGCTGTCGTCGGAATGCAGGAAGGTACAGGACTGAACTGTTGTTGAAATTGCTGTCGAACTCCCGGTACTAGTGCAAGTAATTGGCCCAAAGGAAGAGTGATGGATGCTTTAGATAAAATTTCCCAGGCCTTTTGTGATTGGATTATTTCCACAGATTCTGAAGATGATGCGCCTGTTGAAGATGATGTGTCTGCTGCTGATGATGTACCTACTGTTGATGATGTACCTGCTGCTGATGATGTGCCTGCTCCTGATGATGTGCTTGCTGCTGAATTGGAATCCTATTGTTGTGCTCCTTCTTCGGTTAACGGAGTCTGGGTTACCGGAATAGAATCTGGGAAGTCTGGAGGTTCTGCGGCGGTCCATTGACTAGCCTTGTTGTACATCCTTTGTTGCTCGCGTATGCCTGGTTCAAATAATTCTGCTGTAGGCTGCAGTTGTTTACCGGAGTGGGTCTGAATTACTACAGCGTGTGTTTCCACTAGTGTAATTTGTACCATATTAGCCATTGGATTTTGCCGTTCTTTCTTCCTCTGATCATATTGAGCTGCATCTTTACAGAACCTTCTAATGTGACCAAATTCACCACAGAAATGATAGCGCGGTGGTGGTAGATTGGGATTTTCCGGTGCTGGTCCGGCCTACCAACAGTTTGCGTTGTAGTTGTTGTTTCTTTGTCCTCTATAACTTCGATATCCTTGTTGATGATTGTTCCTCATTTGCGGAGGCACATAATGATTGGTTGGTTGTCCTCGTTCCTGTATAATAGCATTGACAGTTGCGGTTGTTAGTATATGATCAATGTCTACCCCTCATGATTGTATGCACATTTTGTAAGGCCCCCTTTATGAGGAGAAGCCAAGCGTGCATTACCCAATTGATGGGAATCCCAACTTGCATGTTGGATGAAGGTCATATTGGACCATGTAAGGTATTATAAGGAAAGGGAGTTACCAGGGACCCCAATTGTGGGGTCCGGGGCAGCGGTGAGCAGCCCCGGCTGGGGGGTCCAAGGGGGCCAGCGGGCCCCCTGGTGGGGGTCAGGGGGGCAGCGCCCCCGGCGCCACGGTAAAGGGAATATTCCATGGAATATTCCCTGTCGGAGTTAGAAATCATTTATATTTGTTAAGTCGGTTCAACCAGTCTAAGCCGTGTATGGCAATTACGCGGGCGGTGGCCGCCCACGCTCTACCGCCCATGTATAGCCGTCCATGGCAGGCCACCCATGATCCTATATATACATGACTTTTGCACTACCTGAGACACTGAGTTGAGCCAGCATACCTCTACCTTGTATCTCCCGTTCTAGAGTTGTCTAGATCACCATTTAAGCTCTACCTGGAGAGCACACGGGTGGACAACACCATCATCTTTGTACTTGGTGCTAGTAGAAAATTATTGAGATTCTCCTATATCTGTTATCTTCTCTGTTATTGCTCCTGTGTTATATTGCGTAACTTTTGTCTTACATGGTATCAGAGCCGTAAGGTTCGAATAGCTTGAGAAGTATCACTATTTTAGCCTACTAGCATACTAGAATATCAGTAGATTATTCGAGTGATTACATGATGGCTTCATCGTCGAACACTGGTCTTGGTGCTTCAGCTAATGTTAATGCTGCACCTATTCAAATTCGTCCACCTGCATTCACTGAAGGGAAGCTGGATGGATCCAACTATACACTCTGGAAGTTCAAAATTTCTGCAATTTTGGACTCCTATGAATTACTTGACACTGTCATGGGACCGATGGGACTCAATCCAGAGCCTATACCAGTTGATGATCTAGCTAATTCAAGATTGATGATTCAGCCAGATCCAGATCTTCTACGAGCTTGGAAGAGGCGGAATGCTGATGCATTATGTGCAATTGTCACTAGTGTAAGTGATTCTGTGCTTACTTTAGTTCAACATACTACTAAAGCACATGAGGCTTGGGGCATATTAGCTCGACAATATGAGACCAAGAACCACACTAGGATACAGAATTTAGAAAATCAGTTGGCAAATGAAAATCATTCTGATTCTGAAAAGGCTGAAGATTTTATCAAATGGATAAAACATCTTCAAGACCAATTGGTTGCAGTTGGTGTTGTTATAACACCAGAAGAGCTGGCTCGAAGATGTGTACGTGTTCTTCCGGCAAAGTATGATGGATTAGTAACAGCCCTTAACACTCAGGTAAGACCAACTCCCCTCACATTTGAAGAGTTTTGTGCTATGCTGTTAGAAGAAGAGATGCGATTGAGGAATCGACAAAGCATAAGTGATGCTGCATTTTCAGCAAATGCAAAAGGTAAAGGCTCTTCTGATGTATCAAAGAAGAAGCCAAAGAAGAAAAAGTTCAGAGGAAGTTGCTTCTATTGTGAAAAGAAAGGCCATGCCATCAAGGATTGCAGGAAGAAGCAAGCTGATGAACGGAATGGGACTGTAAAATCATCATGGAAGAACAAAGAGTCTGCAAACAACACAGAGCTGGAACTTTGGGTAGCTATTGAAGAGGTATGTTCATCTGCTCAAGCTCGTGGTGATGAACCATGGATTTTAGATAGTGGAGCTTCTCGCCATATGACCAGTAAAAAGGATTGGTATAGTTCCCTAGTGCCTCTGCGGGAATCCATCAATGTAGTGGTGGGAAATGGTGTCCAAGTGTCCAGCCGAAGGAACTGGAACCATCTCTTTTATCACTTCTCCAAGTGTTGAGAAAAAGTTATCCGATGTTCTCTATGTACCTACACTCAAAAGAAATTTGTTGTCAGTTTCTGGAATAACAGATCGTGGACTTGAAGTTCACTTCAATAAGAGTGGTGCAGAAATCATGGATTCATCAGGTAATGTTGTAGGTAAAGGGATATGACGGGATAACTTGTATGAGTTAAGTGCTTTAACTGCTACAGAAGATAAAGATGTAAGCAGGTTATGGCACCAACGATTTGGGCATCTCGGATTTGCAGTTTTGAAGGAGATGCAAAGAACAGGGATGGTTGCTCATTTGCCTGCATTTTCAGAGTTGCAGGAACCTTGTGAAGCTTGTATGATGGGCAAGCAACAACGAAAGGCATTTCCAAGAGAAACTAGCAATCGATCTCAAGCTCCTCTAGAGTTGGTACATGCTGATCTCTGCGGTAAAATGTCTACACCTGCTTTAGGAGGATCTTTCTACTTTTTGCTGTTAGTCGACGATTATAGTAGAAAGACGTGGGTTTATTTCATTCGAGAGAAGGCTGATGCTTTTGAAAAATTTAAAACGTGGCATAAGTATGTAGAAAATGAATCAGGAAGGAAACTGAAGAAATTTAGAACAGATAGAGGAGGTGAATTCTTGTCAACAGAATTCAACAATTACTGTAAGGAGCATGGTGTGAAAAGGCAACTTACCACAGATCATACACCTCAACAGAATGGTGTTGTTGAGCGCAGGAACAAGACAGTAGTTGAAATGGCTCGTTGTATGTTGAAGGCTCAAGACATGCCTGATTCATTCTGGGCAGAAGCAGTCAATACAACAGTCTACATCCTCAATCGAAGCTACACAAAAGCACTGAAGGGGATGAATCCTCAAGAAGCATATTCTGGTAAAAAGCCTTCAGTTTTGCATTTCAGAATTTTTGGTTGTTTCTGTTATGCACATATTCCTGATTCAACAAGATCAAAAAGCATACAAGTTGTGGGATCCTGAGGCAAGGAAGATTTTTGTCAGCCGAGATGTGGTGTTTGATGAACGACCATACTTAGTAGAAGATAAAGGTAAATCTACTATCTCATCAAATGGAGAAATATCTCACCTTGTGCCTATCAAAAGACAGGTTAAAGTTGAGGAGGAGGAAACATCTGATGGAGAAATTTCCTCAATAAAAAGCCAACCAGTTGTAGCTTCACAACGTAAGCCACTACCGAAGTGGGCACAACAGCTCTAGGATGATCACAATCCACATGTAGATGTACCAGAATCATCATCGGATGGATTACGAAGATCAAAGAGAATAGAGGAGCAAAGAAGAGCCTCAGAACACACTGTTAACATGGCTCTAATGGCAAATATCATGGGTTCGATAAAGGAACCTACCACCATTGAAGAAGCCATTGATGATCCAGGTTGGAGAGCAGCAATGCAGTCTGAGTATGATAGTATACTAAAAAATGATACATGGGATCTAGTCGACTTGCTGCCAAAGAAGAAGATAATAGGTACTAAATGGATTTGGAAAGCTAAGTATAAAGCTGATGGAACATTAGAAAAGTATAAGGCACGATTAGTTGCACATGGTTTTTCACAGATTGAAGGATTTGATGTTCAATAAACTTATGCACCAACAGCACGCATGACAACTATTCGGACGGTACTTGCAGTAGCTGCACAAAAGTCGTGGCCTATTTTCCAGATGGATGTCAAATCTGCATTTTTGAATGGTCACCTCAAGGGGGAGGTATATGTATCTCAACGACCAGGTTTTGAGGTGCCCAATTCAGAAGATAAAGTTTGCAGGTTGAAGAAAGCTTTGTATGGACTTAAACAAGCTCCACAGGCTTGGTACCAACGGATAGATATTTTTTTCAAAAACATGGGTTTTGAAAGAAGTACTTCTGATGCTAACTTGTATGTAACAAAAAGGGATAGCAAGCTAGTTGTCGTCATTGTATATGTAGATGATTTGATCATTACAGGAGATCATCAGGAACTCATCAATCAAACTCGGATCAGCTTGGGAACTGAGTTTGAAATGACACACTTAGGTCTACTCCATTTTTGTCTGGGAATTGAAGTATGGCAAAGGAAGGATGGCATTTTCATCTCACAACAAAAATATTCCAAAGAAATTCTCAAGGCATTTGGAATGATGGAGTGCAAACCAACTAGCACACCTATGGAGGTAAATCATAAGCTATCTATGGATGATAACATGCCTAATGTAGATGCTAAGAAGTATAGGAAGCTCGTTGGAAGTCTTATTTTTCTGTGCAACACTAGACCAGACATTTGCTATGCTGTTGGAGTGTTAAGCAGGTTTTCCAACAAACCTAAGGAGAGTCACTAGAATGCTAGAATGCAAATTCTAAGGTACATTGCAGGAACCTTGGATTTTGGTATTTTGTATACCACAGGTGATACACTCCAAGGATATTGTGATTCAGATTGGGCTGGAGATTGTGATTCTAGAAAATCAGTTTCTGGATATTGTTTCTCACTTGGTTCAGGAATATTTGCTTGGGTAAGTAGGAAGCAACCAACTCTCGCACTCTCCTCCGCTGAAGCAGAGTACAAAGCAGCTTGTTTTGCTTCTTGTGAGGCAGTCTGGTTAAGGAGAGTTCTTGCAGATCTAGGCTTTCCATCAAATATGCCAACTGTACTCAAGTGTGATAATCAAAGTTGTATGGCTATTGCAAAGAACCCAGTATTTCATGCTCGCACCAAGCACATAGAAGTACAGTACCATTACATTCGTGAGTTAATTGAAGATGAAATTGTGGAGCTAGAATATTGCCCAACAGAGGCAAATTGTGCTGACATATTCACTAAAGCACTTGGAAGAGAGCAGCTCAACAAGCATCTTCAACAGATGGGCATAGGACCAAGACCTTGATTTATCATCAGTAAACATTGAGGGGGGGTATTAGTATATGATCAATGTCTACCCCTCATGATTGTATGCACATTTTGTAAGGCCGCCTTTATGAGGAGAAGCCAAGCGTGCATTACCCAATTGATGGGAATCCCAACTTGCATGTTGGATGAAGGTCATATTGGACCATGTAAGGTATTATAAGGAAAGGGAGTTACCAGGGTCCCCAATTGTGGGGTTCGGGGCAGCGGTGAGCAGCCCCGGCTAGGGGGTCCAAGGGGGCCAGCGGGAGTATTCCATGGAATATTCCCTGTCGGAGTCAGAAATCATTTATATTTGTTAAGTCGGTTCAACCAA
The DNA here is from genome assembly GCA_020310875.1 of Ceratopteris richardii. Lineage (NCBI taxonomy): Eukaryota > Viridiplantae > Streptophyta > Polypodiopsida > Polypodiales > Pteridaceae > Ceratopteris > Ceratopteris richardii. The sequence continues at coordinate 183,437,350 of CM035416.1, forward strand.
TCTAAGCCGTGTATGGCAATTACGCGGGCGGTGGCTGCCCACGCTCTACCGCCCATGTATAGCTATCCATGGCAGGCCACCCATGATCCTATATATACATGACTTCTGCACTACCTGAGACACTGAGTTGAGCCAGCATACCTCTACCTTATATCTCCCGTTCTAGAGTTGTCTAGATCACCATTTAAGCTCTACCTTGAGAGCGCACGGGTGGACAACGCCATCATCTTTGTACTTGGTGCTAGTAGAAAATTATTGAGATTCTCCTATATCTGTTATCTTCTCTGCCATTGCTCCTGTGTTATATTGCATAACTTTTGTCTTACAGCGGTTCCCTGCACTTTTGCGTTGTATGCACAGTTTTCGGTGGTGTGTCCAGTAGTGTTGCAGAATAGCAGAGAATAACTGACTAAGTGCACAAGTGGCACTAGTATGGCCTGGATTCTTGCATGTGATGTAGTATACTTGTCTGGTCATATCTTCGGTGACATTTCTGTTTGTTTTCAACCACTCCTGATCTTCTGTAAATCCTCCAACCTTGTTTTCCAGCTGCAGAGCCATTGCGATTACTGCATCTAACGTCATAGCCCCTACACAACGTATGATCATAACTTGTTTAAGTTGTGGGGTCAAGCCATTGATGAACCACTGAGTGATAACATCGTCCGGTAGGTTGGCATGTGCTGGTGGCAACTGCCTTAGATGCGTCCTGAATAGAGTAGCGTACTCCTATACAGTTTGATTTACCTTCTGTCTGTTGTTTTGCAGATAGTCAAAAATTTTGGCTGGATTCTTCTTTAGCCTAAATCTCTGCAAAAAGGCATCTCGTACTGCTTCATAGGTGCCCAAGTGATTAATATCATATTCTGTAAGCCATCTCGCCGTTTCCTTAACCAAAATGGATTGGAAAACAATAGCTTTATACGCCGAATCCGATGGATGGTTGAGAACTGCGTAGCTTATCTCGAATGTGCGTACATGAGCATCTAGGTCATCTCCTGGGAATCCACCAAATTTGGTGTACGTCACTCCTGTTGGAGGTGGCCTTGGTGGGCATACTTGTTGTTGTTGCTGCTCTTGTCGTTGTTGTTGCCCGTTCATGGCGAGTGTATTGCGAGTAACTTCTGTATCTCCGGGCTAGATATCTGAACTATCAGGATCTGTATCGTCGGACGGTGCACTTTTTGGTTTGATAATCTTGTTCAATATGCTTCGAATCTCGCTTTTGAACAACTTTCCTTCCTTCCTGATGCCGAGTGTAGGGGAACTTACTCCAAAAAGTGGTGGTTGGGCTGAAGATTCACCAAAAAAGGGTAAACTGTCGCCGAAATACTATGGTTTGGTTACCGAAATATCACCGGAATGTGCCGAATTTTTGCCAAGATAAGGTGTTTCTTCGCCTTTGCAAATTTCTTTGGCTAAAGTGTGCCTAGTCGTAAACAAATTTGAATCTTTATGCAAGATTGTTAAACTAACTTCAGACTGCATCCCTGGTAGATTTTGGAGTTACTATATCTTCGACAGACTGTGCCGAAATAGTACCGAAATGTACTAGAGGTGTAACACGTTCCACCGGAATATGACCGGAATCACTTCTAATGTTCTTGACTTTCTTGACAACTGGGTCAGACTTAGTTGTACTTCTACCTCCCATAGTTGTCTTTAGTAGATTAAGTACTCCAGACTGACGGTTCTCAGGATACGTTTCACCGGATCGAGTAACCGGCATGTATCATCTTTTGTAATAATTGCGTAGTATCACTATCGATAAAATTTTATAATCACGTTTCCACATCAAGTTTGCAACAATCTGGTTCTGTTGCTACTTTCGACAAACGAACGGTAATCTTGATGTTCGCTTCTGACAGACGAATGACGATCTTGATACCACTTTTCCCACAGATAACACTTTCATCAGGTAAATGGCAATCTTGATGCCTCCTTCCCACAGACAACACTTTCGTCAGGTAAATGGCAATCTTGATGCCACCTTCCCACAGATAACACTTTCGTCAGGTAAATGGCAATCTTGATGCCACCTTCCCACAGACGGCGCCAAGTGTTAGAAGTGTTAGACTACGGGACAAAACGGCCACTATTCAGGCCAGTGTTGAATTAATGCTTTGTTCTAACTGTCAGAACGTGTCTACTCAAGTCGTGGGTTCTTGGGAGTGGTAGGGGTCTGTTAGACAGAGGCCCTTTACTTAGTTCCCAAATGCAACTACCGCAGATATAGAGAGTTACTGAAACTTTGGTAAGATTCCGTTATAAGCCGACCTTCGCTGTTCACGTCTTAGCTCAGCCCTCACGTAATGAATACACTAAAACACTGCAGTGATCATCTTACCACAGATGCCAGACACATAAACGAAGGGTTCAATCTTTACCAGGTAAGTACCATAATCCACTCGAAACACAGAGAACCAATCAGTCAATCACACCGCACCAAGACTTAGTAGGCCATTCAGGGTCCTTCCTACAACGCTAATCCTTTCCGTCTGATGACGGATTACAACACTGAAAACAATGCTATACTTTGCAGTATTATCGCATTATCACAACTTCTACGATGAGAGACCTGAATAGCACTTCCACCTTACCGAAGAGGTACATCTAATCAACAACACCGAATATCACCAATTACACTCAGAGTTCTCAGAACAATATCGCAGTTACACCAACTCTACTCAACAGATTTCCGCACCTTACAGGTATAGCAACATCACTGCACACTTAATCAGTAGATCATAACAATAAGAACCTGCAAGATAATCGGCTCAGACCATCAACCGAGAGATCTTACTAAACCTCTATGAAACTAACACCCACGTCCGTATCAATGGCAATCGACAAAACGAGACAGAGATTTCAACTTAACCGGCCAGGTACATGCAACGTCCCAACCCAGTCATCAGACAAGTCATCACACTAACTCAACTCCGCACAGATAAGAAGATACAGAGGTACACCGAATACTCAAAGGATTCAAGAACTTAGACAAACAATCGTTACAGCAATGCGTGGAAATCCCCCCCCCCAGACGAACAGTCTCGTGATTCGCAGAATCGTCTCTCTGTCGAGCAGCTCTGTTCATTGCTTTATATCAAAACTTACAATTGTCGCGTAACCGCTTTTCGCGTGTGCGAGTACAAGATTTCGTTTTCCATCTTCCCATCCGGCGGCCGACTAACAGACACAATGCTAGATGATGTGGCAGGATGAGAGATGTACTCCTTTTTAGATGGATATAGTGGTTATAATCAAGTCCGAATGGCAGAACAAGACATTCCAAAGACAGCATTTATAACTAATTGGGGCCTTTATGCGTGTACAGTGGTGTGGTTTGGTCTACGGAATGCTCCAAGTACGTTTCAACATTGTATGCAGGAAATTTTCTCTCCTTATCTCACCACATTCATGAGAGTTTACTTGGATGACTTCTCTTTATCTGGTGATACTTCGGCGCATCTGTACCATTTACGGTGTTGTTTTTCAAAGTGTGGAGAATGCCGTTTGTGCTTAAAACCGAATAAATCTGTATTCTCTGTATCCTGTGGCAAGTTGCTATTACACATTATTTCAGAACACGGAATTCAAGTTGATCTAGATAAGGTGAAGGCCATACTAGAGGCACTTGCTCCTAAGACACCCAAAGAAGTGATGCAGTTTTTGGGCCAAATCCGATGGCATGGGCGACATCTGCATTGGCTTGCTCATCTGGCCACACCACTTAATTGATGGATAACCAGTAGCCCTCGTGAGTTTGAATGGACTAAAGCGTGCCAACTTTCTTTTGACTCGCTGAAATCATTGTTAACGCAGGCTCCCATTTTACAAGCGCCAAATTGGAAATTGCCATTTCATGTCTTTGTGGATGCATCCGACATTGCAATTGGCAGCGTGCTAATGCAGCAAACGGATAAATGGTTTCGTCCAGTATATTATGCGAGCTACAGATTGGCCCCGGTAGAGCACAATTCAGTCTCTGAACGTGAATGTCATGGATTAGTATATTCGGTAAAGAAATTCCGGCATTATTTAATGGGACGACACCACTTTTCATGTCGATCATGCAACTTTGGTGTACCTTGTTTGCCAATAGCATTTGGGAGCAAGACTAGCAAGATGGGTCTTGTTGCTCCAAGAGTTTGATTATTCGATAGTACATCGACCAGGGTCCGCACACGCACTCGCTGATTTTCTATCTCAGTTGGATTCCGATGAACTTTCGGAAGGGGTTGATGATACCACACCTGCGATTTATGCAAGTGAGACCGTGTAGGATGATCAACAAGAATTGCCGATAAACTCCTCCTATTATGACACATTGATGCTTTTCTTCACCAGTGGATGTCCTCCCAGCATGACCTCTTCGGCAGCTCGTCGTAAATTGGTGATGTATAGTCGACGATTTTGGTTAATTATAGGGTAGCTATATTACATGGATCACTCGGGAGTGTTGCTCAGATGTGTTCCAACACACCAAATTGCTTCACTAATCACAATGGCTCATTCGGCACTAGCTGGAGGTCATTTTGCAGTGGACCTGACCCACTAGAAGATTCTGAAGAGTGGCTTATGGTGGCCTACTATGTACCGTGATGTGACCAAGTATGTACAACAATGCGATGAGTGTCAGCATTCCGGTCAAACTTTTCAGAGACATTACTTTCCGCTTTGCCTCTCGAACCCTTTCAGAAATGGGGTTTGGATTTTATAGGGCCAATTACACCTCCAGCAATATTCACCAATAATAGATATAATCTTACATGTACAGATTATGCAACTCGATGGGCCGAAGCATGGGCTCTACGGTCAACCACAGCTGCTGCAGTTGTTAAATGTTTGATGAAAGATATTTTTCCACGCTATGGTTTACCCTTAGAAATTATGACTGATCAAGGTACAGACTTCCCTAACACATTAATGCAAGTGCTTACTAAAACCTTCGAGATTGCACATAAGTTCAATTGCCCCTATTATCTAAGAGCGAATGGACTCCCTGAAAGCACCAACAAATCTCTGTTGACCATCTTAAGGAAACTGGTATTAAATTGTTCGGAGAGATGGGACCAATTCTTACCTGCAGTATTATGGGCTTACCGTACAACATATAAAGTGGCGACCGGAACCACTCCTTTCAAGTTGGCTTATGGATTGGAAGTGATTGCTCCTATGGAATTGGTGGTTCCTAGTCTACGCGTGGCCTTAGAGCAGAAGTTACTACGGGAAGAATCATTTCCTTTCAGATTGGAGGCTTTATGGTCTCTGGATGAACAACGCCTTGAGAGTTTTCTGGCATTGCAGGAAGTTCAGCTTAGACAACCAAGAACTCATGATCATTTCCTTAAAACCCCCCTGTTTACCTTCGATCAATTAGTACTCTTTTATAATGCTAAATCTAATAGATCCACCAAAAAATTTAAACTGCACTAGTTTGGTCCCTACCATATTGCCGAACTAGAGGGACCCGCAACTTTTCGGTCATCCACCTTAATTGGTCACCTACTTCCTAAAGTGATCAATTGCTCGAAGCTTTGTCCCTATTATCCACCACCTATGTCCTCATGATGGGTCATTGGTATTTCTACTCCTTTTCTCTTGCCACTCTTCTCACTCGACTTTCTTTTCTTATCTCTGTGTTTCAGTTGACTAGCTGACTGTAATAGTTGCATTTTCCTACCTAATCATGATTAGTGGCCGCCTTCTATGTCTTTGATTATGTTAATGCTTGCATGTCGCCATTATGTTAGTATATTTCCACTACTGCGTTATGATTAGGGTTCTTACCGCCTAATTTTTCCAACGTTTCTACTTAATCGTGTTCTTCTCATTGTTATTCACTATTGCATCATTGTGTGCTTGCGACCCCTGTGTGATTTGTGCTCTTGCGTGTGTCTGAGTGCGCCATGGAAGCTCTAGAAAATATCGTTACCTTCCGTATGGGTCTCACTCCGGACATGAGTGAGTTCCTGCATGCTCGAGGGCTCTTCGCCTTCGTTGAATTGCCTTGGCATTCAGTGGAGTGTCATCCCTTCTGTGCGCAGATCATATCTGCCATAGCCGCCATGCCTGCTACAGAACAATGCTGGCCATTGGCATGTTTGAACACGTGTGTCGTAGTTACTCTCAGTACCGTCGCTGAGGGGTTCCGTCTCCCTTAGGAGGGGTTGGTTGATGGACCGCTCCTTCCAATGGAGACCATGAATGACCTTTTTCCCAAGCACTCGTCTAACGAGTTTGCCATTCTCTGTCATCCCGAACCAGAGTGCACCGCACTTCAATTCCTTGTAGCTGCTTTAAACCTTCCAAAACGTACTTACAGTATCTCCCGTCCATTCTACTCTATGATAGACACTGCCTCCCGAGAAGCCATCAATTTTACTTCATTCTTTTTCCGGTGCATTCACCGTGAATGTCAATCCGTTTCGAAGCAGTTAGCCAAGCATGAGATTTCGAGGACTCAATTGCCGCAACTGCTCACCTTTCTTCTTCGGGCGATCCAAGTACAGCAACCACCTCCATCGAATACTTTGCTTTTACATGAGGAGTCTACACAGCTGCTGGAGGATGATGATGACGAAGATCTTCTCCACTTCTTCCATCGCAAACGCAAACATATGAGCCCATCTCAAAGCCAGGTGCAGGATTCAACCACTGTTCAAGAGGTTGAAATTTTTAGCCATGACCTTACAGGGAGTATCGGCACCCTCTTCTCCTAGTAAGCAACAGGATCTTGATGTGATTATAGAAGATGTCACTGAAGTTTCACCACAGGATGAACCAAAAATACAGGATGTTGAGGCTGTGAAGGAGACGTTGGAAGACACCACTGTCATTGTGTGTCATCCATCTTCTTCACATGTAGTCGATGATCAAGCCGACAACGTAACGCAACCGACCTTTGACAAAGAGGTAGTGACCAAAGTTGCCACTGTTTCATCGTCACATCGAGACAAAACAGGCATCGTTCTCGTGCAACGAGCCCTTCTCCCCCTTCCTCCTCCAACCACATTTATTGCGGCTGGCGATTCTTCGCCCTCCTCACCGCCACCTGCAATCTGGGAAGCCTCATCCGAATTCCATCTTCTCCCGAATACTCTCCACCCTCGTCTCCCCACCTCCTGTCTTCCCAACCTTTGCAACAGACACCTTCTCTTCTAGCCCCGGTTATGTTTACTGAATTAGCATCCATGGGCCAATTCCTCATTCAATTATCTCAGCAGTTACCCATCCAATTGAAGATGGCAACAAAAACCATTCGACAGGATTTGCAAAGCAAAGTCGATCTCCTGGAAGCTGACATTGCGCCCCTCCAGGAAGAAATACTCGAGGCAAATCCCGATAATCACTCTCTGCATGCCCAAATCCAGTGATTGCAAGAACAAGTGACACAAAAAGACAGTATTATTGCTCAACAAGAAACCAAAATTAAAGGATTAAAGCAAGAGGTTGCAGATAAGACGGATGCCATGATTGCATTAGGCAATGAGCTTCATGATACACGGAATACACTCAGTATTTTAGAAGAAGATTCACAATCACTCGCCGCTAATGTTCTTAAAGCAGAAACTGAATTACATAAGGTAACTGAGCACTTGTTTCAATAGGATCAAGAACTTTCTAGGGAGATTTCCAACACTCTTCAGTTAAAGAAGGAAGTTGCAGAAATTCAAAAGGAGCGAGAAGATTTCTACAAAACAATGCAATTTCAATCTCAGGAACTCGAGCATAGAGAAAAGGAGCTAGGAGTTCAGGCTGACAGGTTATCCAAAATTGATGCAGAGATCGCTAAGATAAAGCTGCACAGAGATGCTACTATAGTCAATGAATTTTATTTACAGGAAGCATTTTTGCAAACTCAGATAGAGTCCCTAATAAGTCAGGTCATAGCTGCCAGTTCAGTTAGAACTGATGCACAGCTGATTGAACCTAAAATTTTGAGGAACATGTTAGATTCCTTGAAGCAGAAGATTGCCCATACGTTTAAATTAGCTTGATCTATGTATGTACAAGGTTCATAGATGAAATCTAAACACTGTATTCACCATTTTTGGGTTCGAGTCCATCATGCGTGCCAGTGTGAGCCACCGGAAAGGAACTCATAATTTATGTAATATAACCCTGAAAAGTCGCACGCATACCGAAAGGGCATAGCACAATAGTTATAACCTTTTACGAACTAATGAAAGAAGAGTCGTGCGTGAAGCAGAGGGTATGTGTCGCCGGACTGTTCGTCTGGGCGAATAGCCTGAAGTGGAGCACAACATTGCCAAAATCCTATGTAGTGTGAGTACTTTGTCAATTCTATTGATTAAGCTACCATACCAAGGCAGCAACTCATCAAATATTACATCCCTAGATACGTTAAGCTCTTTGCTGCAAGGGTTATAGCATCTAAAACCCTTTTGCTCTGAAGAAGATCCAAGAAATATACACCTATCTACCTTCAGGTCTAACTTGTGTCTCAATTCTTAAGGTATGTGAACATAACACATAGAACCAAATACTTTGAGATGTGAAAGATTGGGTTTCTTACCACACCAAGCTTCATAAGGTGTAACTCCATGTACTCCTGAGGTTGGACACCTATTCATAATGTATATGGCTGTATTTGTTGCATCATCCCAATAAGAGTTAGGAACATTCATTTCATTTAACAAAGATCTAGCCACTTCTACTATGTATCTGTTCGTCCTTTCTGCCACCCCATTTTGTTGAGGTGTATACCTGCAAGTGAATTGCCTTTTGATGCCATGGTCATGTAGAAAATCTGGAAATTCATTTGAAAAATACTCTCTCCCTCCATCCGATCTGAGAGTCTTTATATACTTCCCTATTTCCTTCTCCACTAGGTTTTTGAACCTCTTGAAGTGGTAAAACACCTCTGACTTTGACTTCATGCAATACATCCAAACAAAACTTGAATGATCATCTATAAATGTGACAAAATATCTATTACCTCCAATGGATGGCTCCCTTCTAGGTTCCCATACATCTGTGTGTATGAGATTCAACACTTCATTGCTCACATGTGCTCCCTTCTTGAATGGCAATCTGCTTTGTTATCCTAATTGAAAAGCATGGCACAAATGTTGCATATTGTGAGATGTAAGATCAGGTAGACCACTCACCAAGCCCTTCCTTTGCATGTCCTTCATCCTCTGTAATTTTATGTGCCCAATTCTTTTATTCCATAAGTCAATTTCTGCAATCTGTTTATTTCAAATTGACAAGTAGACAGTGTGAGGGGTTGATGGCTTTACCTCCATGGTAATGAGTCTTCCTTACTTCTTTCCTTTTGCTATGAGCTTGTAGTCCTGCATGGGGTCTTCAAAAAAACATCCTTGCTCATTGAACCTCACCTCATAACCTCTTTCAACCATTTGACCTACTGAAACCAAGTTTATTGTGATGGTTTGCACATGCAACACATCCTTCAACACCTTAGAGATTTGAGATCCATTCAATGCAATAGCTCCCACATGTGTAATCGTGTGCTTAGTGTCATCCCCTATCTCTACATGTCCTTGAGTGATGGGCGAATGTAAAGTAAAGGAAACATCTTTATTGCAACTCATATGGTTGCTACAACCACTATTACCATATAAAATCTAAATTGACTCTTTCACTTGAACCATACATCATAAGCAAGTTCTCATTTTCTCAATTTGTTGAAGTACTAGCATAATTACCTTGGTTCCTTTTGTATCCTTGGTTTCCTCCTCCTTTAGACCAACAATCTCTTGCATAATGGCCCGGTTTTCCACAATTGTAGCATTCTCCATTGGATGCTTCTCTTCCATGTGATCTTCCTCCTCTTCCTCTACTCCTTCCTTTTCCTCTTGATCCATAGCTTTGGTTGGATCCTTCTTGGTTGCTTGAGCTTGAGCTTGAACTTCCTCCCCCTCTGCCTTGGGAGTTTTTTCCACCTCTTTTGCCTTTGCCTCTATCTGCATAGGAAACTTGGGCTTGGCTGCCCTTTGATTGTGAACCTCCTTGATTCATCTCCTCGGTCACCATCAATTTGACTGACTGATCAAATTCTGGTAGGGAATCCCTCACATAAACTGATGTGGTGAATGTTTTCCACCTTTCATCCTCTCTCAAGTCATTGAGAGTGTGTGCAACATGATCATCATCTTCGTTTGGGCTCCCAATTGAGCCTAAAGCATCTGCAAGTTCCATAAGCTTCAAAATGTACTCATCTATGTTAGTACTTGGTAATTTCCTAAGATTATTCAGCTCATTCTTCAGCTGAATCTTCCTTGCCTTGGTTGATGAAGAGTAAAATCTCTCCAAGGTCTCCCAAACCTTCTTGAATGTGTCCAAGTCTTGTATATGCCCTATCATGCTATTGCTTATGTGTTGAGATAGAATGCATATGACTCTCCTATCCCTTTATATCCATTCATTAAGTGCCTTGACCTGCCCTTGAAGTGGTGGATCATATACATGAGGCATTAGCTCCGTGCTGCTCACTAATCCCCACAATCTTTTGCCCATAAGGTAGTTGCTAACTCTAAATTTCCATGGTTGATAATTGCCTTTCTCTAACTTCTCTATTTGTGCATTATACTCAGCCATAGTGAGCTCTACGATGCTCCTCTAACTTCCAATCAAGTGTTTGTATGCTTTAGAAGGTTTGGATATTACCTTTTGATAGCTTCTCCCTTGCTAACCTTCGACTAGTTGAGATCTCGATCGACGTAGCCCATTGTTGATGCGTTCTTGCTTTGATGAGTCCTCCTTGTGCTTCCACAAGTTGTCCATCCCTTCAAGTCTTCAATATGATGTCACTGATGTCTCCAAGCCTCCCAAATTGCTCTGATACCACTGATGGGGGATGATTCTAACACCCCAATGCAAAAATGGAAGATGGCTACTCTCCACTAAGTCCACAAGCAGTGATATATGCTCACTATTCTGAACACCAATACAGAGACATAAAATGAAATTTTCAAGACTTGTAGTTTATTATAAGAGATACCTAGCAAGCTTTAAACCATCCTAAATGGATATTCCAGCTGGGAGAACCAGCCTCTGCAAAATAGGCTACCTGTTTGCAACACTCTCTGCCTATGTGCAGAGATATACCTTCACAAAGTTGGCCATTTCTCACAACTCACTCAGCCAAATAACTTGAAACTTTGGAAACGTTCAGGGCACAATATGAGAGACCAAACAAAGCTTGAAATAAATGAAAACGAGTACAATGAGAGAGCAAACAATGCTCTGCAATCTGGTACAATCAAATTTGCAGAAGCCTAACTACACCTCAAGATAGAGAGAAGCAAAATTATGCGAAAATGAGGTAAGCAGTGTTAAAATGCACATTTACATTACAAGCATTTTAAGTTCTTTCGGGTTCTTGGGAGTGGTAGGGGTCTGATAAATCAGAGGCCCTGTAACTTGATTTTCCCAATTAACTTATTCAAATCGCAGCACGTTAACATTCAAAACTCTGTTTAATACGAATTGCTGTCAAGACTCTGGTTAGTCCTCTCACAGATTTACTGTTCATACTCAGGTTAATATTGTTCATAGTGCGTCACGTAGCAATTACTGATTACCATCGTACAGACGAATATCAACAACAGAACCTTATGTGTTAATCACAAATTAATGAAATTAAACAAAGGTAAGGACGACAAGACTCAGACTTCTCGAATACTGCACTACGGCTTCTCCACAGACCGCAATCGCCCAGACAGACAATTTGGTGATCCCGCTTGTCATTACCGGAGCGTCACCGCAATGTCTTTTCATTAGTTGATAAACAAATACATCACTTCGCAACGACCTTTCGGTTCGTGCGGGATAGGAAAATATAGAAATTATGGAAATACAGAATGCCAATCCGGCGGCTTACACTGGCACGCACGGTGGACTTGAACCCGCAATGGAAACAAAATTTAGGGCTCATCTACTATACCCTGTAGATACATGGTGCGAGCTAATTTAAAAGTTCGAGAAATCTTCTGCTTCAGAGAATCCAGCATCAATTTTAAAGTTTCTGGTTCGACTAATTGTGCGTCAGTAGGAACAGAGCTTGCGGTAATCACTTGACTCATTAATATGTCAGCTTGTGTCTGCAAAAATGCCTCTTGCAGATAGAAATCATTTGCAAGGGCTGCGTCTCGACTCAATTTCATGTCTTCAATCTGTTTATCTATTCTGGATAAACATTCGGCTTGAACACCCAACTGTTTCTCTCTTCTCTCCAACTCTTGAGACTGATATTGAATTGTCCGGTAATAAGCATCTCTTTCCTTTCGAATTTCGGCTGCCACCTTCTGGAGTTGAGCGGTAAAAGTCATCTGAGTTTAAAGAGCAGAATTGGCCTCAAACAAATTGGCATTTGCGTTCTGAAGTTCTACATTAGTCTGCTTGGCTAAATCAGCCATCTCCTGTCCTCGCTGTACGACTTCATCAAGTTGTACTCGTGTTTCTTCCAATAGATTCCCAAGTGCCACACGAGCATCCTCTTTATCCTGAACTAACTGTTTCAACTGGATAATCTTTGCATCACAAGCACTTAATAAATCATCTTTGACTCTTGAATCAGCCAACGCAGCATCTCTTTGAGCAACCAAAGAGTCATGTTCGGCAATCTGTGCTTGAAGGTGCTGAATCTGTACGTGCAGAGCATGATTTTTTGCCTTAACTACATCCGCTTCTTCTTGCAATGGAGTAATATATGCTTCTAGTAGATCGACTTTATGCTACAATTCTTGACGAATATTATCAGTGACCATTCTGAGTTGCATCGAGAGCTGCTGTGAGAATTGGATCAACATACGACCCATCGATTCTAATTCTGTAAACATGGGAATCGGAGGAAGAAGAGGAGGAGGAAGTGGTTGGGATGAAGAGGTTGATAAGGGGTGATGGGAAGATGGTGGAGAATAATTAGGTGAAGAGGATGAGGAATCCGGTGCTTCAGGGATAATAGGTTGAATGGGGACAATGGGCTTGACCGGAGGCATTGGTGGAGGAGTGAGTATAAGACTATTTGGCACCAATAGTATTCCAGTAGGTTGCTACGTAGTCACTTCAGTTCGGTCAATTACAACATCGACCAAGGTAATGACTTCATTTACCATCTCAGCAACAATGGCTTGCACATCAACTTGGGTCTGCTCTAGATTCCTCCTTAGAAGAAATTGCGTCAGATGCGGTGGCGGATGCACTTTGTTCCTGCTGCTTATTCGGAGAAGATGGACCAGAAGATTCCACATGGATTGAAGTGGCAGTGTCATGGAAAACCTCTTCTTCATGTCTGGCGGTGGAGCCTTGTACTTGACTCTCAGAGGGGTTTATCCGTCTGCGTTTCCGGCAAAGGAGTTGGAAGAGATCTTCATCATCATCTTCTATATCTTCGAGCACTTGGGCAGATTCTTCATGATACAAAATTGGAGCTCTTCGTGGGGGTTGCGCAGCTTGAATGGATGGAAATAGAAAGGTAAGGATATGTGGTAAACGCGAATGCGGAAGCTCTCCCTTGTTAACGTGCTTAATAACCGTAACACATTCACAGTGAATGCACCGAAAATAGAAGGAGGCGAAATTAACAGGCTCACGAGAAGCCATGTCAATCATCAAATAAAATAGGCGTGAAATCCCATAAGTACGTTTCTGTAAGTTAAGGATAGCAACGAGAAATTGTAAGGCGGTACATTCAGGATCAGGGCGACACAAGATGGCATACTCATTCGATGAGTGCCTGGGGAATAATTCTACCATAGTGGCTACCGGAAGGAGAGGACCATTCTCCAATCGTTCCATAGGAAGAAGGAAAGCTGCAGCGAAGGTTTCTAATGTGATTACTATGCGAGACAGTAAACATGTAATCGGCCAACTCTACTCCGTAGCAGGCGTGGCGGCTATGGCAGCAATAATCTGTGCATAATAAGAGTGACATTCCATTGAATGCCAAGGCAATTCAGTGAAGTTTAACAGGCCGTGGATACGCAAGAACTCACTCACGTCATGAGGGAGTCCGTCACGGAAGGTAGCAAAATTGGCTAAAGCTTCCATGATGCGCACGTGAAATCACAAGATCACGAAGACACAGCAAACACAGGAAACACAACGCACAGAACACACAGACACAATAGCGATTAACAGGGAAAAGAAGAGGATTAAGTAGACACTCGACAATGGGAAGTGATCGGAAGCCCTTTATCATCATGCGATGTTGAGATGATAACCTTCATAATTACGACGTGCATGCATGAGCAGAATCAATAACACAAGGCGGCGATTAATCATGATTATGTATCAAAATGAGGAGCTTTACAGTCTTTATTCAATTAACACGCAAAAATAAAAAGAAATAAGTGACACGCGGAAAAAACGAAGAACACGTCAGCGAGAATCAGGTGCTTGGTGATACGGCCGCAACTTTGAACCATTGATCACTTTAGGAAGAGGAACTCTGGTCAAGGTAGTCAACCGAAAATAGCTGGTCCCACTTGTTCACTAATCCGGTAAGGACCGAACCACCGTAATTTAAATTTCCCAGCAGAACGATTTGATTTAGCATTTATAAAACAACACAAGTTGGCCCACCGTAAACACAGGAGTCTTGAAGAAACGATCATGAGTCCGGGCTTGCCGCAACTGAACTTCTTGAAGAGTTAGAAAGCTTTCCCAACGATGTTCATCCAAGTCTCTGAGTACTTCCAACCGAAATGACAAAGAGTCTTCAGGTAACAATTTCTGAGTGATGGCCATGCATAACCTTGGCACGACAATCTCCATAGGCGCAATTGCTTCCAACCCATAAGCAAGCTTGAAAGGAGTTAGTCCAGTTGCAACTTTGTATGTAGTCCGGTATGCCCATAAGACTGCAGGTAGTAACTCACCCCATCTTTCTAGTGATTCCACGATCAATTTGCGAAGCATACTTAACAGCGTCTTATTGGTACTTTTAGCTAAAGCATTAGCACGAGGATAGTACAGTGAACTGAATTTATGTAGAATTTGAAAAGTGTGCATTAGTACTCGCATTAAATTGTTAGCAAAGTGTGTTCCTTGATCTGTCACAAGTTCCAGAGGTAATCCATAACGTGGAAAAACATCCTTCATCAAGCATTTTGCCACCGAAATAGCTGTAGCGGACCGTAAGGCCCAAGCTTCTGCCCACCTGGTAGCGTAATCTGTGCAGGTCAGAATATAACGATTATTTCTAAGGGTCGCTAGAGGTTTCATTGGTCCAATAAAATCAAGACCCCACTTCTGAAAAGGTTCCAAAGGTAATACAGGTTGTAGAGGAAAAAAGTGTCGCTGTAATGGTTGTCCAGCCCGTGACAAGTGTCGTAGTGCTGCACAAACTGAAGTACGTCTTTATACATGGTTGGCCACCAAAGCCCACTTTGCAAAATCTTCCAATGAGTGAGATCTGTAGCAAAATGTCCACCGGAGGGTATTGAATGTGCCATAGTGATGACTGAGTTTGCTTCATGTGGCGGAATGCAACGAAGTAATACACCAGTGTGGTCCATATAGTACAACTGTCCTACCAGCAACCAAAATCGGCGACTATAAACTGCAATCTTCCATCGCATAGCATGAGGTGTATGAAGAGGAAGACATCCCTCAGTCAGGAAAGTTAACAATGTATCATAGGTAGGCTGCTCAAGATGTTCAGGAGATTTGTCACGAGCTGGTTGAGCAGCGTAAATTGTTGGTGTGGTATCATCAACGCCCATCGAAGCTTCACCGGAATCCAACGGAGAGAGGAAGTCTGCTAAGGCATGGGCTGTACCTGGTCCATGAATCACTTCGTAGTCAAACTCTTGTAGCAATAAGACCCAACGAGCCAAGCGACCACCTAAATGTTGCTGTCGGACCAGATATACAAGTGCAGCATGATCCACATGAAAGGTGAATTTTCGGCCTAGAAAATAATGCCTGAATTTCTTTACAGAATATACCAATCCGAGGCATTCTCGTTCAGTCACAGAATAATTTCTTTCCGCAGGAGGGAGTCGGCGACTTGCATAGTAAATAGGCCGAAACCATTTGTCCATTTGCTGCATTACAACATTGTCAATGGCTATATCTGATGCATCTAGAAAGACATGGAATGGGCGTTCCCAATCAGGAGGTTGCAAAATGGGAGCCTGCGTCAATAATCCTTTTAGACGATCGAATGCAGTTTGGCATTTCGGAGTCCATTCGAACTGTTGTGGAGTACTAGTCATTAGTCGATTTAGTGGTGTTGCTAAATGGGCGAGCCACCCTAGATGCCTTCCATGCCACCGGATTTGACCCAAGAAGCACATAACCTCTTTCGGCGTTGTAGGAATGGGTGCTTCCAACACAGCTGCGACTTTGTCTGGATCAACTTGGATAGCTTGTGCCGATATGATATATCCAAGGAGTTTACCATAAGACACTGCAAAAATAGATTTTGACGGGTTCAAGTAGAGTCGGTATTCACGGCATTTCTCAAAACAGCACCGTAAATGATACAGGTGCACCGCAATCTTGCCGAATAAGGAGAAGTCATCTAAATAGACTTGCATAAAAGTGGTTAGGTAGGGTGAGAAAACTTCCTGCATACAGCATTGAAATGTGCTGGGAGCATTCCGTAACCCAAACCACATGACCGTACAAGCAAAAACACCCCAGTTTGTAATGAAAGATGTTTTCGGTATGTCTTGTTCAGCCATTTTGACCTGGTTATAACCACTGTAGCCGTCCAAAATGGAATACATCTCATGCCCGGCCACTCTTTCAAGCATTGTGTAAAGAAAGGTAAGAGGAAACGGATCAGGTACCGTGGCCGCATTCAGTTTTCGGTAATCCACACAGATTCAGAGCTTCTTATTTTTCTTAGGAACAATAACAATCGAAGATATCCATTCAGCATGTTCTATTGGTACGATGAATCCCACCTTCAATAACCTATCGAGATCTGCTTTGACCTATGCTGCATATTGGGATTCATGCAGTAACTGGATTGTTTAATTGGCTTCGCTTCCGGCTTAAGCACGACTCGATGTTGATAGATCTGCGGATGCAGACCTTTCATATCCCGATAATCCCATGCAAAAACATCAGAAAACTCATGCAAGAGTCCGATCAAATCTTCTTGAAATGCCTCGGACAATCTTGCCTTAATCTTAACAGGACGTGGGTTGCTTTCATCACCCAAATTATAGGTTACTAACTGGTCTTCCGAGACATAGAATTGACGAGGTTTCCCCGGATGGTCAGCTGACTCTAAAAGTATGAAAAGTTGGAGAGTGGCTTCATCCATAGCAACATTATCATCTACATCCGTGTCTCTGGTTACAGGAACAACTGTACAGGCTACCAGACTCTTGTTATCTGCTACAGCTTGAAGATCTATAGTACCTAAGGAAATCAAATCTTTATTGTTCGTCAAAAACGCCTCTTCTTTGTCGTCAGATAAGCCATCCAACATGTGGACCGGCTCTCCTACATAGGGCCTGGCATGAAGCTCACAGGGTTGAATGGCATCTAGTTTAACAACATAATTACGGTGATTATCTTTAAAAGTCAATTCCTCCGCTGACCAATCCTGTATAACTTTGGCCTGTTTCAACCATGGCCGACCGAACAGAAGATTATAGTCGAGGCTCGATTTTGGTAGTTCTAAGACTACGAATGTCATTTTAAACGTGGTGCCCTGCCAAGTAATGGGGATATTCCTTACGAGTCCCACCAGATGGACTCGAGATTGATCTGCCATTCTGACAAAGAATTGAACGGGCTCAATTTGGGTCCACCCTAACTTCTTGCAGAGAGCTGCAGTTGCTATGTTCACACCAGAACCACCACCAATTAGCACTTCCGTAATCTTGTGATTTTTATGCCAGACAGTGATTAAGGGGACAGAATGATCCACCGTAGAGTCAGTTTCCGGTTGTATTGTTGCGGTCGCCGGAGTACTAGGAGATCCCAGACTAAATTGTTGTTGAAACTGCTGCCTAACTCTGGGCACCAAGGCGAGTAGCTGCCCCAAGGGGAGTGTAATTGAAGCCTTAGAGAGAATATCCCATACCTGCTCTGTTTGAGTTGTACTCTTCACCGAGTCTGATGATGATTCTCCTATTATTGGAGTACAGTCTTGTTCATACACTCGCTCCTTTGGCAGGGGGACCTGTGTCACCGGAATTGGATCGGGGAACACGGTAGGCTCTTTGGTGGTCCATTGGCTCGCTTTGGTATACATTCGCTGCTGTTCATGGATGCCAGGTTCAAAAACCTCAACTGCGGGTTGCAACTGCTTACCGGATCTTATCTGGACCACTGCTGCTTGCGATTCCGCTAGTGAGATATAGACCATGTTGGTCATCGAGTTTTGACGCTCTTTATTTCTTTTATCATATTCGGCTGCATCCTTGGAGAATCTCTGAATGTGGCCAAGTTCACCGCAAAAGTGACATCGAGCTTGTGGCAGAGAAGTACCTTCTGGTGATGTACCTGTCTGCTAGCGATTTGTATTGAAGCTGGTATTCCATTGTCCTCGGTAAGTTTTGTATCCTTGCGACTGATTGTTTCGCATCTGCGGTGGCACGTAGTGGGCTTCTGGCTGTCCTGGTTCCTATATAATGGTATTTACAGCTGCTCGTCCCTGCACTTTGGCATTATACGCACAATTTTTGGTTGAGTGTCCGGTGATATTGCAGATGGCGCAATACATCTGATTAAGGGCATAGGTGGCACTAGTGTGCCCGGGATTTTTGCACTTAGTGCAATACATCTGTTTAGCCGGATCATCTGTAACGTTTTTACTGGCCTTGAGCCACTCCATGTCTTTGGTGAATCCTCCAACCTTATGCTCTAGTTGCAGGGCCATCGCGATAACAGCATCCAGTGTCATAGCTCCCACACAGCGGATGATCATGATTTGTCTTAGCTGTGGGGTCAAACCGTTAATAAACCACTGGGTTATAACATCATCTGGTAAATTAGCATGTGGCAAAGGCAATTTTCTTAAATGAGTTCTAAATAATGTGGCATATTCCTGAACACTCTGGTGCGGCTTTTGCCTATTGTTCTACAAGTAATCGAAGATTTCGGGAGGACTTCTCTTCAGTCGGAACCTCCGTAAAAACGCATCACTTACCGCCTCATAGGTAACGAAATGATTGAAATCATACTCTGTTAACCATCGCGCTGCTTCATTGACTAATGTTGACTCAAACACGATGGCCTTGTATGCCAGATCGGGTGGATGGTTTAGCACGGCATAACTTATCTCAAAAGTACGCACATGGGCATCAGGGTCATCACCTAGAAATCCAGCGAACTTTGTGTAAGTTACCCCTATTGGAACTGGTCACAGTGGAAGGGGCTGTTGCTGTTGTTGCTGTTGCTGCTGCTGCTGCTATTGACCACTCATGGTGCTAGCCGTGGTACCGTGGTTGTCTCCTGATATCTGAGGAGGTGTTTCTTGTCCTTCGGAGTCTGTATGGTCAGACTGCTCACTTTCCGGCTTGAAAATAGCATTTAATCTCTTACCAATCTCCAAATCGAAGAGCCTATCCTCAGCTTGGATATCCTAGGTAGGCAAATTTTCCCCGAACAGTGGTGTCCAAAATGAAGATTCACCAGGGAGTATCACACGGTCACCGAAAAACTGTAAATTTCCTGCAACTGGGACCGAACTGTCACCGGAATTTATCGAACTTTCCCCAAAACAGGGTATTCTTTCACTAGCAATGATCTCTCTGGGTAACACCACTTTATCCTTGGAAAAGTTTGAATCCTGACCAGACGGTGTCGGGTCAACTTAGCACTGTGTCCTTGTACACTCCAAAGTTTCTGTACCTTCTGTAGACTGCACCGAAATTACACCGGAATCTATCGGAATTTCCTCCTGTGTCACCGGAATTCTACTAGAATCGCTACTAACAGACTCTGTTCCTTCAACAACTGGACTTAACCGGTCTATGCTTCTGTTGACTGGGGGTATCCCTAACAAATTTGGTACTGTCCAGGGATGCTGGTCTCTCTTGTACTTCGGATACGACTCGCCGGACCGAGTAACCGGCATATATCACCTCTGCACCACTTGCGTACTACTCCACCTTACTGATTATTCACAGTTCTGTGCCACTTTCCCATAGATGGCTCTAGTGTTAAAATGCACATTTACATTATAGGCATTTTAAGTTGTTTTGGGTTCTTGGGAGTGGTAGGGGTCTGATAAATTAGAGGCCCTGTAACTTGATTTTCCCAATTAACTTATTCAAATCGTAGCACGTTAACATTCAAAACTCTGTTTAATACGAATTGCTGTCAAGACTCTGGTTAGTCCTCTCATAGATTTACTGTTCATACTCAAGTTAATATTGTTCACAGTGCGTCACGTAGGAATTACTGATTACCATCATATAGACAAATATCGACAACACAACCTTATGTATTAATCATAAATTAATGAAATTAAACAAAGGTAAGGACGACAATACTCTGACTTCTCGAATACTGCAATACGGCTTCTCCATAGACTACAATAGCCCAGACAGACAGTCTGGCGATCCCGCTCGTCATTACCGGAGTGTCACCGCAATGCCTTTTCATTAGTTGATAAACAGATACATCACTTCGCAATGACCTTTCGGTTTGTGCGGGATAGGAAAATATAGAAATTATGGAAATATAGAATGCCAATTCGGCGGCTTACAGCAAGGGGCTGCTTGCTGGAGTTTATGAATTCACTAAACTAAGTGGGAAACTCATGGAATTCACACACCTCAAGAAAAAAAGGGGGGATGATGCTTATATAGACTTTTACTTTTCCTACAATCTAGCTAACCACCCACCAATCAGTTTAGGTGCACTTTTTGGTGGCTGATTTGATGAGATTCGAATTTGAGTGAGTTTGGTGGAGCCTCTAACTTTATTCCATGAATTTGGGTCCTCCTTTTTTATTGGTTCACTTGCAAAACTCATGGTTGAGCCTTTTTGCATGATTGAGACTTAATTTTCAACATTGAGCATGTGCCCATATATGTGTACATGCATTGATATTGGATGCATGAGTACTTGTGTAATGTGTGAATGTATGTCATTTTCTTATGGAACCTTAGAAGAAAGTTTTGACTTTGTCACTTGTTCAGATTGTTTTCGATTAATGGGTTGCATGTGTGAGCTTAAGTGCATCTAAATGTGTATATATGTGTGGCTACATAAATATGAATGTTCTGATACGCTATGTTATGATGAGAACGAATGCCTATGTATATTTGATTATAACTATGATTATGAATGAGTGAAGAATTGTGTTTGAGATCTAGTCCTCACATCAAGGGGGAGACTCACAAAGACTCAATGATTAAAGAAGACAAAGTTAAGGTAATCTCTATGTGTTTAGAATGTCAAAAAATCAGCACATGTTCTATGGAAGAATTTCATAGGAAGAAGAGAGCTAGAGAGTTCAAAAGACAAGAAGTAAAAAGCCATCTATGAAGGAAGAGATATCCATACTAAAACAAGAGGTGAAGGAAGCTTTAGAAAACAAAGTTCATCAGCCGCCATTGATAGAAAAGAGCCCAAGGAGTCAAGGGAGTCAAGCTATCAAGAAGACAGATCGAGAATGCAATTTTTAGCAGCCCACTATGTGAAAGAAGATCAAGAGGAATTTCTTGAAGAGAAGACCAAGTTGAGGAGATGTAAAGAATACCAGACATTTAAAGATAAATTTTTTCAGCCAAAATGAAGCCAAGAGAAATCATTTGGAGCAAAGACAAAGATAGTAGAGAGCAAAGAGGAATGAGAAGTTGAAGATGAAGATTTGAAGACAAGAGATAGCCAAGCAAAAATTGTTAAAGCAAACACAAAGTCATCAGGAGGAAAAGAAGATCATGAAGACAAAGATTTGCAAATACAAGAGGATTTCAAAAGAAAGAGACAAATTTTAAAGAGAGAAGAAGAAGATATTATAGAAGAGTTTCTTTCAAAGATAGAAGATGAAGACCATGAAGAGGCAATGAGAGCGACAAAAGAAAAAGACAAAGATTCAAGTTTGGAAGATGAAGGTAAAGAGCCAAGCTTGGATGGATCTAGCTTGGGAAGCAAGAAACATTTCTATTGAACTTTCCTTCTTCCATACACTCATGTATGGATCATATGCTTACCTACTCTCCAAAATCATCATTTGGAGACAGTCAACAAAAAGGATGAGGTTTCTTTGAAGGTGATGAGATCTTGGATAGATACCTATCATCTTTCTACTTCTAGATTTCATGGATTTCAAGTTTAAGGTAGCCTTGGAAGATCAACTATAGTGTGGTTGCAACTATAACTCACAAAGGAATCATATGAAGCTCTCAAGAAGGAGGACTTCATATGGAAGATTGCATGGAGCTTCCCAATTTCAGCTTGAGGCCGAGTGTTGAAAATGTACAAACTTCAATTGTGAATCTTAGTTTCAATTTTGCACTCCATAAGTAGCTTGAATCATTTATTTTTTCACTTGTAATAAGTTCTCTTGTGTATGAGCATGAGAACCACCTCTTAAGTCATTCAACTTATGAACATAGTTTATAAAAGAGCTTTATTAATGAAAACTCAACCTAAAAGCTATGTAAATGAAATTGCAAGCCCATCTATGTGCTTACACATGTTTTTTGAGGAGTAAATCAAAATAATCAGCTACCTAACTCATGCACCTCACTTTGGAGGTGAGCAAGCCAAGGGAAAGGTGCTAATTACTCACTTGTGATTGAGGGAATATCTCTCTAACTAATCTACCGCTTCTACCCAGTCAAGAGCCACTCTCTACACTCCATATAAAGAGAAGAGCAGCCCATTAATTCCTTGAGCTACTCTACTAATATGAGTGTTCTCTTTAGTCATCCTTTTTATTGTATGATTGACACTACTCTCCACATTGTGTAGTCGAAGTGCTATCTATACTCCTACAGTCAATGGAGTGATAGTAGCAAATTATACATAACTTTCTTAGTATAATTTTAGTATTAGAAAGTTCAATATATTTAGTTTTAGTTCCAAGTGGAATTTCACATTTATCAAGTTTGGTGGGAATTTTATGAGTGTGCAGAGTACGGATACTGTGCATTGTTCCCAGGCTTGTGCTCACATACACTTTCGCATCAATACACCATGCTTTTCCTTCATTTGTTCCAACATGTATATGTGTGTATGTGCATGCGCATGTGTATGTGTATACATATGTGTGTATGTGTGCAGGTATGTGTATCTACATGCATGAGCATGCATGTGAATGTGTACGTGTGTATATGCATGTCAATGAGTATGCGTGAGTATGTTAATTTACAGAAACAAAACAATTTAAATGATATGCAAACAATGAAAATTGTACTTAAAATAATTAGCCATATATTATGTTTGGTGAGATTCTTCAATAATCTGCAATAAAGAAAGCAAGATAGAGAGAGAGAATGAGAAGTTGAAAGAGAGAGAGAAAGAGGGAGAGAGAAAGACAGAGACAGAGAGATAGAGAGAAGTGGAGAGAGACAAAGAGAAAGAGAGAAGAAGAGAGAGAGAGAGAGAGAGAGAGAGATAGAAAGATAGTGAAACAGAGAGCTCAAGCTCGTTAGCATAGCACAAATATGAACATTGGTTCTCTCTTCTATCAGATACACATAAAATGGCAATTGAAGAGCGAAGCACTCTTTATTATTCTAATCAAAAGCAAGTGTTGCGTAAGTGATGTATGTCATGGTATATGCGAGCATGAACAGAGGTCGCATATGCCACACTCCTAAGCATCACATATGCGATTGTCTAGAGTGTCGCATGTGCATCTCTATAAAGAAAATCAATGCTCAAAAAAGCACACAAAATGCCAAACTTATCATCTTAATACGTCAATCGCACGAAAAAGGAAAAAGATAGGAAGAATAACACTTGTAATGTATTTAAACAAAGAAAAAGGACGATGGACAGTCAATGGATAGATTCTAGAGGATATTATTAGTTTCTTTTGTCTATGATAGAAAGATCCTTAGAGTAAAGGATAGTCTTTCAAAAAATATTACAAGTATAAATTCAATGGGTACTGTTATAAGAGCAAATTTAAGGATTATCTATTACGTGTGTCATTCTTGTTGATTCTAAAATTGCTAAGAGCTTAGCATACATATGACATTTTTTCATCTAAGAGTTCAGCATACTTACGACATTCTCGATGCCTAAGTTTGATGGCCTAAACTTTTTTGCATGCTTAAGCTTGATGATTTGCAGTATATTTTTGACCATTAAAAAATCTAATACAAGAACTTTATGTGCCATGAGTCCAATGATCCAAAGTCCATCATTGGCCACCGGAAAGTTGCTCACCATACGTTCATGTTCACTTAAATCTGATGACCTAAATTCCATTTCTCTAGCCACCCAAAATCTGGTCATCGGACTCACATGTGAACCATAGTCCGGTGACTTGAAGTTCATCTCTCGCCACTCAAAATTTGTTCACCAAACATCCATGTGCTGCTGGTACACTTTCTTCGTGACCCAAAAAGCGATAAGCTTCATTTACGCGTAGTTTTCAGCTTATAAACTCTTTGCAAAGAGATGATTATCTATAGAAACCGTTCACCTATACATATTTACAAGTTTAAAAAATGTCACAAGAACGCATTTTCACAACTTATCCTTTATAGCCAACATGTGAAAAGAGATCATTCTTTTCAGCCATGGCCTTTGAAGAGTCTAATGCTTCCCAAAGGTCTAGAGAAACATTTCTCCACTCAATCTCTACTATTATACTAGATTTCACGTAGACATTGGGATGCTTGTATTCTTGAGTAGGAAACCAAATTTTGGAGCTATGAAACACCTTTAGAGTTCTTTCGAAGTTTCGATAGCTTTGACTATGCTTAATACGTGAGGGGGGTGTGTAGTCAAGTGTTGTTAACAAACAACAACCTTCTCTATTACCAACATTTAGAATCCTAGGAGCAACATTTTAGAGATGACACATGAAGAGCACAACATATAAATATAGAAATATAAATAGCCCTTTATGGCTATCAACGTATATGCAAGTTGCGGCTAAAACCTCCAAAGAGGGAACAAAGTGCCTCGGAGATGCAAAATATATTTAAACACATAGCTACCTAAACATACTGATCAAAGAGTATTACCAAGTTGGTTTTCATGTACATGTATATTAAGGAGTTGATCATATTAGGGAATAATGAAGGAATCATTAAGGACATGAAGAAGAATATTATAGCATAGTTCAGGATATCTTATCATGGAAATTTCAAGTTCTTTCTTGGGATTGAAGTAATCTACGATGATTGTGGAATATACTTAGGAAACTCTAGAAAGCCTCCTACAATAGCAAAATTGATAGTGAAAGCTCCAAAAATAGCTATAGATTGATGAGAATGGATAATAGATTGTAGAGAAATGAATCTATGAAGATAGTCTTACAATGCTAGACTTTGTCTCTATGCAAACGGAGACACATGTGTGAAGCAAATAATTAATTAGGGGGGCAACTATCTCAAGCAAGTAGGTGGGATGTATTCAGTACACTTCTAATACTCAATCAACACATGACAAAAACCTGAGTGGGATGTATTCCATGAGATACAATGTTTATTTTAGTGAGAAGTCACAAACATCAATATACTCTATGGATAACTACCCAATCAATGTGGCCTAAAAGGTAAGTATAAATTCAACTTCAAATTTAGAAATCTAGCTTAGAAATCCTTGATTCAAGAATCCAGTTTAGAAATCCTCGATTCAAGAGTCTACTTTAGAGATCCTTGATTCATATTAGTCCACTTTGAGCCTGTTTTATTATAAAATTTTCTTTGAATAATGTTTTCATCATCATAGCTTACACACAACTAGTGCATAATCTCTATATTCAACACAAGCATTGTCTATATACCAAGTACTTTCTTTATTTTTATCTTTAGATTTGTGTATCATGACAAGCAAGGTATCATTCACCATTTTAAAACTAGACTTTACATTAATACATTGGTTCTTTTGATGTTGGTTGTTTTTCTTTTTGTATCTCTAATGTCCTCCCTAGGTGCTTCCTTCTCAATAATCTCTAGCCTAATGATTGATGGGATAATGTAGACCTTCCCACTATAGTCTTCAAGCATAGATGGTTTTAGAAGCACACTCATAAATACCTTTGTTTACTCAAATGCATAATTCTCTAAACTTGTGAGAATTAAACAAGAGAGATTTTGCACACACAAACCATAATATGTCCCCTTGCTAATTCAAGTTATCTCACTCAGTAAGCTCACTCGTACACTGAGAACCAATGCTTGTAATGAACTCTAGTTGTTGCCTTCACTAGCATGCACATAGAGACCTTTATTCACTCCTAGATCACTTTCTCTCAGA
The DNA here is from genome assembly GCA_020310875.1 of Ceratopteris richardii. Classification (NCBI taxonomy): domain Eukaryota; kingdom Viridiplantae; phylum Streptophyta; class Polypodiopsida; order Polypodiales; family Pteridaceae; genus Ceratopteris; species Ceratopteris richardii. Next base: position 183,463,705 of record CM035416.1, read on the forward strand.
ATATTGAGAGTTTGGACTTGAGCTTCAAGCCACCTTTAAAAGACAATGATAGCCATCTAACAAGCCAAAGATTATAAGAATTGAATACAAAATGAAAAGAAATATCTGCTAAACACTCGAGGCTATCTAGCTCCTACACATAGAAATTTTTGAGATAGATATGGATACTCAAAGTCTATAGGAATTACTCAAGCAAGCAGGATGCTTGCTAAGCAAGGAGTCCACTAGTGTACTCAAATCCTATGAGAGTGCACACATGGGATCATCATAATTTGAAGAACAAACTATCTTCATATCCTTCTTCCATGAACCTAATGTCCAAGTTTGATTGTTCTCCAAAGCTCTAATCTCACCTTGCATAGCCTCTTTCCATTCGTTGCATGTATTGGCTTCTTCAAAGCATTTGGGTTCTTCATCAACCCTACTCATATATGGAGAGTGTCTAGCCATCAATGAATCATAGGTAAGTCTTTCAAATAGATATTTTTTATTGAATTTTGAGCTCTTGCCCTTCTCTACATAATGGTCTACATTGAGCTCAATCCGTAAGTCTCCATCCCCTTCTATCTCTACGATTTAGAATTGCCCTTGCTCCTTGCATAACGCAGTTGGCATGATGTAGGAATTCCTTCATTCCATGAGGCCTGATCACCCAAAATCATTTGGTCCAGTAAGGATTGACTTTTTGGTTCTTCACTGCTAGAGGAGATGGTGGACACTTTCCAAAGATTAGATGGTGCTGGAAATTCTTGCTTCACACCAGCCAAAACTGAGTTGGGGACTGCAAATTAGACCTGTTGAGCTTTCCAAGAAGCACAAATAATCACTCAAGTACTTTAGAAGATCATCTTCAAAGCATTGGATCAAAACGGATAAGTTGGAGTTTCATTGTGAACCAAAAACTTTGTATTTTGGCCACCACACTTGCTCAGAGAAATGAAGAGTTCTCTTTCTCTGCTAACAATTGAACAAAATCCCTTTGGTAATATCTAATTGACTTATTTAAATAACTATCATTAGTTATGTCACTTGAAATGATCAACTATGCTCAGAGAACGATGCTTAACAAATGAGATGTCTATCCCGACATTTTTAGGTGCCCAAAGTATGCAAACCAGTATGCAATGTTTTGCATATAACTAGAGAGTCAATGAGCTAGTTAAAATGAGACTTTTCGACAAGAAAATTGTCAGTCTAATGAATATACATCAACTTGAATCATTGCAAATGATCAATTACATGCTAGGAAATGGATCAAAGAAGCTTACTATTCTAAGTAGTACATGACAGAGTAGAAGAGATGTGATATGAAAAAACTATATGTATTGATGCACATAAGTTACATTGACATTGGCAATAAATTATTACACAATGTGAGGGCAATAGAAGAGTTATATTGTGAGCTCAATATGCCACACAATTTCCTCTGAAATCTTTGCTATATCTCCCTCTATTGGCTGCATATCCATGCGACTAGATATACTTCTTTTATAGCCTTTTTGTTGGAGCAAAGACTCAAATTTGAATTTGAATCTTTACCTAAGAGTGGTCCAAAGTTTTAGTACTTGACTTTCTATCACCTCTTCGTGGAAAGATTCTCCTAAGAACTCATGATTGCAAGTGCTTCCATATATGCACTTTTACAAGGAGGAAAAAGCAACCTTTTACAAGATATCAATCATGTGCTAATACATGAATGCACATATGAACTTTAGGATAAGTGATCAAGCTTTTAGGCTTGAAGTAATTGCACCAACAGCTCCCCTCAAGCCAAATATGCTTGGGCTTCAATTCTCTTTAATCTCCTACAATCCAATCATCATCTTGAACCTGTTCAATTTAGTTCCATCCAAAGATTTAGTTAGTATATCTACACATTTCATGTTTGTTGATACATAGGAAAATTGTATGTCCTTGCTAAGTAGCTTCTCTCTCACATAATGATAATGCACTTCAATGTGCTTAGTCTCCTTACATGATATACAAGATTAGCAGTCAAATGTAGTGAGCTAGTATTATATCCAAAGATCATTGGAGTGTATGTATGTGGTCCCAACTCTGAGTAGAATAGCTTTAACCACATTGCCTCTTGTACTGTATTTGCAAGTTCCCTATATTCAGCTTCAGTTGATGATAATGTCATAGTTGGTTGTTTCTTTGATGACCATGAAATCAACTTAGATCCTATGAAAGATAAGTAGCCAGAGGTATTCCTCCTATCATCTTTTGAGACAGCCCAATCTGCAGCAAAATATAGCTTGATATCCAAGTCAGATGTAAATGGATAAAATAGCCCTTCATTTATGGTGCGCTTCAAGTACTTTAAGATCCTTTTGGCGGCTTCCATGTGAGGTTTTGTTGGTGAATGCATGAATTGACTAAATATAATCACCCCATAGCATATATCTACTCCTCTTAGGGATGCATACTTGAGACTCCCAACAAGACTTTGGTAACCTGTAATGTTTTCAAGTAGCTCTCCTTCATGAGTACTAAGTTTGTGGTTGAATTCCATTGATATACCTACAATTCTTGCATTTTCCATTTTGAACTTAAATAGAATATCATGATATACTTTCTTTGAGTAATAAAAACATCAGACTACGTATAAGCAATCTTGAAGGCAAGAAAATATGTAAGTATTCCAAGATCATTGATCTTGAACTCTTCCTTCATCTGGGCTTTGATCTTCTTGATGCCATTGGCATAATTTCCTATATTGATAATGTCATCCACATAAACACATAGATAAATAACCTCTAAATTAGTCTCTATAATGAACAATGAAGAATCTGCCTTGCTTGCAACAAAACCTTGGTCCCGTAAGTATGTGACAAGCCTATGGTTCCAAGCTCTAGGAGCTTTCTTTAAACCATATAGTGCTTTCCTTAATTTACATACATAATCAGGTTTGTCTTTGTCTTCATATCTTGGTGGTTGGGCCATGTAGACCTCTTCAGAGATCCACCCATTAAGGAATGCATTTTCAACATCTAATTGGTACAAGTTGCAATTCTTTGAAGTAGTAATACTTACTAAAACTCTGATTGTTAGCATCTTGGCCACAAGTGAGAAGGTCTCCTCATAATCCACTCCATGGATTTGAGCAAAACCCTCTGCTAGTAGACTTGCTTTATACCTTTTTATTGTGCCATCTAAATTCCTTTCCACTCTTTAAATCCACGTAGATCCTCTTACCTTCATGAATGGTTTTTTGGGAACCAAATCCCAAGTGAAATTTTCTTGAAGTGCTTCAGTTTCCTCTTGCATATGTATATATAATGCTTGGTGACTAGTTAGATGTGTTATAGCCATACCCTATAGGTTTCTTGCTTTCCCTGTTGAGATCTTCTAAGTGCTTGATTAGATGACTCTAGAATGTCTTCCAATCATTTGAACTTTGCTTTGCGCTTGAACTTCCAAGATTTGAAATCAATTTGTTCTTCATCTTCCGATTTGACATCCTCTAATGTATGTGGTTCTTCTTTGGTTAGATTTGGAAAACCATTCTGCAAACCGTAGGGTAGCTTTATTTTCCTGCAATCATCCTCAAACCAAGAGCTATTTTCATCAAATACCACATCCCTACTAAATGTAAATCCTTTGTTAGTGGGATTATATAAACTATATCATTTTTGGTTCTGATCATAGCCAATAAATATGCATCTTTTAGCTTTTGGATCAAGCTTTCCTCTAATCTGTGAGGGTATGTGTGCATAAGCAATGCAACCAAAGATCTTACAATGATCTAAAGAAGGTTTCCTGCCATTCCATGCCTCATAAGGTTTCATCCCATCTAGAGACTTGGATGGAAGCCTATTGACTAGGTAAGTGGCTGTGAAAATAGCCTTTGCCCATGGATAATTACGACGTTTTTTCTCATTCAGCATTGATCTTGCAACCTCTACTATTAATCTATTTCTTCTTTCTGCCACTCCATTCAATTAAGAGGTGTACCTTATTGTAATCTCCCTCTTTATCCCTCTGTCCTGTAAGAAGGAGTCAAACGCATGTGAGAAATACTCACCATGCCCATTAGATCTGAGCCTCTTAGAACTTTTACCTATTTGATTCTTAGCCAATGCCAAATACTTCTTGAAACAAGTGAAGTCTTCATCTTTATGATTCATAAAATAAAGTATTATCCACATACTATAGTCATCTATGAATGAGACATAATACCTTGACCCTAAAATTGATGGCTTTTTGCTAGGACCCCACAAATTTGTGTGTACAAGCTCCAAGTAGTCTTCATACATGTATCCTCTTTTGTTGAATGGTTGCCTATGTGACTTACAAATTGGCATGCTCCACATTTGTAAACCATGTGTTGCTTGGACACATTTGGGATGCCAAGAACACTCTCCATATTTGCTTCAATGTCCTTTCACCTATTTGTCCTAGTGTCTTATGCCATATCTCAAGTTCAGATAGGGTTTGGTCCTTATAATTGAAGAGAGTAATATTTCTTGTATCTTCAACTTCAAAGGTAAAAAGTCTACCTAATTTCTCACCTTTCAAGCCTTGTCAAGGGTCCTCCACATATGCTCCATGCCTTGTGAATCTAACCTAGAAACTCTTCTCCACAATCTATCCAACACTAATTAGATTTTTGGTTATTGATGGCACATAGAATACCCTACTTAGAAGATTCATAATACCATCAGAGGCTTTAACATTTCCAATCTTTTGTACTGAGTGCCTAGTGTCATCACTTGTATGAACTTCATGCTTTCCTTTAGGTTCTTCAAGGTCAGAATATAATGCTACATTGCTTGCTACATGATTGGAGCAACCAGAAACAATATAGAATAGGTACTCATCATCTTTACCTTGCTTGGTTGTCATATTCATGAGTAATAGGGAACCCTCTTGGTCATTTGTACAGTTTTTGTAGTCTCTCCTTCCTCTAAAGCCTCCTTGAAAGTTGTTGCTGTTGTAGCCTTGGTTGTAATTGTGATGGTAGTTGTTTCCTCCATTATTGAACCTACCTCTTTATTGTCCATAGCCTCCTCTGTGGAAGCCTCTTCCTCTCTGATTCTTTGTGTTCTTGAAGCATTCATCTGTGCTATGATCGTTCAAGCCACAGATGTTGCAAGGTGAAGAGTTGTTTGTTCTCCCTCTGCCTTGCTTTCCTCCTCTACCCCTTCCTCTACCTGTGAAATTCACTTGAGAGGTACTTGCATCTTCTTCACTCTCCTAACCTTTGCCTTTATCTTTACTCTTACGTTTATCTCTGTAAACAGTAGAAGATTGAGTACCTCTAGAAGTACCTCCATTCTTGTTGAGCTTTGTCTCATGTGTGAAGAGTTTCCCCATCAATGTATTGAGGTGAAGTATCTACATGTCCATATATACGTACATTGCTATGATAAAAGACTCCCATTTCTCATCAGCCTTGATGCCATTTATGATATGCCTTACTATATGATCCTCTTCTATTTCTTCTCCAATACTCCCAAGTTGATCAGTTACACTTTGTTTTGGTTGCTTCTTCAATGTTGTGAACTCCATCCAAAGTTGTTTCTTTTTGGCCCTTGTATTTGATGGGACATATGAAGATAGTACTTCCCAAGTCTCATGGGAAGTCTTATAATTCCTAATATGAGGTAAAAAAATCATATATTGAGTTCAGTATGTAAGACCTTGCTAGAGCATACTTTGCACACCATGCAGCTAGTCTCTCTTGCTCCTCTCTTGTAGGTTGGTTTTTGCTTCTATAGATTGGCGTTTCTTGATCTCTAGATATGTATCCATACAAGATTCTTCCTTGGAGGTAAGCCTTCATCCTTAGGGACCATGCAAGATAATTTCCCATGTCCAATTTTTTAATGAATGATGGAAATCGATCTCCCATTTTACCTTGATGTTGCTCTCATACCACTATTGAAGGAGATGGTGGACACTTTCTAGAGATGAGATAGTGCTACAAATTCTTGCTTCACACCAGCCCAAATTGTATTAAGGACTGGAAAGTAGACCTCTTGAGCCAAGAAGCACAAATAAGCACCCAAGTACTTTGGAAGACGATCCTCAAATCATTATATCAAAACAGATAAGCTGGAGTTTCATTGTGAACCAAAAACTTGTTATTTTGGTCACCACACCTACTGAGGGAAATGAATAGTTCTTTTTCTTTACTAACAACTGAACAAAATCCTTTTGGGAACATCTTATTGAGTAAGATAGCTAACTATCAAAAGTTATTTCACTTGAAATGATTAACTATCCTTAGAGAATGATGCTTAGCAAATCCCATGTCTATCTCAACATTTTCGGGTGCTCATATTATGCAAACCAATGTGCAATGTTTTGCACAAAACTCCAGAATGATTGAGCCAATGAAAATGCGACTTTATAGCAAGATAATATATAGTCAAATTGAATCTATAGCAACTTGAATCACTGCAAATGATCAAGTACATGCTGAGAAATGGATCAGATAAGCTAACTGTTTTGAGAAGTATATGACAGACTAGAAGAGATGAGATATGAGAAAACTACCTGCACATAAATTACATTGCCATTGGTAGTGGATGATTGCACAATTTGAGGGCAATATGTGATCTATAATGTGAGCTCAATATGCCACACAAATTCCTCTAAAATCTATGTTATATCTCCCTCTATTTGTTGCATATTCACGCAACTAGATAGTCTTCTTCTATAACCTTTTTGTTGGAGCCAAGATTCAAATTTCAATTTGAAAATTTACCTAAAAGTGGTCCAAAGTTTTAGGAATTGATTTTCTATCAATCCTCACTAATTAATTCGCAGAAAGAGTCTGTTAAGAACTCGTGATTGCAACAGCTTCCATATATGCACTTTTACAAGGAGTAAAAATCAACCTTTTACAAGATATCATTCATGTGCTAATACATGAATGCACATATGAACTTTAGGATAAGTGATCAAGCTTTTAGGCTTGGATTAATTGCACCAAAATTCACTGTAATTCTTTCCTTCTTCATCTTCATTTGCTTGCATAGATACATTTGAAGAGTACTAATCTAAAAGTTCATCAACTCTGACATTTCTTGATACCGTTATTGTGGTCTCATAGCATCGATAACCCTTTTGTTCACCTACATACCCTAAAAACACACATTTCTCTGATATATTATTAAGCTTGTGCCTTAATGCACTTGGAATCAATGTGAATCAGTTACATTCAAAGATTCTCAAGTGTGATACATCTGGTTTCCTATTGTACCAAGGTTCATATTGTATAGTAGTATGTGTAACTGATGTGGGGACTATGGTCATGATCTATATCGTAGCTCGTGCTACATTAGCCCAATAGTAATAAGGTACACTAATTTTCATAATACCCCTTGCACATTCTGCAATTAACCTATTCTTGCTTGACATGATTGGTGAAAATATAAATGTATCTGGAACGTGTGGAATTCATTCATGTGGAAAAATGTGGCTTTTATACTATAGCACTCTTGGCTTTCATATCCTCGTGCCATGCTATGAACTATGGGATTTCATTTGCGAACCTTGCTATGGTCAAAGATGGCATAACATGAATCCATTAACAATAATTATTCATGAACTCTAGTGTGAGGATTAGAGACATCCATGAACTATTATCCCTAATTTAGTAAGGTTTGCACCATTAGGCCTAGGGGGATTAATGATAACAAAAAGATAAAAACAAGTCATAATCAACCATAATGTCTCTTTGATACCAACACAAACGGTCATTAAGGAGAACAAGCACATGGGATGGTAGTAAGTTTTAGTAACTTATACCAAGAAATCCAATCAAGAAACCATGGACAATAAGCAACAACCTTATCTATCATCAATTATGGGATTTGTGGAGCAAGATTAGATAGGTGCAACATGAATAGCAAGGAGAATCTTAGGGGCACAACACATAGTTTACTATAAAGTTAGGATATAAATATATAATGAGCCATTTAGGGATATCAACCTATATAAAAGTTGAGGGAACCATATCCAAAGATGGAACAAAGTGCCTCAACAATGCTAAGTGTATTCAAACACATAGTTACAAAAACATACTCACAAAGATATCCCCAAGGTCATAAGACCAAAGAATCTTTCCTATACATGAATGAAAACTATGGTCAAGTTGTATTTATCTACATGAATGTTAAGGATATGATCATATTAGAGAATGATGAAGGAAGCATTAAGGGCATGAAGAAGAATATTATAGCATAGTGCAAAGCATCTCATCTGTGAGAACTCAAGTACTACCTTGGGATTGAAGTGATCTATGATGATCATGGAACAAATTTAGTAAACTATAGAGATCTTTCTATAGGAGTGAAATTTATTATGAAAGCTCTAGAATTAGCTATGGAGTGGCCACAATGGATAATTTATTATATAGGAATGAATCTCTCAAGCTAGAGTTATGATGCTAGACTTCATCTTTGTGAAGATGAAGATAAACGGGTGAAGAAAATAATCAAATAGGTGGGCAGCAAGCTTAATGTAGCAAGTGGGATGCTATCTAGAGTTGATGCACTCCTAATACGCAATCAATACTCCTAATACCCACATGAGATATATTCCATGAGATGTAGTGTTTCTTTTATGGAGAAATAAAAAAACATCACTATAATCTATGAATAACAACCGAATCAATATCCTAAAAGTTCAGTTTAATTCCAAATTCAAAACCAGCCATATTGGAGGAGATTTATATTCAAGAATTTAGCTTAGAATTTTTTCATTACATTTGTCCACTTTGAGCCCTCAATCGAAGCTTAATCTTTCAAGACTCCCCCTTGAGATTAAATTCATAAGCTTATTGATCATTGATATTCTAGGAGTACTAAAAAATCTCTCAAGAGGTTTTGAAAACATAATCATAAGAGCAAGAAGGTGGAAGATGAAGACTCTACCTCCCAAGCCAACTATGCAGGGAGAGGTAGATCATCAAGAGGAAGGGGCAGAGGAGGTAAGCAAGGTAGGGGGAGATCCTATAACTCCTCACCATGCAACATTTGTGGTTTATAAGCTCATACTACAGATGAGTGTTTCAGGAATTACAAGAATTAGAGAGGAAGAGGATACCAAAGAGGTGGATACTCACAGTGAAGAGGGAGATTCAACCATCACCAAGGCTACAAAAACAACTACAACAACAATTACAACAATAACTACAATGGCAACTACTAAGGAGGATTCAAATCTAGAAAGGACTACAACAACTACACAGAGGAGCAGGATGACTCTCGTCTGATCATGAACATGACTTCAAAATCAGGTACAAATGATGACCACCTATTCTACATTGAATCAGGATGCTCAAATCATGTGGCTGGCAATGTAGCACTACTCTCTGATCTTGAGGAACCAAAAGGTAAGCATCAAGTCCAAACAGGTGATGACACAAAGCACTCAGTAGTTAAAGTTGGAAATGTTAAGACTTGTGATGGAAATCAGAACTTGTTGAGCAGGGTACTCTATGTATCAACCATTACCAAAAATTTGATGAGTGTTGGACAGATTGTGGAAAAAGGTTTGTAGGTTAGATTCAATCAATATGGAGCATTTGTGGAGGATCCAAGTCATGGGTTCAAGAGGATTGCTAAAGGAGAAAAATCAGGTGGACTTTTCACTTTTGAGTTAGAAGACACAAAGAATATTGCACTATACAGTTATAAAGATCAAACACTTTTAGAGCTTGAGATTTGGCACAAAAGATTAGGGCATATAGGAGAAAGAACCTTGAAGCAAATATGCAGGGACCATGTGTGCTTGGAATACCTAATGTATCCAAGCAACATATGATTTACAAGTGTGGTGCTTGTCAATTTGGGAAGTCTCACAGGTTACCCTTCTCAAGGAAAGGTTACATGCATGAAGACTACCTAGAGCATGTCCATAGATGTATGGGGACCAAGCAAAGACCCCTCAGTCTCAGGATCAAGGTACTATGTGTCTTTTATTGATGATTATAGCAGATGGATTGTATTGTACTTCATGAAGCACAAGGATGAGGTGTTTAATTGCTTTAAAAACTATCTTGCACTTGTTGAAAATCAGACAGGAAAGAATTTGAAGAGGCTAAGGTCAGATGGAGGAGGTGAGTACTTCTTGCAGGACAGAGGCATCAAAAGACAAATAACCACAAGGTATTCTCCTGAATAGAATGGGATAGCTGAGAGAAGAAATGGGTTGATTGTTGAAACAGCTACGTCAATGTTGAATGAGAAAAAATTACCTAACTATCTACGGGCAGAAAGTGTTTCAACTACCACTTATCTCATAAATAGGTTACCATCTAAATCCCTTGATGGGATGACACCCTATGAAGCATGGCATGGTACGAGACCCTCACTAGACCATTGCACGATATTTGGATGTGTAGCATATGTACACATTCCTTCTGAGATAAGAGGTAAGCTAGACCCAAAGGCTGAAAAGTGTATCTTTATTGGATATGATTTAAATAAAAAAGGTTACAGGTTTTATAACCCTACTAATAAGGGATTCATGGTGAGTAGAGATGTTGTCTTTGATGAAAATGATTCTTGGTATGAGAATGAATGCAGGAAAGTTAAATTACCCTATGATTTGGAAGAGGAGTTTCCAAGTCTTGCAAAAGAAGAACCTACTCAGAATGAAGACTCAAGTTCAAAAGATGAAGATATTATCAATCTTGAAGAGTTCAAGGCATGGAAGTACAAGGGCAAAATGAAGATGAAGAAGCTTGAAGACATACCTGAATCTTCAACTCAATCAATCAGAAGATCACAAAGAGAAAGCAAAAAACCTATCAGATATGGGTATGATACATCTCTTGTTACTAAACACTCTGTCTATCTTGCCAAAGATTTGTCAATTGAAGAACCAGGATCATATGAAGAAGCCATAACCAAGACAGAATGGAAAGAAGCTATGGATGAGGAGATTGAAGCACTCAAGGAATGTGAAACATGGGAGTTAGTACCAAAGAAGGACCTCATGAAGGTAATAGGATCCAGATGGATCTCTAAACTTAAAAGAAATTCTGATGGCACAATTAATAGATACAAAGCAAGATTGGTAGCCAAGGGTTTTGCACAAACCCAAGAAAATGATTATGAAGAGACATTCTCACCTGTGGCCAAGATGCCAACTATCAGAGTGTTGGTAAGTGTGGCTGCATCAAAAAATTGGAACATGTACCAATTGGATGTCAAGAATGCTTTGTTGAATGGATGGATTTCAGAGGAGGTATATATGTCACAACCTCTTGGCTATGAGGACCCTAAGAAGGTAACATATGTTTGCAAATTAAAAAAGGCTTTATATGGATTGAATCAAGCACCTAGGGCATGGAATTACAGGTTAACTACATACCTCCAAGACAAAGGTTTTATCATGAGCAAGGCAGATACTTCTCTATTCATCAAGAGAAATAATTCAGAGGTAATATACCTTTGTGCTTATGTTGATGAAATCATACTTACAGGTAATGATGTCAATGGAATCAGACAAATCAAGAGCCAGACGATGAAAGAGTTCAAAATCAATGATCTACATCTATTGAAGTATTTTCTTGGGCTTGAGTTAGTCTATACTAACTCACGAATATACATTACTCAGAAAAAATATATACAGGACATGTTAAAGAAGTTTCATTTGCAGGATGCTAAAGTAGCAAGTACTCCAATGGAGGTAAACTTAAAATTAAGTGCCCATGAAGGTGATGAATTTAATGACATTATAGGTTATCAAATTATGGTGGGTAGCTTGAACTATGCTACCTTAACAAGGATAGATATTGCATATGGAGTTAGTGTGCTAAGTCAGTTTATGCACAAGCCAAGAGCACTTCACTTGGAGGAAGCCAAAAGGATACTAAAGTATCTCAAGGGTACACAACATCATGGTTTGTATTTCCCTTACACTTCTGACATTGATATCAAGATCTACTCAGATGCAGATTGGGCAGGATGCAAGGATGATAGGAGGAGCACTTCTAGATACATTTCATTTGCAGGTGACAAACCAATTTCATGGTCTTCAAAGAAGCAACCTACTGTTGCTTTGTCTTCCACAGAAGTAGAGTATAGAGGACTGGCTAATGCCACACAAGAAGCCATATGGATTAAGCTTTTATATACAAAATTGGGTTTGTATACTAGGGCACCAATAATCTTTGGAGATAATACAAGTTCACTTCACCTTGCAGCTAATCCTATCTATCATGCTAGGACCAAACATATAGAGGTCCATTACCATTATGTGAGAGAGAAGTTGTTAAGCAAGGATATTCAACTGACCTATGTATCAACCAATATGTAGTGTGCAGATTTGTTGACGAAAGCTTTGGATGGAACCAAACTTTGCAGGTTCAAAGCAATGATTGGATTGCAGGATATACATGAAGATTGAAGATGAAGACCAAGCCAAAATGTTTGGCTTGAGGGGAGCTGTTGGTGTAATTCACAAGCCTGCACATTTGGCTTGATGGATGCATTGAAGTCCATACACATATAGAGAAGCATAGGAACTATTGCTAGTAATTTATTACCACTTTATCTCTTTGTAAAAGTCAAATTGACTTGGAATCTTTTGTAAACATCTACCAAAAGGATTTGTGTAAAACGTTAGCTCTTTGATTGAAGGAATATCTCCTAGGATATAGGAGCTTGATCATAGGGAGCCAAAAGTTTGAATTTGAATTCAAATTTTTACTCACTCTCTATAAAAGAGGTCATGAAAAAGTTGCGGTTAGAACTCATCATTTCCGAGCTTCTCATTACTGATTTTTATTTTGTGTGAGGCTTACACTCTAGCCCACACCAATCTACACCATTAGGCAATGATTTTCATGCCAATGGATTTGTATACAAGTGTTCATTAATACATACATTCACATTGTTCATTTCTGAGTTCTTTGTCATACTACTTAACCGTCTGTCAACTTGTGGAGTGCATATCGCGGTCAAATCTTCGCCAAATTCAATGATCTAAAGCTTGTTGGATTGAGCGTGACGTTACCTATATGCTATCAAAATTTGAGGAGATTATATTCAGCCATTTTAGAGAAATGCATGTCGAGGTGATCGCTGATCAAAGTCTGCTACAGTCCTAAAAAATCGTGGGTATAGCTTTACTTGCTAAATTGATTTCTCTTAGCATAGTTTATCTTTTTACATCATTCGAATTGGAATAGTTAGCTTGCTAAGCTAATTAGATACCCCTAAAAGGGATTTTTTCAATTCATACTATGCTGGTCACACTCAGCAAAAGATCGAGCAGGTGTCAAGACATAAATAGAAGGTTTTCTTGAGATTTTGAGTTTCAACGTTATCTGTTTTGATTCATTCATTACAGACATCATTTCCAAAGTACATATGCCATTTTATGGTGTCATTGGAAAGCTAAGAAGGTCTACTCATCAACTCTAAAGCATCAGAGGGTTGGTACAAAGCAGGTTTTGGGAGTACCTACTCAATCTCTTGGAGTTCCCAACATATCATTCTATAATGTATTTTAAGTATGCTCAAAGTTACCTTCTTTCTTCTTATAGCCTCCTTGACTTTCCTTTGAGTAATAGTCCCTTGCAACGTGGCCTTACTTGCCACAACTATAGGATTCCTTTGAGTAGTCCCTTCCTTGAGTTTGACCTCCTCTTTCTCTAGCCCTTGCTCTCCATCTTGCTCCATAGATTTGACTCAAAACTTTTTTGCCATTATTTTATCTTCCTCTACCTTTGATTTCTCCATTGTGTTCCCCTCTCTTTCTTTTGCCTTTATGTGCATAAAAGACTTGGGATTCATTCTTCTTTGAATGAACTCCATTGAGCTTCATCTCTTTGGTCACCATGAGTGTGAATAATTCCTCAAAATCTAGTAGTGAGTCTCTCACATATACTGAAATAGTGAATGGAATCCATTTGTCATCATCCTTCATCCCATTAAGTGTTTGAGCTACCAAATTATCATTGTTGATGGAGCTTCCTAATGATCCTAAGGCATCTCCAATCTCTTTTACCTTGATGATGTAATCATTGATGCTCCTATTTGAAGCCTTCCTTAAGTTTTTCAACTCATTCTCAAGTTGAATCTTCTGTGCTTTTGTGGACGTGGAGTACAATCTCTCCAATCCTCCCACGCCTTCTTGGATGAGTCCAAGTCTTGGATGTGATTGGTCATGCTATTAATAATGTGTTGAGATAAGATGAATATGATTCTCCTATCTCTTTCAATCCTCACATTCACTTCTCGTGCTTGTGCTTGAGTGAATTGCTTTCAATATTGAGCCCTAGGTTCAGATCCCTTAACTAATCCCCATAGTCCCTTGCCCATGATGAAATTTCAAACTTAAGATCTCCAAGGTTGGTAGTTTCCCTTCTCCAACTTCTCTATTTGGGTAGCATACTCAACCATTACTTAAAGCTTCTATGCTTCCTTATCTTCCTTTGAGGGTGATGGAATAACCAAAGCTCAAAATGATTACCAACTTATAGCTTTCTCCCTTGATATGTATTGAGGTGCTTGCTTCTAGATTCAAAATCCACTTTTGAGCATTTATGTAGCTTGGTTGTCGTTTATAGATCCTTTCCTAAGATATTTACTAGCTCAAAATGGTTGCTTTGTGCTCTTTGGAGAGTCTCAATTTCTTTGAAATGATTTGATACCACTATTGAGGGATGAATCAATACCCCTATGCAACTCAGGAAGGTTGAAGGCCCTTATAGGTTGTTTTTGGACTTAGATTCATACGTATATAGGCTGTCAAAAGTGCTTCTACAATTTTGCAAAAATCTCTCAATCAACCACTTCACATTTTTTGTAAGCTATGATTTAGGAAGGTGGTTGAAAATTATTAATAGTTAAAATTTTTAATATGAAGCCTCTAAATGATAGGCCCATGTTTTATCCAAACCTTTGAGACTTTACTTAAGGTTCAAGGCAAATATTTGAAACATCTATACACCGGAATCCAATACTCGAACCACATCTGAATATATGAGAACAACACCAGAACATCTCGAAAATATATTCAGTATGCTTGAAGCTTTAGCTAGGGTTTAAGGATTGATTTTTAACATATTTTCTCCAACACTTTATTGAGAATATCTAGCTATATTTCTAATAGACTCATTGATGTTAATGCAAAATTAGACGAAGCCATTGTTGCAATTCCATTAGGTTCCATTCTCACAATTGTTTCTCTTAGTTGCATCTAAACTAGTCTATCATATAGGAATAGACTAATATTGCATTATCTATGTAACTGTCTCTACCTCTCTTCTTACGGTTTTCCAATTGTCAATTAATTTATATCATTTGCTTGGCTCCTTAATTCTTTCTCAACCTCTACCGCATCATCATGTCTTAGAATCTTGGAAAAATGAATCAGGAGATCCAAGTTTGATCAATCTAGGTTAGCATAATGCAAGTGGGAAAAAATTCGCATGAAGTCAATAAATAAGTCAGTCTAGGATAGCACGGATATAAGGTAATAAATGTGCCTCATAAAACCATCTCAATTATGTTGATTGAAATCTTCTAGATAAAATATTTTAAGACTTGCATCTAGGATAGATTCAAAAACTACATGTTCAAAGTATTGCATAAGCATATCTTTGGGTAAGCCTTCAATCTCATCTTTTCCCTCAAATGTTTCTAAATACAGAGATAGATTTAGGCCTCAAAAATTACCTTCCTCTTTTAGAACAGCTTGCACTACTCTTGTGCATTGTTTTTCAATCATAAGCTCTTTGAATGCTTCCTCTATCTCTCTTCTCTGGTTTTCCTTAAAGTGTAGGACAATATCCTGAGTGATCCACTCTATGATGTATCTTAATAAAGCTCAGAGAAGATCCCAATAGTACTCTCAACTAGGGAAGAAGATAATTTTTAATTTTTTAATGCCTTTGACTTTCTCAGTCACTTACTTAGGTGTATATCTAGACTCTTGCTTCTCAATCAAGGGTTTTGGATGTAAAGTCTTAAACCACTATCTAGGATTTTGAATATATTTTAATCATCTTTGCCTTCACAATATAGGATTCTTAAAGCTTAAGCTAGGATTCAATTTAGAAACTTGTACCAATTGTTAGGGTTTAAATCCTATTAAATGAGCTTCTGTTTCTATCACTCATAGTTGTAGAGAGTACGCATGCGGAAGCAAAATGAAAAGTAAAGTACTCTCACAAAACAAAGAATGTGTGAGACACAAAATGAGTAGACCATGAAATGGGTTAACTCATGTGGATTAGAAATGAGCTTGCCAAGAGCATGGAGTAGGCTCCTCAAGCTTCTAACCTAGTACAAATGAGGGGAGAGGTCCTACTTATATAGATTTGGGAGGGGCTCTCAAAAGTACATCATATGTGGGATAAGTCTCCTAAAAGGAGAATGAATACAACTCATAGAAGCACATGGCAAGGTACCCAAATACAAAGGAAATACAATATAAAATGGAAATAGACTAGATATTGAGTGCCTCCTAGATACAAAATGGAGATGCACTCATGCGGATACAAATGTAGATGAAGTAGGAGCAATCATGTCGTCAACACCCCCTCTACAGCTCCATTTTGGAGCGGCTGAATGATGCATAGGTCCACCAAGCACTGAAGTGGTACTGGAGGTAAAGCCTTCTTGAACATGTCGGCCACGTTCTCCTGAGAGGTACACTGCTCCAAAGTAATGTCCTGATATTCCCATTAAGGGTTGCTTGGAATAAGATAAATATAGCACTTTGAATGATGATGGATGTCGTAGATTTGTGAAAGCTCATATCCTTGATTGCTCAAAGATCTTTGAATGATTTAGTGAAGTTGGCTTAACATTGTCTATAGAGAAATCTATTTTTGGTGTTAATGAGGTTCTTATTTCCAATCATCTTTGTGGACATTATGGATGGAAGCCATATAATTGATGCCATCAGTAAGATTTTGAAAACATGTCAAAATATGAGTGATGTTTAGGTGCTTGCATCTTTTATGTGATTTGGATACCACATTTTGCGCATGTGGCTGATTGTTTCGATGACTTGTTAAGAAAGAAAAGGAAATTTTTATGGACTGAAAAACATACTCATGCGATGCGTAAGTTAAAGAAGTTGTTGCAAGAAGCTCCGATTCTTATGCGTATAGATTATTCAGGAAATAAGCGTATCATATTGACTGTTGATACTAGCCCTATTGGTATAGGTTAGGTCATAAATCAAGAAGATAGTGATGGAAATAGATATGCAACTAGATTTGGGGCAAAACGTTTACATGAAACTCAATGTAAGTATCCTCAAAATAAAAGGCAACTATGCGGTATGATAACGGCTTTAAAGACTGATAAAGAATACTTTATAGGTGCCAATGTTAATGTTGAAACTGACTGCTTAGCTCTCATAGGATTCATAGCAAATTGTTCATCCCCAGATATAGCGATGCTTAGGTGGATTTCATATATAAAGTATATTAATCCGGAGTTAGTTCATATTTTAGAAAAAATCAACTATCTGGAGCTAGATATGAAGATAATCTTGAAAATGAGCTAATAGAAAATATGAATTTATTTAATTATGATCCACATGTTTATGTGAATGAGCAATTTCATGAGTTAGAATATGATGATGAATGAACAAATATAGGCAAGTATCTGAGCACATTGAAACCATTACCAAGTTGGTCTACCCAAATATTCCATAATCTTAGAAAACAAGCTTATAATTTCTTCTTACGAGATGGTTATCTTTGGAGACACGCTAAAGGTAAGGTCAAAACTCCACAACGAGTTCTAGGAAGAAAAGATCTTCAATTGCAAGTAATGAAAACAATGCATGAGTCATTATGGGCTGAACATAAAGGATTTTATGGTACGTATGAGAAAATTAGATCTACCTACTTTTGCCCTAGAATGTATGTAGAAATAGTTATGTATCTACATGTTCTTTTGTCAACTTCATTCTTCGGTTAAACATAGGGATCCACTACATCCTACATATCCACCTTGTATACATTACAAGTGGGTAGTAGACTTAGTAACCATGCCTCATGGACTTGATAAAATGTGTAATATCATGCTTGCAAGAGAAGATTTAACCAATCATGTAGAAGGTCATGCACTATGCACTAAAACTACATACAATATTTGTAAGTTTTTGTTAGAGGATGTTATAAGTCGATTTGGGTATATAGAGAAAGTAGTTGCCGATCGTGGAGAGCTAAATGCTAAAGAGGCTTAAGAGTTTTTTGAATATCATGGTATACATTTGTCCTTGACTACTGCATACAATCATGAAGCTAAAGGTAAACTAGAGAGGGGATATTCATCTATTATTAAAGCTCTAGCTAAAGCATGGAATGGGGATATTAAAGAATGGCCTACATACTTACCATTTGCACTTTGGGCAGATAGGATGACTTGTACACGGACCACAGGTTACATGCATGTGGAGTTAATGTATTGCCAAAAGCCTATTTTTCCCATTCATTCTCAAATCTTGTCTTGGACATCACTTCCCTGGAATGCTAATATGAAGAGAAAGGAACTGTTTAGTATACGATTGCAACAATTAGAGCAAGGAACACAAAGATGAGATGAAGCAGTACAAAAATTAAAAGAATCAAGAATTAAAAACGAAATTTATTTTGAAAAAAGATACCGAATACATCTAATAAAGATACAAGAGGGAGATTGGGTGTTAGTTTATGATAGTTCATTTGATACTCAATTTGAGGCAATCAAAAAGTTAATGAAATGATGGTTTGGATCATTCATAATGTTTAAAGTGAATGATAATAGCACCTATATTTTGATGGAAATGGATAAAATTGTTTTTAAAGTTCCTCTTGTAGGTAAAAGAGCTAAATTGTTCAAACGATATGAAGGTAGCGGTTATGAAGGTCTGGGGGAAATACTCAGCGTGCCATCAAATGAAGACAATATGGATGAACCAAACAGTGAAGATGATACATCCTCTAATGAGGATTAAAAATTTTTTGTTTATTTTACATTATGTTTATGAAAAATAAATAACCATGTTTTTGAGAATTTTACAAGAAAATACCTTGCACATAATGAATAGATGCCGATAATGATCCATAATGAGTTGGAGTGTTGTAAATGGTTAAAAATAACTCTATGAGAGAATATGTAGTGAGAAAGCTATGCTAAAAAAAAGTATTTTTGGGTACTAAAGGTTTATGATTCTATGTAACACGACAAAGTCTTGAAGGACATCCTTCAAGAGGAAGAGCAAATAAAAATTGAGTGATTAGAAAGAATTATTGAGTGATTAGGCATTTGCATTTTTAGTTTTCTTTTATATTCTCATTTTCTTGTACCATGTTGGTTTTTTTTTTGCATCCAAAGTATGCATGAATAATGTTAATGAGCACAAAAGTTGCCTATCCAATAAATGTGTGTCCATTTTCACCAATGGATATTGTAAAATGCATTATGAAATCTAGAATCAAAGCCTAAGCATGGGAGACTAAACTTGTTCAACAAATGTTGGTACCTTGTCTATGCACTATACTTGTTTAAAAATGCACTTAAAGTATGCATGTAATAGGGTCGCATTACATGACCTTGCATTGAGGCACGAATTGAGCTTTACCTATGCACATAAGAGTGATTGAAAGGATTGATGTATCTACACAAAAGTATGTATGTGAGTGAGCGCACAAGCCTCACCATCAGAAGCCTACTACCTTAATGTTTGCACCATACTTGTTTCTCCATGCATTTTAAAGTATGCATCCAATAGGGCCACAATATAAGGCCATACATACACACATATCTTCTCATCCCATGCACATAACAAATCAAGTAAAGTGAAATTTGAAGCTGATTTATTTTTTGAAGCAACATGTTATCTAGCCCATCGAGGATGATGTGCAGGATTGGTGGGGGTGAGTGTCGTAAAGATATTCATCTCTACTCTCATGTCTTGACTAAACTCTCTCCTTGTAGCATCGCTCGATAGTTGATAACTCCTTTTTAGCCATGGTGAAGGCCTATCAAAAAGTCAGTGAGGAGTACAAATATGCAATCGACAAGGCCAAGAAAAAGCTTTGTGGTTTTTTCAGAAGAAGGCCGTTTACCAGATGCTATAGAGGGTGCTAATCAACTAAGTGATGTATTTGGGCACATGGACTTGGAGAAAAGGAAATTATTGCTTTATCTGGCACACATGCTTTGGGAAGATGTCAAAAGGACAGGTCAGGCTTTAAGGGGTCTTGGATGGGAAATCCTCTCCAGTTTGACAATTCATATATCAAAGAGCTTCTCTCTTGTCAGAAGGAGGGTCTGAATCAGCTGCCATTTGATAAAGCTTTGATTGAAGATCAGAAATTTTGACCATATGTGGAATTATATGCCCAACTTGAAGATGCTTTCTTTTGTGATTTTGCAAATGCACAATAAACAGACAAGAGTTTATTGCATGGACATTGTTTAATGAAGAAGCAACACTATGAGTCTGCTATGCGTTAAGCCATTATGAATAATTTGTTTGCATTGATATTGTCAATAGGTTTTTGTTATAGCCATCCCATCAGATTCGTTCATATGTATTCTATTCTTTGGACAACACATGGACGTTTTGTTGCTAAATTTGCAAGATTCATACCTTCTTTGTTTTTTGGGTATACGAGCTAAAACAGGAATACAAAAAGCATGGAATAAAGATAGTGATTCATAGAAACAAAAAACTTTCGTGCAGTGCTTGAAGGGGTAAAAAGCAATGGATGGATGATAATTACTAGAACGGAGGGCAACAAATCCGCATGATCGAACGTATAGGAGACGAAGCTCAGAGAGATTTAACGTTCCTGAGTCAAACATAGGCCACTGCGAGTTGGAGAACATGCAAAACGCAAAGTAGAGGTTCTAAGCGCATGTAGGGAAATAAGCGGCCGTTCTTTTCTGAAAAAAATAAAGCAATGATAGATAACCAAAGCACTAAATAAAAAGCGATGAAGCTCTAAAGCTTTTCTGAGCGATAATAAAAAACGAAGACTGGGACAAAAAGAGACATGTACGAATTTAGAGCTCTCTCTGATTTGGTTGGCGGCAGAAAGAAGATTATAGGGAGATAATATTAGCGCTAAAGGTAGAGGAAACTTAAGGGGGGATCTTCGTGAGAAATATCAACGACTCTTCTAACTTTCAGTTCTGGAGAATGCCGACCTCTTCAATGTCAGGCTACCTTCCATGGCTATCGTCACGCGGGGTGTAGAAGACATTCGCCCTATTTTAGCAAGACTTGCTTAAAACGATGACACTAGTAAGGTCTCA
>CM035416.1:183489943-183552443 GCA_020310875.1 Ceratopteris richardii
TGGAAGAGATGGTAGCACTGCAGGTTCGAGGGCTAAAAGTGAATCTGGGAGGGCCAAGAAGACTGTAGTAGCCATGGATGGTGGGCTTTATGAACACTACCCTAACTTTAGAAGTTGACTTGAAAGGCCGAAGGCGTGGAGACTATGGAAAATGAAGAAGTACATGGGCTTTTTGGATGCTACCACACCTGTCATTCGGATGGCATAAATAAAGGGCTTCAGATTGTAAGAAGATAAAAGGTAACTATTAAAAATGGGCTGCCGCCAATCATTCATGAGGAATACCTATTTTTGTGGATCCAATTCAAATCAAGGGAATAATTGACCTACCCCCCAATCTTGAGTAATTAACCGGCGCGTGATCCATGGACGTGAAGAATCGGCTAGGTTCTCTTGACCTATGGGAAGCCTATAAAAGCATTGGATTTGTGTTCATTGGGGACATTAGTTCAGATACACATTTGTATACATGCATATAGAGGTCCTCTCTTGTACTTTGTGGCTTCAAGCCTACTGTAGGAAGTCACTCTGTGGTGTGGATACAGAGCGTGGGCTTCCCAGTGGAGGGCTAATAGCACGATAGTGTAAAGAGAGTGGCTTGGTTGTCTTTCTCTGTGAGTCAGGGTTATTGTTAAGCTTTATTCTCTAGAGAAATTCTCCACCATTTGTATTGTTCTATGTTAGTCTTCATATAATTGGCCTATTAAGCTGATGGGAAGATTCCGTTGTATTGATGCTATTTAATTTTAGGGTGGCATGTTAACCCTGAGCATAAACTTTTGAGCATCACTTTGACCAATCTTGTAATCATCTGATTCGAATCAAGAAGTGTATGGTCTTCCTTGGTCATTTACTGTTAATATTTTTTGGAATATTTACAACTCTCTGCAATTATTTACCTTTGCCTGCTCACAGAAATGTTAAAGAGTATACTTCCCTAAAGAGAACGCCCCTTGAGTAGGCGACGTACTGGACGTATTTATTCTCTACTCTTGATAAAAGTGGACACCCCAGTACCTCCTCTACAGTTTGGCACGCCCGGTGGGACATTTGCATTTCTATGAGAGGTATTTTTGACCTATTGCATTTGCAAGTAGGTACATGACCCATACACGAGCAGATAAGGAGTCTCTTCGGGTTCAGAGGAGCTTTAACAAGTTAGCCATCACCACGACTAGTGAGTCTACCTCCCCTCTGCCCTCCCTAAATTTATCTATTGATTTGGGTGCGACACCATTGTCAAAAGAGAGGTATCGGAGAACCTTAGACTTCTCCCCAGATACGTCCGAAGAAACACCAGTACAAATGGAGGATCTCTCTCATTTACTCTCCAGAATAAACATTAAATTCCCTACCTTCAAGGGACAAGCTTATGAGGATGTTGATGATCATGTGAGGAGATTCATCTCTTTATGCCGTGGACGAGGTCTGCAAAATAGAGAGGATGCAATGCTGGCACTCTTCCCATCAACATTGGAGGGTCTTGCAGACAAATGGTATAGTCAATATGCACATGGCCATTTCACTACATGGGAGGCTCTGAAGGCGGCGTTCTAACAGACATTCCGACCAACTGATTCCTCGGAAAGAGCTCTAGATCAGCCAGAGAACTTGAAGCTAAGATCAGGTGAATCCTTTCATGAACTTCACACTAGAACAAAAGCACTTGTTGCACGTCTGCCACATGCTCCAGGTGACTTTTTGGTTAAAAAATGGATAGAAAAAGCTCTGCCTAGGTCATCTCAGCAGAAGCTCCGTGAGTCTCTTAGATTGGATGCAACCCTCAATGATTTTGTTGCAGCGGCATCACACATAGAAGAAGCAAGGCAACATTTTGAAGAGGATACACAAAGAAATTATGCTGCAGACCTGGATCTTATTGGGCAACTAAGGAGGGAACTGGAGGCATTGAAAATGCAACAGAATCTACAAGAAGAGAAGGTTTTGCCACCATTGCATCGCACTGATGACGAAGTAGCCCAACTTCGCCGTGAGTTAGAAGATTTGAAGACCACTCAGGATATAAGGAGACAAATTTGGTGTACAATCTGTAACAACAATGGACATTCCAATGCTAATTGCCCTAACAAGGTAAGCTGTCAATTTTGTGGAAAGGATGGGCATGAAGCTAGAGACTGTTACTACCTCAAGGGTACACAGCAAAGAGGTAACCCGCAAACTTTGGATTCATACTATGCTAGTACTTCAAATACATCTAATAGAGAGGAGAATCGGTCTGGAAAGCCTAGATATAATAGACCTTTGATGTGCTATCGTTGTGGTGAGTACGGCCACATGCAAATTAGGTGTTCTCTTCCAGAAGATGCACCTCCTTGTCAACATTGTC
Source organism: Ceratopteris richardii (assembly GCA_020310875.1). NCBI lineage: Eukaryota > Viridiplantae > Streptophyta > Polypodiopsida > Polypodiales > Pteridaceae > Ceratopteris > Ceratopteris richardii. Next base: position 183,492,291 of record CM035416.1, read on the forward strand.
CAAGAGGCCAAGGATCATTATACCAAAGATTGCCCAAGAGGTCGTCCTGCTCCAATCCGCATGATTGCAGTCTCTCCACAAGAAGAAGGTATGACCACCCAGTCTTATGCCATTTCATCCTCTGCAATGCCCATGATGATCAGAGCTAGGCAAGCAGCAGCAATCCTTAGGGAGGAACAACAAGGATTTCATAGGGAGGAGCAACAAGGATTTGAGGATAAAGAGGAAGAAAAGAAGTCTGGATGGAAGGACCAAGCAGAAATTGAAGGAGCTTATGAAAAGATGGCTACTTCTCTAAGGGGCCAACCGACAAATTTGCAAGAAGACACTCATAAGGTAGACATTGAGCAAATCTTGAAAGGTATTCATCACAAGGTTAGTTTGTACGAACTTATCAAAATGGATTCAAAAATAAGAAGTGACTTACTGAAGATTATACACTCTGCTCACTTGGTCCAATCACCTAGTATAGATGGTTTCATGGTTGATTTTCCCCCTGCACCCTTGGCAGACTACCAAAGCTCAAGATTATCTGTTTGTATAAAGGATGAAGCTCTCACAAGTGTGATCATAGATGGAGGCTTTGGTATCAATTTGATGCCAGATTTTACAATGAAGAAACTGAAATTGAACCCCACCAAGTTGGCACCATTCACGGTTACATTAGCAGATCAACATCGGGTTGCGTCACTTGGCATTATTGAAAAGGTACTGATGGTAGTACAGGGCTGCCACTTTGTTCTAGATTCTGTTGTTATTGCACTTCCACAGGAGAATTCTTACTCTTTACTCCTGGGGAGACCTTGGTTGAGGCAAGCAAAAGCTTTGCAAGATTGGGGGAAAAATAAACTATGGATTTCAACAAGCACTAATAGCCAACTGCAACTACATTTGGAAGAAGGATTTGACTCAGGAAAAACTAATGGATATATTGTGGACACTCAGGTAATGCCCTCTCTACCCCAAGAAGATGATACATTGTTAAATTGGATGATGGGAAGTGCAGAGTGTTGCATAGTGGAGATCAATGAAATTGAGGAAGAAGTTGCAGATAAGGTAATTATAGGAAGGGCAATGAAGATCACAAGGTGTTGGAGAATGAGCAATTGCAGGAAAATACAAGCTTTGAAGGGGCAACCAATATAAAAGTATCGGAGGTGGAAGGTTATGAACCTAAGAGTAGAGAAGATCTTCCTTTTGTAGATATACCTCAAGGATGGATAGAAGAACATGTTGCAGAATATAAATTAAAATCCACTCCTTCATATAGTGGAGATAAAGAAGTAAATTTAGGGGATGAAGAGAACCCTCAAGTAGTCCACTTAGCATCCTGGTTGTGGCATTATCCTCCTTTACTGCAGAAGGTAACTTCTTTGCTTTTTGCCTATAAAAGTGTCTTTGCATGGTCCTACAAAGATCTAACAGGGATACCAGAAGAGCTTGGGTTACATCGGATACCCTTAGTTGAGGGAGCCGCGCCTACAAGAAGTCGACCATACCGACTCAATCCGAAGTATGCAGAGGCAGTAAAAGTAGAAATTACAAAACTAGAAGAAGCAGGTATAATTGTTCCAGTAGAACATTCCAGGTGGCTTTCTTCTATGGTTATTGTGCCCAAGAAAAATAGTGGAAAAATAAGAGTCTGTGTCGATTTTCGTGCTTTGAACAAAGTGACTCTTCAAGATGGATTTCCTCAGCCCTTCATAGAGCAAGTACTTGAGGAAGTAGCTCGTCACACTTTGTATAGTTTCTTGGATGGCTTTAGTGGCTACAATCAGATAGTGATCCATCCTGATGATAGGGACAAAACAGCCTTTGTTACTCCCTGGGGCACTTATGTCTATACCCGCATGGCTTTTGGTTTGAAGAATGCGCCAACTTCATTTAATAGAACAATGTATCTAATATTTGGCAAGTGGATAACAACCTTTCTTCGCATTTTCATGGATGACTTTTCAGTATTTTCAGGTACAGAGAGAAGAGCGGCAGTTCAAGATTTCCATAATCATTTGGAAAATCTACAAGAAATTTTTGAGCAATGTCTCAAAACAGGTTTGAAATTGAATCCTGATAAATGTCACTTTTTGGTCACCAAGGGTACTCTTCTTGGTCACATAGTATCTGCTGAAGGTATAACCGTTGACCCTGCAAAGGTTACGGCTATTCTTTCTATGCCAATTCCACAAAGCCCAAAGGAAGTGCAAAGTTTCTTGGGCCATGCAGGATATCACAGAAGATTCATACGAATGTATTCAGAAATAGCTAAGCCCTTGTCAAGGCTTACTAGTAAAAAGGTCCCTTTCTCATGGAGTGCTGAAGCTGATAAAGCATTTTGTGAACTAAAATTGAGGCTATGTACTGCTCCACTTTTAAGTGTTCCTAATTGGTCATTAGAATTTCATGTGCATACAGATGCTAGTCTTCATGCTGTTGGTGCAGTTCTAGGTCAAACCATCATTGCACAAGGTTGATAGACCTATCTCCTATGCCAGCAAACTTCTCAACCAAGCTGAAAGGAATTACAGTACAACGGAAAGAGAAGGTTTGGCTATTGTATTTGCACTTCAGAAGTTCCGACATTATCTCCTTGGTGTACATTTTATAGTTATATCTGATCATCAACCCTTGAAGTACTTGATAAACAAGCCTAGAGTAGCTGGAAGGATTTGGAGATGGTTACTCCTATTTCAAGAATTTAATTTTGATATTCATATTAAGCCCGCAAAAGAGCACTACATGGCAGATCAAGTGTCCAGGACTGCAATGAGCGAAAAAGCAACAGGTATTAATGATGAACCGGTGGATAGCAATCTTTTCCTAGTAGCAATTTGGACTGGTTGGTATAATGAAATTCTCCATGTTCTCACTACTGGAAAAATCCCAGAACACTTGACACTTGTAGAAAAGAGAAGATTGCTCCTGAAAACCAAAGCATATACTCTTATAAATGGAAATTTATATAAATACTGTCAGGATGATATCTTGAGAAGGTGTGTCTATCCAGAGGAGGTAAATCTTTTGCTAGAGGCTGCACACAGTGAAGGACATCTAAAGGGGGAAGAATTGACTCGCAGAATCATCCACAAGGGACTATGGTGGCCTCATATTTACAAGGATGCGATCAAGTTCACTAAAGAATGCCACATCTGCCAGAGGTGTGATCCTACGCCGACTAGAATGAATTTCCAACCATTAGTCATATCTACAGGATGGCTCCCATTTGAACGATGGGGTCTTGATTTCATAGGACCAATTAGCCCAATTGGTCAACCAGGGGGTAAAAGGTATATATTGATGGCCACATGTTATGCCACTAAATGGATAGAGGCTAAAGCTACTGTGAACTGCACGGCTTTAACAATAGCTAAATTCTTGTACAAACGTATTTTCTCAAGATTTGGTTGCCCACTGGAAATCACTAGTGATAGAGGCACACATTTTATAAATCAATTGCTCCAGTTTATATTTGACAGGTACAAAATCTTTCATAAAAAATCTTGTGCCTACTACCCAAGGGCAAATGGCCAAGCAGAGAGTTCCAGTAAGATTTTAATTGGACTGCTTCGCAAGTTATCTTTCGATCATCAAAGCTCCTGGCTACAAGCATTGATCGGTGCAATTTGGGCTTTTAGAACCACGAAGAGGGGAACCACATGCGAAATTCCATTTTGTTTAGTTTATGGGAAAGAGGCATTGGCACCGTTCGAGTTCATTATCAGAAAGGAAATAGGAATCAAAACCATTGGAATTGAACCCCCCATTCAGAGATTGGTGGCATTAGAAGAATACAGAGAAGGGGAAATGCAGAAACTTCAGGTAACACAAGAAGAGCGCAAAAGACTGCATGACAGGTATCTGACATCCAATGAAGTTCAGGAAGGGTCCATGGTTTTAGTGCATCAAATTCCACCAATTCAAACTAAATTGGCACCCAAATGGGCAAGACCATATAAGGTTAGCAAAGTATTACCACATGGTGCAGTGTATTTGGAGGATTTGCAGGGTAAAAGGATTCCCCTGGTAAATATCTCCAAGGTGAAGAAGTATCTAAACTAAGTCAACTTGGAAGAATTTCAACCACTGTACATACCACATGTCATCCGAGTATTAGCAGTATTTCATCATTTGAGTATTTGCAATTATTCCGTCACTCAAGTATCTGCAGTTATTTTATTCAATAAGAAGACTGCACCGGGACGGTGCAAACACTTGATGTGGGGGTCTGTGGTGCCGACATACAACACCATCCCCTTCCTTTTCACACTAACCCTATTTGGGTTCAAGAAGTAGAGCATGGTTAAGCACCGACTTGGTGAGTTGATGAACATCAGGTGGCCATGGCACAACAGTTAATATGGGAGCTTGTCTTCCCATAGGTGTCGGGTTCGAATCTCGGGCCTTGAGCGGTTCTGCCACATCTTGACCATTATCCAGGATTGGAGTACATTATTGTTGACCATCCTCCCGTTTGCCGTTTGTCCGTCTCTCTCTCCCTCCCCCTCTCCTTTGCTTTCTCTCTGCTCCTCCTCGGTTCCACCATTCCTTTCTCAAGTCACTATCCCGCAAACCCCCTTTCTCTCCCTCCCATCCTCCCGTTCTCTTTCTCTCTCTCTCTCTCTCTCTCTCTCTCTCTCTCTCTCTCTCTCTCTCTCTCTCTCTCTCTCTCTCTCTCTCTCTCTCTTTCTCTCTCTCTTTCTCTCTCTCTATCTCCCTCTCTCTCTCTTTCTCTCTCTCTCTCTCTCTCTCTCTCTCTATCTCCCTCTCTCTCTCTTTCTCTCTCTCTCTCTCTCTCTCTCTCTCTCTCTCTCTCTCTCTCTCTCTCTCTCTCTCTCTCTCTCTCTCTCTCTCTCTCTCTCTCTCTCTCTCTCTCTCTCTCTCTCTCTCTCTCTCTCTCTCTCTCTCTCTCTCTCTCTCTCTCTCTCTCTCTTTCTCGCTCTCTTTTTTTCCCTAGCTCCCTCTCTCTCTCTTTCTCTCTCTTTTTCTCTCACGGCCTACTCCCCTCTCTTCCTCTCTCTCTCTCTCTATCTCTTTCTCTCTCTCTCTCTCTCTCTCTCTCTCTCTCTCTCTCTCTCTCTCTCTCTCTCTCTCTCTCTCTCTCTCTCTCTCTCTCTCTCTCTCTCTCTCTCTCTCCCTCTCTCTCTCTTTCTCTCTCTTTCTCTCTCTCTCTCTCTCTCTCTCTCTCTCTCTCTCTCTCTCTCTCTCTCTCTCTCTCTCTCTCTCTCTCTCTCTCTCTCTCTCTCTCTCTCTCTCTCTCTCTCTCTCTCTCTCTCTCTCTCTCTCTCTCTCTGCTCCCCCGCCCCACCCCGCACCCCTCCCCGGAGCCCACCCCGCCCCACCCCGCAGCTCCCCCCGCCCCACCCCACTGACCCCGCCCGCAACCCCCGCTGACCCCTCCCGCTGTCGCCGCGCTCCCCCGCCACCCCCCGCCCCACTGAGTCCCACCACCCCCGCCCACTCCCGCATACCCCCGCCCCCTCACCCCGCTGCCCCCACCTAGCCCCCCCGCTGACCTCTCTCTCGCTCTCTCTCTCTCTCTCTCTCTCTCTCTCTCTCTCTCTCTCTCTCTCTCTCTCTCTCTCCATCCCTCTCTCTCTCTCTCTCTCTCTCTCTCTCTCTCTCTCTCTCTCTCTCTCTCTCTCTCTCTCTCTCTCTCTCTCTCTCTCTCTCTCTCTCTCTCTCTCTCTCTCTCTCTCTCTCTCTCTCTCTCTCTCTCTCTCTCTCTCTCTCTCTCTCTCCTGCCCCGCCCTTCCCCGCACCCGTCTCCGTAGCCCACCCCGCCCCACCCCGCAGCTCCCCCCGCCCCACCCCGCTGACCCCGCCTGCAACCCCCGCTGACCCCTCCCGCTGCCCCCGCGCTCCCCCGCCACCCCCCGCCCCGCTAAGTCCCGCCACCCCCGCCCACTCGCGCATACCCCCGCCCCCTCACCCCGCTGCCCCCGCCTAGCCCCCCCCCCCCCCCCCCCCCCCCCCCCCCCCGTTGCCCCCCCCCCTTCAGACCCCGCAGCCCGCCCCCTCAGACCCTGCAGCCCCCTCGCACCTCCCCTCCCCTCAGCCTCACACCTCCCCCCCCCCCCCTCAGAACCCGGAGCCCGCCCCCTCAGACCCCGCAGCCCCCTTGCACCTCCCCTCCCCTCAACCTCACACCTTCGCCCCCCCCTCAGCCCCCGCAAGCCTCCCCTCAGCCCCCGCAAGCGCCCCCCTCAGCCTCACACCTCCCCTCCCCTCAGCCCCCGCAAGCCCCCCCCTCAGCCCCCGCAAGCCAGAAAAATGCTTTGGGGATTGCAAATACTCCCCTCAAAATCAGAAAAATTATGGTTGAACTCTGTGATTTAGTGACTGAACGTGGAGCAAAATTATGGGGTGCTGGCATAGTTGGTGTACTTAAAAAGATTGGAAGAGATGGTAGCACTGCAGGTTCGAGGGCTAAAAGTGAATCTGGGAGGGCCAAGAAGACTGTAGTAGCCATGGATGGTGGGCTTTATGAACACTACCCTAACTTTAGAAGTTAACTTGAAAGGCCGAAGGCATGGAGACTATGGAAAATGAAGAAGTACATGGGCTTTTTGGATGCTACCACACCTGTCATTCGGATGGCATAAATAAAGAGCTTCAAATTGTAAGAAGATAAAAGGTAACTATTAAAAATGGGCTGCCGCCAATCATTCATGAGGAATACCTATTTTTGTGGATCCAATTCAAATCAAGGGAATAATTGACCTACCCCCCAATCTTGAGTAATTAACCGGCGCGTGATCCATGGACGTGAAGAATCGGCTAGGTTGTCTTGACCTATGGGAAGCCTATAAAAGCATTGGATTTGTGTTCATTGGGGACATTAGTTCAGATACACATTTGTATACGTGCATATAGAGGTCCTCTCTTGTACTTTGTGGCTTCAAGCCTACTGTAGGAAGTCACTCTGTGGTGTGGATACAGAGCGTGGGCTTCCCAGTGGAGGGCTAATAGCACGATAGTGTAAAGAGAGTGGCTTGGTTGTCTTTCTCTGTGAGTCAGGGTTATTGTTAAGCTTTATTCTCTAGAGAAATTCTCCACCATTTGTATTGTTCTATGTTAGTCTGCATATAATTGGCCTATTAAGCTGATGGGAAGATTCCGTTGTATTGATGCTATTTAATTTTAGGGTGGCATGTTAACCCTGAGCATAAACTTTTGAGCATCACTTTGACCAATCTTGTAATCATCTAGTTTGAATCAAGAAGTGTATGGTCTTCCTTGGTCATTTACTGTTAATATTTCCTGGAGTATTTACAACTCTGTGCAATTATTTACCTATGCCTGCTCACAGAAATGTTAAAGGGTATACTTCCCTAAAGAGAACCCCCCTTGAGTAGGCGACGTACTGGACGTATTTATTCTCTACTCTTGATAAAAGTGGACACCCCAGTACCTCCTCTACAATATCCAAAATTCCCAAGCCCCCTGAGTCTTTAGGGCTAGTGCAAGTTTCCCATTTGATTTTGGAAATCCCCCTCCTCTTGGGGTCCCCAGTCCAAAGGAAGTTTTTGCAGATTCTTTCCACTTTGGCCAAGTCTTTCTCATTAGGTCTCCAACACGAGATAAAGTAAATAATTGTAGACAACATAAATGTGTTAACAACCATAGCATGCCCTGCCAAGTTGACTTGCATACCTTTCCAATGATTGAGCTTGCTATCCAGCTTGGATAGCACCCAGTTCTAGCATTTGTCCATTGAGATGTCGAATCCCATCGGAATGCCAAGGAGACGGAAGACTTGACCGCTAGGGATAACTTGACACCCCTGATCCACCAACAATTGGGGAGTAGGTCTGCTGATTGCTCTAAAACCAGTTTTAGCATGGTTGATTTTTGAACCTGACACCACACAAAAGGTGTCGAGGCACCACCAAAACACCTCAATGATGTTTATATCATTATGCACAAAGGCATTCATGTCATCAGCAAAACGTCTCGCAATCTTGAACATCAGTTTCAAGTATATATTTGGCATGTGCCTCCTCTTCCTTGCACGAATTAATTTAGAAAACTGTTATACAAATGAAGGGCATAGTGCGTAGAAAGGAGCTCTTTTAAAAAGAAGAAAGCAGATGTGACTCCCCCTCAGTCCGTGCGCCCCCTTGAGAAGGATTCCGTCCCATCGGACGTCGCACCACCAGTGTTCTCTTTATGCAAGGAGTCTATGGCAGCAAAACAAGAAGAACTGATGAAAACTTGCCTGATCGGTCAAATGTTTGGCCCTAGGCCCCCTCTTGAAAGTGTGAGAACTTGGCTTCACAAGGAGTGGTTCCCGCGTGGCCTAATTGTGTGCAAATGTCAATTCCTGCCGGCGAATCACCTGCTCCTAGTATTTGAGAACGAAGAGATGCCTTTCCAAGCCCTGCAAGTCGGCTCTTGGCAAGTGGGCCGGTCCACCCTTTGCCTTTTTAAGTGGACCCCAGACTTTGTTCGGAACAGATCAAAGCCTCTTCGTTACCCGCTTCGGGTGGAGCTTCCCAATCTGCCTTTCTTTTTGTACGGATTTCTTCGTGAAATCGTCTCATCGATGGGTCGCCCGATGGCCTCAAGAGAGGATGTTGGGGGGTTAATCTACAATGGTGCTCAACATTCTTTCAATGCAAGATGGCATCCACAGATCTGCGCTGAAACAGACCTAAACCAAGTCCTTCCCTCGAGAATCTCTATAAACTGTGGAGATGGTAAGACCTGGACACAAGAGGTTATTTACAAGAATTTGCCAAATGCGTGCTTCCGGTGCGGACATCAAGGTCATAGGATCAAAGATTGCCCCCTGAAGAAAAGTACCAATAAAAACAAGCTTAAACCAGATGGGACCCTGTATCCTTTGCCCCAAGATGACACTCGGGGTCATCCCCCTCTGATGGAGGAAGAAGAGGGAACTCGCATTGCTGAGACGGATTCAGAAGGATTCATTGAAGTAAGACACAGGAGGAAAGTTAGCCCTCGAAGATCAACAGCAAGGAACGCCACGAGAATTACCCCTTCGAATAACATATACTGTAATCTAGAAAAAGAGATTAATGAGGTCGACTTCCCAGGGGACAACCACTTTGAAGAAGACCCTACTCATAACACCCTTGGGTGCTCTACCAGCAAAGAAGACAACCAAGAAGGTTACACCATGAGTAAAGAGGAAGGTTTCACTAGTAGCAATGAAGATAACCTAGACAACGAAAGCTCCTCTCTTGGTCCTACCCTTCCCGTATGCTTTCCAAGATTACGGCAACAAAAGTCAAAGCTTAAAGGAAAACAACCTTCTGGCATGCCTTGGAAGAGCCCCCTCAAGAGTAGGGTCCTAAGTCAAGAAGCTGGGAGGAAAAAAGAAGACCACAAGAAGAAAAAAGATTGGGTCCCTCCCCTCAAAGAGGGCGACCATCATTAATGAAATTCACATCACTAAACGTTAGGGGTCTGTCTGACCCATCAAGAGCTGCGATTCTTGGCTAGTGGTTCAAAGACAAGTGCTTCAACCCTGACTTTATTTGCTTACAAGAGATTAAAATCGATGGAGAGGATCTCCAGAAACGGCTTAAATGCATTTCTCCGAACCACCTTTGGTTCTCCACTTCTCACCCTAGGGGGACGGGGGTGCTTCAATCAGTATTAGTCACTCCTTGTCTGGCAATGTGACCTCGACTTTTGAAGGTCCGAATCATCGTTGGATTCTGCCGTTATCGGGTTCCCTTTCCAGTTCACTGTGGTCTCAATTTATGCCCCTAATGGAGAAGCAGATAGAATGGATACTTGGGATTCCCTCGACTCCCTTTCACATAATGTTCTGATTTGTGGGGACTTCAACATGGTTGAGTTTCCTGAGGACCGATGAGACTGTTCTAACTTTCAGTTTTGGAGAATGCTGACATGTTCAATGCCGGGCTACCTTCCATGGATATTGTCACGCGTGGTGCAGAAGATGTTTGACCTATATTAGTAAGACTTGCTTAAAATGATGACCCTAGTAAAGTCTCACGACATGGTCCCTTTCTCTACTTTGCGGAACAAAAGCCATAGCTTCATCAGCGTGTTGGAGAAGGCCGCCAGCGTATCTTTCGGCAAAAGGAAAAAGGCCCCTCAGTCCGTCAACTTCGATCCTCTTAGCCTCTTGCATGTTGATTTTGTGGTAGAGTTTCATTCAGCGCATAACACAAGAGAGGGGTAGCCTTCATCTCAATCTACTTGATATATGCCATCACCATCTCTAGCACTATGTGCTGGTGAGAAGCCGAATAACTGATCTAGCGCGGCAAGGTTCCGACAACGATGGAGAAAAGCTCTATTGGGAGATGATTCTGAATGTGTACTTTGAAGCTCTGGATTAACTATGATGGTAGCGCTGACCCGGGCACCTCTGATTGTTGCTCTCAACTCCTGATAATCTTCGTTTTCAACTCTGAGCTTCAATTTTTTATGAACGTCTATCGACCATCTCCAGAAGTACTTCTATTAGGCTCCGACAATTCTGAAAACCACATTGATCCAATACATGCCTTTCTCTTCTACCTAGAATGTACTTTGTTGACAACAACCTAGTCGTTGGATTATCATCGGAACCGCTTATTGATTCCAACCATGAAGCTATGCCGTTAGACTTAGTATTGCTACAGTAACTGGAAGGAGGCCAACTTGCATTTTTGTTCTGGAAATACACAGACGATTATCATCTGTGCAGCGTTCTATTACTATGATTCGCAGATATGACTGTGCATCCATGGTTTAAACGCAAACTATGAATTGAATTGTGATGTAACAGGTGATGACATGTTATGAAACCATGTCTGCGCATCTACGATATGTTGTTTTTCCTAAGGTTCCAATTTGATGCACATTTCTACTTGTCTCAGGAAGTTAGTATTTTATATCAATGATACAATTTTCTAGGGGACTTTCGATAACTCACTAACTAAAATTTAGTTACCAATTTGACTTATGATCAACTTTTCATGAGCCTAGGGATGTTGTGGCTTGAAATACACAAAAAGTGTGCCGCGCTATGAAACCACAGTCTGACACATACATGCTAAAAGATGAGATGAATAATTTTGAAAAGCATATATAAAAATAAGATGAATGATTTGGCAATTGGTCACTAATTGTTTTCTTTGCCGAAGTTTGGATTTGTCTTTTTTGCATTTGAGATTGCTCCAAGCACCTGCCGTGTGCCATTGGATTTTGCGGTTGGCTTAATCCACCAACAGAGCGTCCAATCCTTTTGACGACAATGCCAAGTGGGACCATAAGGAGGCTTGAGAACAGGAGAAGCAATATTTGCAAAGTGTAGGAGAAGTGCAAGGATAGCAACATTGTTGGTATGAGAGGTCATCTTTCTTCTATTTGGAAGTTTTGTAGCCTAAGAGGAGAATAAGTAGCTCATGACCGCAACCCGGTCTCAAACTTCGAGTTTCCCTTGCAAAGCAATAAGAAGAAAAGTTACTCGAAGGTCAACCATCCCTCTATTATCAACATCATGAGTAAGAAACATGGCAGCTCACACAGACCTAGAAACTTTACTCTCTAAATTAAATATCGAATTTCCATCTTTCAAGAGATTAACACAAGAAGACAAGATGAACACATTAGAAGATTTCTAGCATTATGTAAAACAATGGGTCTAATGGGAAGGGAAGATGCATTTTTAGTTCTTTTTCCAGCCACATTAGAAGGGTTAGCACATAAATGGTTTATTCCGTTTGTCGCTAATAATTTCACAACATGAGACCTAATGAAGGAAGCATTCAAGACACAATTCTAACAAGGGAACGCAGTAGAGGACATTTTTGGAGAGTTAGAAAATCTATGACTAGGTCCTATGGAGACATTTCTAGAATTTGTCACCAGACCCAAAGCATTGATGGGTAAATTACCAAACCCTCCCCATGACTTTTTTATCAAGCAGTGGCTAGCTAAAACACTTCCAATCTCAACATAGTGTAAAAGTAAAGAGTTAGTGCTACCTACAACAACAATTGAAGAGTTCATTAATACAACCATAAGATTGGAGCAGATTAGGCATCACTATGGTCTAGTCTATCATAATCTATAGAATTTGAGGATATATATAATTCATATAAGGAAGGAACTTGAGATTTGGAAGAGGAATAAACCCCACAAAGAGAAGGAAAGTGCAATAACTCAGCTGAGGTGAGAAACTGAGGCCTTAAAGCTACAAAATGAAGAGGAAGCCCAAGGACAAGAGTTGGCACAACTTTGATAGGAGTTACAAGAACTCTAGGGAGGTGGCATCAAAAATGGATTCTGGTGCACCATGTGAAGCAAACATGGTCATGTGCTAAGTGAGTGTCCACTTCTAAGTGTAACTTTCTAGTTATGCAAGCAAGTTGTTCATGAGGCTCAGGAATGTCACACAAGAGGGATGCCTACACAATCCTATTGGGGACAAGGAGGTGCTCAACTATCAACCGATGTGATGGCAAGAGCACCCAATCAAAGGTGACAATTATAACCTACAACCTAGAGGTTATTTTGGAAATGGACCTAGAAGGCCAATTATTTGTTTTAGGTGTGGAGAATGTGGGCACTATAGAGTAAGTGTATCCTGCCAAAATATGGCCCCCCTTGCAAAAATTGCCTAGATGCTAGAGATCATTACACAAATTGTTGCCCACAAAACAAAGCATCTACCTTGGGATCCCACATTCAAATGATCTCTATGAATAAACAAAGATTAGTAGAAGAAGTCAATGTTATACCATCACCATCCACTAGAGTAGTACAATTAGAAGAAATCGACTCCATGGTTATGCAGACAAGGAATGAAGGGAAGACTTAAGAAGAAACATGCCAAGGGTCAAGTACTATTGGAATGAACAAGGAAAAGAGGATACATTAGAACAAAGCAGCTACATATGAAGATACAAGACAAGAGAAAGAAAGCTCAATTATGTGTGAAGACGTAAAACAAAAAGAAGATTTTACAGATACTAATGATGTCGTTGGGAATGCATACAATCGGGCCCACAAGGAACTTGAGAAATCAAACATCAAAACTGATCTTAGGGAATCTAACGCTTCAACATTATTCAAATCTATCAAAACAGATTTTAGTATTCTTGAGCTGATAAATATGGATGCAAAATTTAGGTTTGAGGTCTTGCAAATTGTTGATGAGACCTCCTCAACGACCTTAGTGGCAAAGACTACTACTATGAGTCAGGATAAGAGTTTAGGGGGATCCCTCTCACAAATTATAAGAGTTCACAATTGATAGTGACTATTAAACGATACCGATTACAATGTGTTATAGTGGATGGTGGTTTTGGCATCAATTTGATGCCTGGACATACTATGGAGAAGCTTGGCCTTCAACCATCAAGACTTACCAACTTCACTATAACAGTGGCAGATTAAATCAAAGTAAGACCAGTGGGAGTGATTCCACAAGTTCCACTAGAAGTATAAGGTAACCTCTTTATTTCAGATTTTATGGTATTAAGATTTACACAGGTAGAAGGAGGGTTTCCTCTCTTAATTGGAAGACCTTGGCTAAGGCATGCTAGTGTCCTCCATGATTGGGGCAAAGACACTATGTTATTTAAATTAGCATCTAGATTCAAAGTAATTCTATGCTCGAAAGTACCAATCTGTAGTCTTAGAATAGCAATACAACATGGACTCATGTTGAACAAACATCTAGGAAACCATTTGGAAACTTTGCACAATCTAGAGGATGAACAATACAATATCTTCTTCTTATTATAGACCATGTAGGACTTCTATAAAAGATGCCATCATCATAATATGAAAATTCTTGTTTTTAATATGGATGATATAATTTGATTTGTTAATTCTATATTAAAACGTAATGCCAAAAAATTCAAAATTAGATGGACAGGACCTTTTATTATTGCTTCAAAAGTCTTCCATGCCACATTCATGTTATAGAATTAGGTCAGAATAATCAGTAAAACCTCGGTAATTGGATAAAATATATGCGTCTATCATTGATGATATCATCATCATCATCAAAAACTTTATAGGCCTCTTTTTGCATTTTTTTTAAATATGGAATTTTGGAGGAGATCCATAAGCATGCGACTTGTTTCCATTTCTCCACTTCTCTACATATCTCCTTATGAGATTGTACACAAAACTCTTCGGAAGAGATTCCAAAAATGCAAGAAAGGGATGTCTATTCTCATCAAGCAGGGATGTTGGCATTGTGGTAAACCTCGTGAGCTTGAACATGATTCCTAGTTGAAGAATCAAAACAATAGAATGCGAAAAAAAAAACTATGCATCCACCAAGTGAAGATGATTCAGAGAAGTTTTTCATGTTCCAATATCACATGATGAATACAATCTCTATAAATGTTTCAAGATTGAATGGTAATATCTAGTATGTTGATCCATGTGCTTCAAATCACATAACTAATTACCATGCACAATGGTTTTATAGTTTTTAGAAATTTCTAGTTCTTATTTGTTGAAAGAGGTGATAATTTATCACATCCTATCGAGCATACATAGAACTTAGCACTATTAATGGAGGATGAGAAGGTAAAACATCTTGTAGATGTTTTATATGTAGAAGAGTACAAGTAGAATGGATGGTTGTCTGCCAAAGGGAAAAAAAGGGTAAGATGTTTACTTTGAATGTGAAAATTCCTAAAATGATTGAAAATCATGTTTGCAAAAGGCATAGGTGTTAGTGCTAATATGGAGATATATCACAAGAGAATTGGACATGTAAATTTTCAGAGGGAGGAAGTTAATGCAGTCAAAGGAGTTTGTCAATGGACTTCCTAATTTCAAGGTTTTATAGATGCAAAAGGTATGTGAAGCATGTCAATTTGGTAACCAATCAAGGGCATCTTTTTTGCATGACTAGTATGTTAGTGAGGATGTTTTAGAGATAGTTCATATAGGTCTTTGGGGTCTTCCAAAGACCATGTATATGGGATATTGAGGGTTTTATGTCACTTTCATTGATGATGATACACACTTAATGAAGGAGAAGAGTGAGGTGTTTATTCACTTTAGAAATTTCAAGGTTTGGAGAAAATTAAAATAGGGGAAAATATTCAAACATTAAGATTTGATGGAGGAGAATCACCTCAAAATTGAGATTGGAAGAAAGAGTTACAAGTAAAAAAACATTGTGCTAGAAACTAGCTCAGTGCATATACAAGAAATGAGCAATGACTAACTACAATAGAAGAAAAGCCTAGAAAATGGCTAGTATAGAAGAGGGGCTACATAAAACAGCTTTTCGACACTCTAGAATGACTTGAGAAGAGATTAGTGTTCATGGAAGTCACTCAAAACTTGGATTCATACATATATAGGTTATCAAAAAGTGCTCATACAATTTTGTAAGAATACATCAATCAACCACTTAACATTTTGCTAAGCATAACTTAGGTAATTGATTGGAACATTTTGCTAGCTAAAATTAATGCTATGGAGCCTCCAAATGATAGGTCCATTTTTCTTCCATTCCCTTAAACTTAAATTTGTCATGACCCTATTCTCTCATTTGATTGTTGGTACCTACAAGAAGGATAAAAACAAAAACAAGAAGCTCGCCAAATGAGTGTGCATGCTAATTTCTTTTGTGTGAGAAACCCTATGTGATTTGTGTGTGTGCATGTTTATGTATGTAGGTATGTGTATGTAACTATGTATGTTATTTTTATATGGTTATAAGTATGCCTTGTGTGTGCATGCTTGAGTGTTTGTAATTATGCGCATGTGAATGTGTTATGTATCTGTACTCATGTGAGTGAATGCATATGTGTGTGAAGGGATGCGTTTGTATCTGTATGTGGTTATATTTTTTTCATGTGTGTGTTTGTGAAGGTACTTGATTGTTTATGTATCTATATATATGTGTGTGAATGTGTTGGAGAATTTTCTTGTGTGTGCTTTAATCTATATTGTGTATGTGTTTTATGAATGGATTTATGGATTTATGTGGTATATATATGATAATATATGTGCATCTATGTGTGCTTTTGTGAATATATAAGGGGTTTATGTGTGAATGTATATGAGTGCATGTGTAAATGTAAGATTAATTATTAGTGTTTGTATGTTTCTAAATATATTTATGTGGATATGTGTGTTTCTTCATGTATGTGTTTGCATTTTTGTGTGTGCTTCCATGTATGATTTGATGTGTGTGTTTGTGTGGGTATTTATGTAGAATGTGTTTATGTGGGTATGTGTGCGAACTAATGTGCTATATGCGAACATAAATCTATGTGATACGTGTGCAAGAACTAATATATTTTAATGTAAAAAAATGAAACCTAATGTGTATACTAAAATTAATATATTTAATTAATAAAGAAATAAAACAGAAGAAAATAATAATCAAACAACAGCAAAAAAGAAAATAAAAGGAAGAAAATAAAAAATATGTTTGTGTTAACTACAACTCAATGAGTAAGTTTGTGTGCATTTGTGTGGGAATGTTTATATGTGTGTATTTTTGTGTTACATTTTTGGAAGAATCTTTGCATGTGCAAAGGCTGCAAAGGCGAAGGTGGATGGTGATGAACTAAAGAGGTAGAATGGAGAGAGGGTTACATAGAGTGCAATTTCATGTGCTTAACAACAACCATGTTGTCAAGAATCTCTTCTCTACACTAGCTGCTAGGGCCATCACCTTATAAATGAACTATTAGGCCATGAAACTATATTGAGATGATTTAAAGTTGCCAAGCTATTGTTTGAAGTTGATTGAATTAAGTAGTAGATCGGCAAGGTTCTCAAAAGATCAAGGTTGGGCATGAGCATTGCTTCAAGGGGCTACTCTACTTCATCTGATCTACAATCAATGCTTTGATTGCAAGCAGACTTCCTATTATTGGGTTCTAGATATTAGTTATTCCTTGTTAAAGTGATTTACTTAGCATTTCCTTTCTATCATTGATTTTGGAATACACCATTACAAACTAGATTATATAAGATTCTAGACACTTACTTCACATTTTATTGATTGTATTTATGATTGAAAGTATTCGAGGTAATCAATCTTCACTAGCAGTTTCTCGTTTCCACACCCATCGATGTTACAATGAATTGAGTAGATAGAAATGCTAATTTACTAAATCATTTCATCTTTGTGTTTCTTTTCCCTTGTCCATCACTATTTCCCTTGAAATGTAAGAGAGGATCTCTTGATTATGCTTCGAAAGCACCCAGTCTGTGATGCCATGGTATGAAGACAATAGGACCTATTCCAATCCATTGTTCAATTGCCTCCTTCATTATGATGCTTTGAGCTTGACTTGAAGCTCCATGGAAACCTAGTGATTTGTAGTTGGATGCCTCTTTGAGTCACCTTCAATTCCAAGTGAAGCAGAAGAACAAGGCACATTTAGAATCCTTTGTATTTAGGGTTTGCTTTAGTCATGAACTGTAAGCTATATTTTCATTGAAGATGATTTGGAACCTCTTCATCAACTCAAACTCTAGGTAATCACTCCAAGTTTTTCCAATATCTGCATTGAAAACACTAGAATAGAAGGGTTTTCTTGTTTGAATATGCTCACCCATTCCACTTTTGCATGGAGCTTTAACATTCATGATGTGCACTATGTATCCCTTAATATAGTTAGCAAACATTGCAACTATTTTTATTTTATTGAAACTTCCATTAACAAACACAAGGAGCAAAAACACTATAAAGAATAAAACCCTAAAATGACGGAAACCTTAAAAAGAAAAAAGTTCAAAACGCTAGACATGACAACAACTAAAAAAGAAAAGATAAAAGAATAAATTTATTGAGATTTAACAATTACTTAAATTAAATAAAAAACATTAGAGTAGGAAAGGAAAAACAAAAAGAAAAGAAAAAGGATGTTGAAATGCATGCAAAGATAAATAATCTACAAACAAATAGATCACTAAGAAGGTGAAAGGAGAAGAAAGTATAACAAAGAAACCAAGGTCCAAGTCAGATAAGAAAAAGAAATTTGAGCCTAGGATAAAGATTCAAATTCTTGACCAAAATGTAGAGTGAGTTCAAACCTCTAGCTTTCAAACCCTCAAGTAAGATTCTAGCTCTCACCTTAAAACCTAGAGTCATAATCCAAACCTAGAGCTAAAACCTAGAATGAAATTCATTATTCCTAATTCAAAACCTAGATTGAGTTGCAAAGAGTTTGAAATTCAGATTATGAGAGTGACTATTGGTGACAACATGATTGCTCCTACTTCATCTACATTTGTATCCGCATGAGTGCATCTCCATTTTGTATCCAGGAGGCACTCCATTTTTAGTCTATTTCCATTTTATATTGTATTTCCTTTGTATTTGGGTACATTGCCATGTGCTTCTACCAGTTGTATTCATTCTCCTTTCAAGAGACTTATCCCACATATGATGTACTTTTGAGAGGCCCTCCCAAATATATATAAGGAGGGCCTCTCCCCTCATTTGTACTTGGTTAGAAGCTTGAGGAGCCTACTCCATGCTCTTGGCAAACTCATTTCTAATCCACATGAGTTTACCCATTTCATGGTCTACTCATTTTGTGTCTCACACATTCTTTGTTTTGTGAGAGTACTTTACTTTTCATTTTGCTTCCGCATGCGTACTCTCTACATGGTATCAGAGCGCTAGGTGGAGTTCTTGGTGGTGCGTTTGACGATCATTTTGGTGGTGGTGGTGCATGAATGTTGATGGTCTTGCTTTCTCCTCTTTGAGAGAAGCTTTTTGCCATCAATTTTATGCTTTTTGGGCCTCATTTTTCCCATTTGTCCACCCTCCCACCCATTTTCTTCATCGTGTTGATCACCCTTTACCCCATTTTCCCTCCCACCCACCCTCTGTTGTAGCAAAATTTATTGGTTTCCCTCATTTCTATGTTCATGAAGTGGAGTTAATATTTACTCTCATCTTCTTTTGGAGTGTTTCTAAAAACTATGTGGCATTCATATTCTTTTATATATCTAAGCTTATTAGTATTCACATAACTTAGTATCATCAGACTTTAGAAAGGGTTTTCACAAAATGCCAACCAAACCAGCCAATGATACTGTTAGTTGTCATTGCACGTTAATATTTGTCTCATGGTCGAAGGTGCAGGGCCCAAGTTCTGTTATGGGAGTTACATCGTTTTGATACAAGTTCAAGCTTCTTTATCCTTTTTTTTGATCTGTGCATGTTTTGAGAAATGTAGTGGAAGCCGGAACATGTAAGGAACAGGAACTGAAACTGCAGAATCAAGGATGAAGTGGTAGTGTTTGTGCCTTTGGTGCTTGGGCTTGGTAGTGTTGAGCCTTTGGTGCTTGTGCTTGGTAGTGTTGAACGAATGGCCTTATAATCCTGAAATTCTTGAACTCTAGATTGTGCAATCTTTATGAATGGCGCGCTTCAATCTGCTCTTTGTGGTGAATGGACGTCGGCTGTAAGCTTTGTTCTCTGTCGATCTCTATCCTATAGTTTTTTTTTGTGGCCGGAGTTGCAGCAGGGGCATTACATGAGGAGCTCTAGAGCTACATATCTCCTAGTCACAAGTACCATTGTGAGAGAGAAAACGAGAGGTACACAGAGAAGGAAAGAGAAAGGCTCTCACAGCCAAAACAAGCGCGATCAGAACATTGTCATCTCTATGTTCATTCGGGCACACATCACTTCCTCAGACATGACCAAAGAGAGCATGAAAGAAAGAGCAAGCAAATGGTGCTGCTACGGGGGCTCATCCTCCTGATGATAGTGCTATCATTTCTCTGCTTCCATAACTAGAGAGAGAGAGAAAAAAAAAAAACTCTTCTCCTCTCTGTCATCACATTGCCTTCGACTGCTCTCATTTCCAGAAAGCCTCTAAGCCCTCTACTCAATGCAGGGCCCGAAGAAAAACATAGATAGAAAGGAGGCGATTAGAGAGCAAGGTGAAATGCTCTTACATTCGTTTTGCCTAAGTAGCTCTTCTATATTCTTGCTGAGGGGTGGTCCTTCTGCGTGCGCCATCAGCAGATCTCTCTCTGTCCAGGCGTTCGAAAAAGTTGCCTGCTAACTCTTCTGTTCCTATTTTGCCTCCATCAGTGCAGAGGACAAGTGAAGTTGACTCCTTGCCTCACTCCACCCAGCTGTCATCCACCAGCATCAACGTGGTAACAACCTTACAAAGGTAGAACATTCAGCCAAGAAAGGGAGCAAGAAGGAGCACTGCAGAGAATGAGTAGAACATTCTGCCATCTGGGGGTATGAATCCGTAATTGGAGTGCTGAGGGAACTCTGCTGGAAAGTCAATTTTAGACATCCCCTCTTGATCACACGAAGATGACACCTTATCTGTATTCTAGTTTTGGAGAGAAACGCTGCATCTACACCTACTTATTTGTCCACTAACATCCATAGCTGGCAAACTCTCCAGATTTGGGTGAATGATACTAACAGCTAGTACGACCAAGTGGCACAGTGTCCAGATTTGAACTATTCCACATATAGCATTTTTTATTTAAAACTGCTATGTGGACCATTCACCGCAATGCACTATTAATATTTCACATTATCTTTTGGAAAATTTGCCCTGCGTTTGCAAGTGTATCCTTATTACATACCTCTCTATTTACAAGAAGAAGACCCACATTCTATCCCTTAAATAAAGCACAAGTATTTTTATTGAGATGACACCTTATGAGTCTTTGGTGATCGCACACCATCTGAATTTCATACCCTCGTTGATCCTTCTTTGTACCCTTTTAGGATTACTTTGCCACGCGGTGTTCAATCCTCCTTAATCTTGCACTTACATTGGCATCTTCAAAGTTTTATTCTCTCTCTATGGTCATCTCACCTTGGCACTACATGGCCAACATTTTACATCAAGCATATAAGAGAAAAGTGTTGTGTGTGTGCATATTTGTGGGTTGGAGGCTAGTCTAAGCCCACCCACAAGCTTCTCCACGTGTCTCAGCATACTCTAAGGCTCCATTGATGTACATCGGGCTACTCTAAGCCCTCTCCTCACGCGTCAACTTCTCTCGGTGTTGTACAAGTGCAAGGATACTCTAAACCCCCCCTCCCCTCCCGAACAGTTTTTAGTGTGGTATCGAGTCGTTCATTTCAAGATTTGCAATTATTTTGAAGCAACATTTTTGGCAAGAGATTTTGGTAGTGTTTCTAAACACTTTATCTTCAAACGCTTGTGCGTTTGGCGAAGATTTTGGTAGTGTTTCTAAACACTTTATGTTCAAAGCTTTGTAATGACCAAAAATGAAGGTAGCTCATCATCTATGGCTAACATCTTACCCTCTTTCACCCCTATTTTTATGCCTAAGGATGAATGCCTCAATGGAAAAAATTACAATCTATGAAAAGATGTTATGCATGCCTATGTCTATACGAATCTCTTTCATGAGGTAGTAGACGGGTCAGACCCCGAACCCAATAGGGATACCAACTTAGACAATCGGCATGTGTGGAATGTCAAGGACAAAAGAGCTTTAGGTCAGCTGTTACTTGCCTGCAGCGAGTTGACGAAAGGACATATCACTGCCTGCAAGATGTCCAAGGCTGCTTGGGATACGTTAGCCACCTTGTATGAAGACAAGACCCCTTCAAAGATATATGCATTAGAGGCCGAGTTTCATAATTTGACCATTAGGCCATATGACACAATTACCAAGGCCATAGCCCAACTTGAGGATTACCAACGTAAATTAACACTATGTGGTAGGTAGATCTCTAGTGAAGACATGGCCATTCGGCTTCTCAACAAGCTACCTAAGTCATATGAGACATTTGTCACAACTTTGTATAATCGGTGCGAAGTCTTATCTTGGGAAGAGGTTCGTTGACTATCGCTCCTTCACGATTCGCGAGCCAAATCGACTTCCTCACAAGAGCCCGCCATGAAGGCCAAAGGCCCCTTCAATAAGGGAAAATCTATAATTCATCACGCTAGCAATGGATCTAAGCAAGAATCGCATAATTCATCGAAGAAGTTCACCTGTAATTTTTGTGGAAAATCAGGACACTTAGAAAAGTTTTTCCACAAAAAGAAACAATCATCGAAGGCTTCTACGTCTAGGCAAGCATCCAAAGGATCCCAACATAGATCCCACTACTCGAGTGAGGAACTCTTCATCTCCACAAAAGCCAATGCCCTAGTTACTTCTAGCTCCTTGCATGAGTGGATCTTTGATAGTGGAGCTACCTCCCATATGTGCAAAGACAAGGAGTCCTTTCAAGAACTCATAGAGCACATGGGAGAAGTCTACCTTGGCAACAACAAAATTTTACCCATCGAAGGAAAAGGTAAAGTTCAAATTACCAACAATCAGTGCGAATGCAAGTCTTTATCCAATGTTCTTTTTGTTCCAAATTTATGTATGAATCTACTTTCAGTCAAGGCTGTAGAGGAGGTACTGGGGTATCCGCTTTTAACAAAAGTAGAGAATGAAGATTAAACACGTCCAGTACGTCACCTACTCAAGGGAGGTTCTCTTTAGGGAAGTATACCCTTTAACATTTCTGTGAGCAGGCAGATACAAGGATTGAATAGAGTAGTAAATACTTCAGAAAATATGGACAACCAATGACCAAGGAAGACCATACACTTCTTGATTCGAATCGATTACAAGGTTGGGCAGAGTGATGCTCAAAAGTGCAAGCTTAGGGCTCACAAACCCCCCTAAAAGTGTTAACTTCAATACAACAGATCAGCATAAGGGCCATTGATATGCAGGCTAACTCAGAACAATACAAATGGTAGAATTTCTCAAGAGAATAGAGATTAATCAACACACTGACTCACAGAAAGGAAAATAAATCCAAGCTACTCTCTTACACTATTGTGCTCATAGCCGTCCACTGAGAAGCCTACCGTCTGTATCCACACTACAGAGTAGCTTTTACAATAGGCTTGAAACCACCAAGTGCAAGAGAGAACTTATGCACGTATACACGCGTCAATGTAACTCTAAAAATGTTGTACCCCAATGAGCAAAAATCCATTGCTTTTATAGGCCCCAATAGGCCAAGAGGCCTTGCCGAATCTTCACGTCCACTGATCACGCATCGGTTAGTCACCCAAAATTGGAGGGTAGGTCAAATATTCCACTTGATTTGAATTAGATCCACAAAAATAGGTAGTCGCCGTGAATGGTTGGCGGCAACACTTTTACTTTTAACAATTACCTTTTACCTTTTCACCCGCCCTTTTAATCCTGGCAATTCAAATGAAGGGCCCCGTACACTTTGGAAGTGCAGAAGCAAATCAGCATGGAATGTAGATGTCGTTTCCAAGGCCCCCATTTGAGGTCCAATTCAATCTTGCGTGCTTGCCACGACAATAAGGAACAAATAGAGTCTTAATGATACCATAAATTCACCATCTATCTCTAAATGTAGATTGTTTCAGCCACAATCCTTCTCAAGTGCTCTGACTCCACTGCTTCCACTGCTCTGATCTGAGAATGACCTCCTGTTGACGGTTTGATATATCCCATGAGGATCCATTACTTTATTACTTGAAGGATTTTTTGTGTGCTTAGAGTGTGTGAAAGTGTGTGTGTGGGGGTGGGTGTATGTGTGTGTGCCGGAGGGAGTGAGAATGTGTGCGGGTGATTGTGTGTGGTCATACATGTGTATGTGGGTGTGTGTTCATCTTTGTGTGTGCGGATGTGGGAGTGTGTATGTGTGTGTGTGTGCGAGTATGAGTGTATGTGAAAGTGTCCGTGTGCCCCGATGTGAGTGGGTATGCATGAGTGTATGTGTGTGATTGTGTACGTGTGTGTATTAGTGTATGTGTGGGGATGTAGGTATAAGTGTGTGTGTGTGTGTGTGTGGGGGGGTGTGAGTGGGTATGTGCAGGTCTGTTTGTATGTTTTGGGTGTGCATGTGTGTACATGAGGGTGTGTGTGTGGCAGGGGGTGGAGGAGGGTGGGGACGCGTGGGGGAAGTGGTGGAGGAGGGCGGAGGGGTGTGTGGGGTGTGGGGTGGATGAGGGGGAGGAGGCGGACTAGGAGGGGCGGGGTGGGGCGGGGTGGGGCGGACTAGGAGGGGCGGGGTGGGGCGGACTAGGAGGGCGGGGTGGGGCGGACTAGGAGGGGCGGACTAGGAGGGGCGGGGTGCGGGGCAGAATTGGGCTGGGGGGAGGAGAGGGCGGGGGAGGGGAGGGGAATTATGGCGGAGGGGGGGGCGGGGTTATGGCGGAGGGGGTGGGGCGGAGGATGGCGGGGGCAAGCGGAAGGTGGCGGTGCGGGACTGGGTGGGGCGGGGCGGAGGATGGGCGGAGGGGCGGAGTTGGGTGGGCGGGCGGAAAGGAGGAGCGGGGACGGGTCTCGGGGGGTGAGGGTGGGCTGCGGGCGGCGGAAGGAGAGGAGGGGCGGGGGGCGGAGTTATGGCGGAGGGGGTGGGGCGGAGCTATGGCGGAGGGCGGGGCGGAGAGTTAGGCGGAGGGCGGGGCGGAGGATGGGCGGAGGGGCGGAGTTGGGTGGGCGGGCGGAGAGGAGGAGCGGGGGTGGGTCTCGGGGGGTGAGGGTGGCTGCGGGCGGCGGAAGGAGAGGAGGGCGGGAGGCGGAGCTGCGGGCAGGGAGGAGGGCAGCGGGTTGTGAGGGGCGGGGGGTGGCGGGTGGGACTGGGCGGGGGGTGGCAGGTGGGACTTGGCGGGGTGGCGGGTGGGACTTGGTGGGAGAGAGAGAGAGAGAGAGAGAGAGAGAGAGAGAGAGAGAGAGAGAGAGAGAGAGAGAGAGAGAGAGAGAGAGAGAGAGAGAGAGAGAGAGAGAGAGAGAGAGAGAGAGAGAGAGAGAGAGAGAGAAAGAGAAAGAGAGGGAAATAGAGAGAGAGGGGAAAATCGAAAGAGAAGAGAGAGAGAGAAAGAAAGAGAGGGAAATAGAGAGAGAGGGGGAAATCGAAAGAGAAGAGAGAGAGAGAGAGAAAGAAAGAGAGGGAAATAGAGAGAGAGAAGGAAGAGAGAGAGGGAAAAAGAGAGAGAGAGGGAAAGAAATCGAAAGAGAAGAGGGAGAGAGAAAGAAAGAGAGGGAATAGAGAGAGAGAGGGGGAAAGAGAGAGAAAGAGAGAGAGGAAAGAGAGAGATGGCGGGGAAGAGAGAGGGGAGGGGGATCTACAGATAGCTTTGAAAATCAAATCCTAAAGGATACTCAAAGAGGAGGAGCGGGGGCGGGTCTCGGGGGGTGAGGGTGGGCTGCGGGCGGCGGAAGGAGAGGAGGGCGGGGGGCGGAGCTGCGGGCAGGGAGGAGGGCAGCAGGTTGTGAGGGGCGGGGGGTGGCGGGTGGGACTGGGCGGGGGGTGGCGGGTGGGACTTGGCGGGGTGGCGGGTGGGACTTGGCGGGGGAGAGAGAGAGAGAGAGAGAGAGAGAGAGAGAGAGAGAGAGAGAGAGAGAGAGAGAGAGAGAGAGAGAGAGAGAGAGAGAGAGAGAGAGAGAGAGAGAGAGAGAGAGAGAGAGAGAGAGAAAGAGAGAAAGAGAAAGAGAAAGAGAGGGAAATAGAGAGAGAGGGGGAAATCGAAAGAGAAGAGAGAGAGAGAGAAAGAAAGAGAGGGAAATAGAGAGAGAGAGGGGGAAATCGAAAGAGAAGAGAGAGAGAGAGAAAGAAAGAGAGGGAAATAGAGAGAGAGAAGGAAGAGAGAGAGGGAAAAAGAGAGAGAGAGGGAAAGAAATCGAAAGAGAAGAGGGAGAGAGAAAGAAAGAGAGGGAATAGAGAGAGAGAGGGAGAAAGAGAGAGAAAGAGAGAAAAAGAGAGAGAGGAAAGAGAGAGATGACGGGGAAGAGAGAGGGGAGGGGGATCTACAGACCCCCACATCAAGATTTTGCACCGTCCCTGGTGCAATTTCTTTATTTGCTTATTTTTTTTCCATGCAGAAAATAAAAGAACTATGGTATGTACAGAGAGTGAATTTCGTCTGCTTGCATCAATTCAAATAACTCTTCACCCTGGAGATGTTGACGAGGGGCATCCTTTTACCCTGCAGATCTTCCAGATGCACTGCACCATGTGGTAATACCTTGATAACCTTATATGGTCCTGTCCATTTGGGGGCTAATTTAGTTGAAATTGCCGAGACTTGATGCACTAAAACCATGGACCCTTCTTGAACTTCATTCGATCTCAGATACCTATCATGTAATTTCTTGCGCTCTTCTTGTGTCACCAGAAGTTTCTGCATTGCCCCTTCTCTGTACTCTTCTAATGCCACCAATCTCTGAATGGGGGGTTCAATTCCAATGGTTTTGATTCCTAGTTCCTTTCTGATAATGAACTCGAATGGTGCCAATGCTTCTTTCCCATACACTAAGCGAAATGGAGTTTCACCTGTGGTTCCCCTCTTCGTGGTTCTGAAAGCCCAGATTGCACCAATTAGTGCTAGTGGCCAAGAGCTTTGATGATCAAAAGATAATTTGCGAAGTAGTCCAATCAAAATCTTATTGGAACTCTCTGCTTGGCCATTTGCCCTTGGGTAGTAGGCACAAGACTTTTTATGGAAGATTTTGTACCTGTCAAATATAAACTGGAGCAATTGATTTACAAAATGTGTGCCCCTATCACTAGTAATTTCCAATGGGCAACCAAATCTTGAGAAAATACGTTTATACATAAATTTAGCTACTGTTAAAGCCGTGCAGTCCACAGTAGCTTTAGCCTCTATCCATTTAGTGGCATAGCATGTGGCCATCAAAATATACTTTTTACCTCCTGGTTGCCCAGTTGGGCTAATTGGCCCTATGAAATCAAGACCCCATCGTTCAAATGGAAGCCATCCGGTAGATATGACTAATGGTTGGTAATTCAACCTCGTTGGCGTGGGAGCACATCTCTAACAGATGTGGCATTCTTTTGCAAACTTGATTGCATCCTTGAAAATATGAGGCCACCATAAACCTTTGTTTATGATTCTATGAGCCAATTCTTCCCCCTTTAAGTGTCCTTCGTTGTGTGCAGCCTTCAGCAAAAGATTTACCTCTTCTGGATAGACACACCTTCTCAATATATCATCCTGACAGTATTTATATAAATTTCCATTTATAAGAGAATATGCTTTGGTTTTCAGGAGCAATCTTCTCTTTTGTACAGGTGTCAAGTGTTCTGGGATCTTTCCAGTAGTGAGAACATGAAGAATTTCATCATACCAACCTGTCCGAATTGCTACTAGAAAAAGATTGCTATCCACCAGTTCATCATTAATACCTGTTGCCTTTTCGCTCATTGCGTTCCTGGACACTTGATCTGCCATGTAGTGCTCTTTTCCTGGCTTAATATGAATATCAAAATTAAATTCTTGGAATAGGAGTAACCATCTCCGAATCCTTCCAGCTACTCTAGGCTTGTTTATCAAATACTTCAAGGGCTGATGATCAGAAATAACAATGAAATGTACACCAAGGAGATAATGTCGGAACTTCTGAAGAGCAAATACGATAGCCAAACCTTCTCTTTACGTTGTACTGTAATTTCTTTTAGCTTGGTTGAGAAGTCTGCTTGCATAAGAGATAGGTCTATCCACTTTGTGAGATGATGGTTGAGCTAGAACTGCACCAACAGCATGAAGACTAGCATCTGTATGCACATGAAATTCCAATGACCAATTAGGAACACTTAAAAGTGGAGCAGTACATAGCCTCAACTTTAGTTCACAAAATGCTTTGTCAGCTTCAGCACTCCATGAGAAAGGGATCTTTTTACTGGTAAGCCTTGACAAGGGTTTAGCAATTTCTGAATACATCCTAATGAATCTTCTGTGATAACCTGCATGCCCCAAGAAACTTTGCACTTCCTTTGGGCTTTGTGGAATTGGCATGGAAAGAATAGCTATAACCTTTGCAGGGTCAACAGTTATGCCTTCAGCAGATACTATGTGACCAAGAAGAGTGCCCTTAGTGACCAAAAAGTGACATTTATCAGGATTCAATTTCAAACCTGTTTTGAGACATTGCTCAAAAATTTCTTTTAGATTTTCCAAATGGTCATGGAAATCTTGAACTGCTGCTCTTTTATCTATACCTGAAAATACTGAAAAGTCATCCATGAAAATGCGTAGAAAGGTTGTTAACCACTTGCCCAATATTAGATACATCGTTCTATTAAATGAAGCTGGCGCATTCTTCAAGCCAAAAGCCATGCGAGTATAGACATAAGTGCCCCAGGGAGTAACAAAGGTTGTTTTGTCCCTATCATCAGGATGAATTACTATCTGGTTGTAGCCACTAAAACCATCCAAGAAACTATACAAAGTGTGTCCAGCTACTTCCTCAAGTACTTGTTCTGTGAAGGGCTGAGGAAATCCATCTTGAATAGTCGCTTTATTCAAAGCACGAAAATCAACACATACTCTTATTTTTCCGCTATTTTTCTTGGGCACTATAACCATAGAGGAAAGCCACCTTGAATGTTCTACTGGCACAATTATACCTGCTTCCTCTAGTTTTGTAATCTCTGCCTTTACCGCCTCTGCATACTTCGGATTGAGTCGATATGGCCTACTTCTTACTGGCGCGGCTCCCTCAACTAAGGGTATGCGATGTAACCCAAGCTCTTCTGGTATTCCTGTTAAATCTTTGTAGTACCATGTGAAGACACTTTTGTAAGTAAAAAGCAAAGAAGTTACCTTCTGTAGCAAGGGAGGATAATGCCACAACCAGGATGCCAAATGGACCATTTGAGGGTTCTCTTCATCCCCTAAATTTACTTCTTGAACCAATGTTTCAGGAGTATTCTTGCTTGAGAAATCATCTCCACTATATGCAGGAGTGGATTTTAAGTTATATTCTGCAACATGTTCTTCCATCCATCCTTGAGGTATATCTGCAAAAGGAAGATCTTCTCTGCTCTTTGGTTCATATTCTTCCCTCTCTGATACTTTTATATTGGTAGCCTCTTCAAAGATTGTATTTTCCTTCAATTGCTCATTCTCCAACACCTTGTGGTCTTCATTGCCCTTTTCTGTAATTTCCTTATCTGCAACCTCTTCCTCAATTTCATTGATCTCCACTGTGCAACACTCTGCACTTCCCATCATCCAATTTAACAATGTATCATCTTCTTGGGGTAGAGAGGGCATTACCTGAGTATCCATAGTATATCCAGTAGTTTTTCCTGAGTCGAATCCTTCTTCCAAATGTAGTTGCAGTTGGCTATTGGTATTTGTTGAAATCCATAGTTTATTTTTTCCCCAATCTTGCCAAGCTTTTTCTTGTCTCAGCCAAGGTCTCCCTAGGAGCAAGGGATAGGAAGTCTCCTGTGGAAGTGCAATAACAACAAAATCAAGCACAAAGTGGCAACCCTGTACTACCATCAATACCTTTTCAATAATGCCAAGTGGCGCAACCCGATGTTGATCTGCCAATGTAACCGTGAATGGTGCCAACTTGGTGGGGTTCAATTTCAGCTTCTTCATTGTAAAATCTGGCATTAAATTGATACCAGAGCCTCCATCTATGATCACACCTGTGAGAGTTTCATCCTTTATACAAACAGATAATCTTGAGCTTTGGTAGTCTACTAAGGGTGCAGGGGGAAAATCAACCATGAAACCATCTATACTAGGTGATTGGACCAAGTGAGCAGAGTGTATAATCTTCAGTAAGTCACTTCTTATTTTTGAATCCATCCTTATAAGTTCATATAGACTAACCTTGTGATGAATACCTTTCAAGATCTGTTCAATATTTACCTCCTGAGTGTTTTCTTGCAGACTTGTTGGTTGGCCCTTTAGAGAAGTAGTCATCTTATTATAAGCTCCTTCAATTTCTGCTTGGTCCTTCCATCCTGACTCCTTTTCTTCCTCTTTATCCTGAAATCCTTGTTGTTCATCTCTCTGGGTTGCAGCTGCTTGCCTAGCTCTAGTCATCATGGGCATTGCAGAGGATGAAACAACATAAGTCTGAGTGGTTTTTCCTTCTTCATGTGGAGAGACTGCAATCATGTGGATTGGAGCAGGACGACCTCTTGGGCAATCCTTGGTATAATGATCTTGGACAATGTTGACGGGGAGGTGCATCTTCTGGAAGAGAACACCTATTTTGCATGTGGCCATACTCTTCACAACGATAGCACATCAAAGGTCTATTATATCTAGGGTTTGCAGGCCTATTCTCCTCTCTATTAGATGTATTTGAAGTACTAGCATAATATGAATCCAAATTTTGAGGGTTACCTCTCTTCTGTGTACCCTTGAGGTAGTAGCAATCCCTTGCTTCATGACCATCTTTTCCACAAAATTGACAGCTTACCTTAATAGGGCAATTAGCATTGGAATGTCCATTGTTATTACAGATTGTACACCAGATTTGTCTCCTTATATCCTGAGTGGTCTTCAAGTCTTCTAACTCTCGGTGAAGCTAGGCTACTTCATCATCAGTGCGACGCAGTGGTGGCAAGACCTTCTCTTCTTGTTGATTTTGTTGCATCTTCAATGCTTCCAATTCCCTTCTCAGTTGCTCAATAGGATCCAGATCTGCAGCATACTTTGGTTGTGTATCCCCCTCAAAATGTTGCCTTGCTTCTTCAATGCGTGATGCCGCTGCAACAAAATCATTGAGGGTCGCATCCAATCTAAGAGATTCACGAAGCTTCTGCTGAGATGACCTGGGCAGAGCTTTCTCAATCCATTTTTTAACCAAAAAGTCACCTGGAGCATGTGGCAGACGTGCAACAAGTGCTTTTGTTCTAGTGTGAAGTTCATGAAAGGATTCACCTGGTCTTAGCTTCAAATTTTCTAGCTGATCTAGAGCTCTTTCCGAAGAATCACTTGGTCGAAATGTCTGTGAGAATGCCGCCTTCAGAGCCTCCCATGTAGTGAAATGGCCATCTGCATACTGACTATACCATTCATCTGCAAGGCCCTCCAATGTGGATGGAAAAAGTGCCAGCATTGAATCTTCTCTATTTTGCAGACCTCTTCCACGACATAAAGAGATGAATCTCCTCACATGATCATCAGCATCCTCATAAGCTTGTCCCTTGAAGGTAGGGAATTTGATATTTAATCTGGAGAGCAAATGAGAGAGATCCTCCATCTGTACTGGTGTTTCTTCGGACGTATCTGAGGAGAAGTCTAGAGTTCTCCTATACCCCTCTTTTGACAATGGTGTCGCACCCAAATCAATAGATAAATTTAGGGAGGACAGAGGGGAGGTAGACTCACTAGCCGTGGTTATTGCTAACTTGTTAAGGCTCCTTCGAACACGAAGAGATTCCTTATCTGCTCGTGTATGGGTCATGTACCTATTCGCAATTGCAATAGGGCAAAACACCTCTCACAGAAATGCAAATGTCCCACCGGGCGTGCCAAACTGTAGAGGAGGTACTGGGGTATCCGCTTTTAACAAAAGTAGAGAATGAAGATTAAACACGTCCAGTACGTCACCTACTCAAGGGAGGTTCTCTTTAGGGAAGTATACCCTTTAACATTTATGTGAGCTGGCAGATACAAGGATTGAACAGAGTAGTAAATACTTCAGAAAATATGGACAACCAATGACCACAAGGAAGACCATACACTTCTTGATTCGAATCGATTACAAGGTTGGGCAGAGTGATGCTCAAAAGTGCAAGCTTAGGGCTCACAAGCCCCCCTAAAAGTGTTAACTTCAATACAACAGATCAGCATAAGGGCCATTGATATGCAAGCTAACTCAGAACAATACAAATGGTAGAATTTCTCAAGAGAATAGAGATTAATCAACACACTGACTCACAGAAAGGAAAATAAATCCAAGCTACTCTCTTACACTATAGTGCTCATAGCCCTTCACTAAGAAGCCTACCCTCTGTATCCACACTACAGAGTAGCTTTTACAATAGGCTTGAAACCACCAAGTGCAAGAGAGAACTTATGCACGTATACACGCGTCAATGTAACTCTAAAAATGTTGTACCCCAATGAGCAAAAATCCATTGCTTTTATAGGCCCCAATAGGCCAAGAGGCCTTGCCGAATCTTCACGTCCACTGATCACGCGTCGGTTAGTCACCCAAAATTGGAGGGTAGGTCAAATATTCCACTTGATTTGAATTAGATCCACAAAAATAGGTAGTCGCCGTGAATGGTTGGCGGCAACACTTTTACTTTTAACAATTACCTTTTACCTTTTCACCCGCCCTTTTAATCCTGGCAATTCAAATGAAGGGCCCCGTACACTTTGGAAGTGCAGAAGCAAATCAGCATGGAATGTAGATGTCCTTTCCAAGGCCCCCATTTGAGGTCAAATCCAATCTTGCGTGCTTGCCACGACAATAAGGAACAAATAGAGTCTTAATGATACCATAAATTCACCATCTATCTCTAAATGTAGATTGTTTCAGCCACAATCCTTCTCAAGTGCTCTGACTCCACTGCTTCCACTGCTCTGATCTGAGAATGACCTCCTGTTGACGGTTTGATATATCCCATGAGGATCCATTACTTTATTACTTGAAGGATTTCTTGTGTGCTTAGAGTGTGTGAAAGTGTGTGTGTGGGGGTGGGTGTATGTGTGTGTGCCGGAGGGAGTGAGAATGTGTGCGGGTGATTGTGTGTGGTCATACATGTGTATGTGGGTGTGTGTTCATCTTTGTGTGTGCGGATGTGGGAGTGTGTATGTGTGTGTGTGTGCGAGTATGAGTCTATGTGAAAGTGTCCGTGTGCCCCGATGTGAGTGGGTATGCATGAGTGTATGTGTGTGATTGTGTACGTGTGTGTATTAGTGTATGTGTGGGGATGTAGGTATAAGTGTGTGTGTGTGTGTGGGGGTGTTAGTGGGTATGTGCAGGTGTGTTTGTATGTTTTGGGTGTGCATGTGTGTACATGAGGGTGTGTGTGTGGCAGGGGGTGGAGGAGGGTGGGGACGCGTGGGGGAAGTGGTGGAGGAGGGCGGAGGGGTGTGTGGGGTGTGGGGTGGATGAGGGGGAGGAGGCGGACTAGGAGGGGCGGGGTGGGGCGGACTAGGAGGGGCGGGGTGGGGCGGACTAGGAGGGCGGGGTGGGGCGGACTAGGAGGGGCGGACTAGGAGGGGCGGGGTGCGGGGCAGAATTGGGCTGGGGGGAGGAGAGGGCGGGGGAGGGGAGGGGAATTATGGTGGAGGGGGGGGGCGGGGTTATGGCGGAGGGGGTGGGGCGGAGGATGGCGGGGGCAAGCGGAAGGTGGCGGGTGCGGGACTGGGTGGGGCGGGGCGGAGGATGGGCGGAGGGGCGGAGTTGGGTGGGCGGGCGGAAAGGAAGAGCGGGGACGCGTCTCGGGGGGTGAGGGTGGGCTGCGGGCGGTGGAAGGAGAGGAGGGGCGGGGGGCGGAGTTATGGCGGAGGGGGTGGGGCGGAGCTATGGCGGAGGGCGGGGCGGAGAGTTAGGCGGAGGGCGGGGCGGAGGATGGGCGGAGGGGCGGAGTTGGGTGGGCGGGCGGAGAGGAGCGGGGGCGGGTCTCGGGGGTGAGGGTGGCTGCGGGCGGCGGAAGGAGAGGAGGGCGGGGGGCGGAGATGCGGGCAGGGAGGAGGGCAGCCGGTTGTGAGGGGCGGGGGGTGGCGGGTGGGACTGGGCGGGGGGTGGCGGGTGGGACTTGGCGGGGTGGCGGGTGGGACTTGGCGGGGGAGAGAGAGAGAGAGAGAGAGAGAGAGAGAGAGAGAGAGAGAGAGAGAGAGAGAGAGAGAGAGAGAGAGAGAGAGAGAGAGAGAGAGAGAGAGAGAGAGAGAGAGAGAGAGAGAGAGAGAGAGAGAGAGAGAGAGAGAGAGAGAGAGAGAGAGAGAGAGAGAGAGAGAGAGAGAGAGAGAGAGAGAAAGAGAAAGAGAAAGAGAGGGAAATAGAGAGAGAGGGGAAAATCGAAAGAGAAGAGAGAGAGAGAAAGAAAGAGAGGGAAATAGAGAGAGAGGGGGAAATCGAAAAAGAAGAGAGAGAGAGAGAGAGAAAGAAAGAGAGGGAAATAGAGAGAGAGAAGGAAGAGAGAGAGGGAAAAAGAGAGAGAGAGGGAAAGAAATCGAAAGAGAAGAGGGAGAGAGAAAGAAAGAGAGGGAATAGAGAGAGAGAGAGGGGGAAAGAGAGAGAAAGAGAGAAAAAGAGAGAGAGGAAAGAGAGAGATGGCGGGGAAGAGAGAGGGGAGGGGGATCTACAGATAGCTTTGAAAATCAAATCCTAAAAGATACTCAAAGATGTTGGAGCAGAACAATCATCAATAGTGATTTTATGAAGATCAAAGTGAGAAGACATATGGAAGAATGAAGATTATTTCCAGAGGAAGAAAATGGAATCAGAAATGTTTCTTTTGTATATTACTCTTGTAAATAGTTCAAAATATTTTGAAAAGGATGACGAGTTAGACTCGTATATATATCTACAGATACGTATTCATAAGTAGAGAGAGTGATATAGATCAGATAGAGAAGAATAGGTGAAGAGGTGATGAACATTGTATGTATCATCAACCATATGTATGAAAAGTAATGAAGAAGAAAATATTGTAGAATTCTGCGCGTCGATCTTCTCTCCCATTCTCCTTCTGTGCTTAATCTTTTGAAGAATCCTTTTGCACGTATCTAAGTCCATAGCTAATCTATCTATGGCTAGAATTTGAGAGATTAATTTCAATCAGGTTGTGAGAATTTTGCTTAGGAACATTCATATGTGAAGATGTTCTGAGAGTCGAGAAATCTGGCGCACATTTCATCTTCAAAGAAATGGCCAGTGCTCAGTCCACAGTGTAAAGTTTTACACAAATGAGAGCTTAAAATTTAAGTTGAAAGGTAAGCCATCTATGGCTAGAAGATCTTGATGAAACGGGTTCAGAGTTGGGAGAACTAGTGCTAAGAAGTTACAGGTGTCAAAGTCGCCATTGCAGAGAAGCACTTTCAGACATAGGTAAAGTGTTTCACACATTTCTCAGTGTGTACTTAATCTTTTTGAGAGATTTAACTTGGCAAAGTTGCGCAACCTTAAGGCGAAGTGTTGTGCAAAGTTTTATCAAAAACTTTACAGGATTGATTAGTCAATGAGTGACTAATCTGCAGCAGACTTTTCTGAAGAAACTGAATTTTTCAGAATAATCAATTTTCTGATAAGTTGGTGAAGATTCTCTAAATTAGGTGGAGTCTAAAGTTGATCTTGATATAGAGGTGATCTAAATTCAAGGTCAACTTGTTCTTTTGGAGATTAACACTCTCCATCAGTGGTATCAGAGCAGGTTGTGTCAAAATTGAGAAGAAGAAGACTCCGACTATTGCAGAAGTACAAATCTTTACATTTTGAAGGTGCAGAAGGGTAAAGGTTGAAGAAAGATTGAAGGAAGACATACAAAGAGCATCAAAAGGATCAGAAGGAGCAACATTCGAAGTAAAGGTACATTTATTATCTGTAAAGGTTAAAGTTTTGAGACTATAGGTGAAGCAAGGATGGGAGATAGTCTCCAAATTGAAAAGTTGGATAGAGAGAACTATCCTGCATGGTCTATGAGGATGGAAGCTCACCTTATGAGCAAAGATCTGATAGGATATATCACAGGAGATGAAGAAAAGCCAGAATTCAGAGATCCTAGTGTTCCAACTAGGGAGGAGCTTGCAGATTTGAAGAATTGGATGAAGAAGGATGCTCAAGCAAGAAGCATCATCTACATGGCAGTCAATGACTATTTGCTTCCTCACATTAGAGGACTTGAGAGTGCTTGTGACATTTGGAATGCTTTGGAGGAGCATTTCCAAAATACAACCAAATCAAGGAAGGCTTCACTATGGGCAGAGTTTACTACCTTCAAGAAGAAGGCCTCACAATCAATTTCTGATTATGTGACAAAGATGAAGGACATTGCAGATTCTTTAGGTGCAGTTGATGAAGACATTGAAGAAGACAAATTGGTAAGACAAATACTCACAGGGCTAAGAGGAGATGAGAAGTGGAAGCCTTTCATTTTATCTACAGAACTTTCATTAGATCATTTTACTCCTGATTTGAATCAATTGTTAGGTCATATGCTAACTTTTGAGAATGATGTCAAAGGAGATGTTGATAAGAGTGCAGGTCATGCAATGTATTCTAAAGACAAGAAGAAAGCTAACAAAGGGAAGCAACAATCAGGTGAAGAAGAAGGTACATCAAACCAAGCAAATTTCATAAGAGGAAGAGGAAATGGCAGAAGTAGAGGAAGAGGCAGAAACAACAAAGAGAATGCAAGAGCTTGTTGGATATGTGGTAAGACCAATCATCTATCTCATGATTGTTGGCACAATAATCAAAACAATGGTAATTATCAGAACTTTAATCAAAGAGCAAGAGGTGGTAGATTTCAGAGAGGAAATTTCAGAGGTAGAGGTGGTAGGAGTTCTTTTGGAAGAGGTGGTGGAAGAAACTTCCAAAGTCAATCCTATAATAACACCTACTACAACTATGCATCAGATCAAAAGGAGGACTCGACTCTCATTATGAATACATGTGAAACTTCACATGAGGACATGAGAGTGTTTTATATTGATTCAGGATGTAGTAATCATTTGAGTGGAAATATTGCTTTGATGACTGACCTAGATCATAATGCAATTAATCATACAGTTCAGACAGGTGATAATACAAAGCATAAGGTAAAGTCAATTGGTTCAGTCAAAGCTAAGGATGGGAGCACTCTTCTGAGTAAGGTACTCTATGTTCCCACAATTCCAAAGAATTTGATCAGTGTAGGTCAAATTGTGGAAAAAGGTTATGAGGTAAGGTTTACCAATGATGGAGTTTATGTGGAAGACCCTAGTCAAGGGTATAAACAAGTTATTGTAGGAAAGAAACAAGGAAGGCTTTTCACATTGAAGGTACAAGGAAATGTTGGACATGCTATGTTCACATATGGAGAGCAGAAGGTGTCAGAATTGGATCTTTGGCACAAAAGACTTGGACACTTTAATGAAAGAGGTATCAAAGAAATGATTAACAATGATTCAGTACTTGGAATGCCTAACATTGCAGGTCAACACATGACATACAGATGTGAGGCATGTCAATTAGGTAAGGCTCATAAGCAATCCTATTCCAAGCATGGGTTTATGTATTCAGAAAGACTTGAATTGGTGCATACAGATGTGTGGGGTCCTTCAAAGGACTTTAGTATAAATGGTTCAAGATATTATGTCATATATGTTGATGATGCTACCAGGTGGATCACAATTTATGTGATTAAGGAAAAGTCAGAAGTGTTTAATACATTTAAACACTATCATGTATATTCAGAGAGGATTACAGGTCAAAAATTGAAGAGACTAAGGTCAGATGGAGGGGGAGAGTATTTTTCAAATGAGTTCAATGATTATTTGTGGAATGCAGGTATAAAGAGAGAAGTTACTTGCAGGTACTCTCCTCAACAAAATGGGGTAGCAGAAAGAAGAAATAGGACTCTTGTTGAGTTTGCAAGGTCCATGATGAAAGAGAAGAATTGCCCAAATTATTTGTGGGCTGAGGCTGTTAATACAGCTACATATTTGGTTAATAGATTGCCTTGTAAAGCTTTGCAGGGTATGACACCATATGAAGCTTGGTGGGGTAAGAAACCTACCTTGGATCATTGCAGAATATTTGGATGCTTGGCATATGCATATGTGCCATCTCAATTGAGGCATAAGTTGGAGCCTAAGGCAGAGAAATATGTTTTCATTGGCTATGATGATAAGCAAATGGGATACAGGTTGTGGAGTCCATCCACAAAGCAATTTATTGTATCCAAGGATGTTACATTTGATGAGCAAGGTACTTGGTATGCAGGTAAAAATAATGTACATGCAGATGATGAAGAAGTAGTGGAACAAAGGAAAGGTAAAGCAAAGATTCAATTACTTGATGAAAGTGAGAACAATGAAGTGCAGGTTGAAGTTGAAGAGAGGCCAAGGTTTGATCCAGAATGTGATGAACCAGAAACCTCAAGAAGTGCAGAAGTTAGGAGATCATCTAGGCACAAATGGCAACCTACAAGGTATAGCTATGATACTTCATTCTTAACTACTAAAGATTATGCTTATTTGGTAAAAGCAGATGAAGACCCTTCTACATATGAAGAAGCCAAAGGGAAGAAGAATTGGGAAGATGCTATGCAAGAGGAGTATGATGCATTGATAGAGAATCAAACATGGGATTTGGTTCCTAAACCTAGTAGTCAGAAGATCATTGGATGTAAGTGGGTTTACAAGACTAAAAGATTTGCAGATGGAAGTGTGTCTAGGTACAAAGCTAGACTTGTTGTGAAAGGGTATGCACAGACATATGGAGTGGACTATGATGAGACTTATAGTCCTGTGGCAAAGATGACAACCATCAGAACACTCATTGCAATTGCTGCTTGTAAAGGTTGGAAGTTGTCTCAATTAGATGTTAAAAATGCTTTCTTGAATGGTTACATTTCAGATGAAGTCTACATGGAGCAACCAGATGGGTTCAAAGA
This sequence comes from Ceratopteris richardii, assembly GCA_020310875.1. Classification (NCBI taxonomy): domain Eukaryota; kingdom Viridiplantae; phylum Streptophyta; class Polypodiopsida; order Polypodiales; family Pteridaceae; genus Ceratopteris; species Ceratopteris richardii. The sequence continues at coordinate 183,530,611 of CM035416.1, forward strand.
TCAAGTGAGTCCAAATTATGTATGTAAGCTCAAGAGAGCTTTGTATGGGTTGAAGCAAGCCCCAAGGGCTTGGAATTATAGGCTTGTAAAATTCTTGAATGATCTTGGATTTCAAGCATCAAAGGCAGATAGTAGCTTGCTAGTCAAAGCAAGTGAAAATGGATTCATTTATGTGTGTATTTATGTTGATGACATAATACTTACAGGAACAGATGATAAAGGGATACAAATGATCAAAAAGCAGATGGAGAAAGAGTTCAAAATCAGTGATTTGGGGAACCTATCATTCTTCTTGGGAATGGAGATTTCTTATACTCAACATGGAGTATATGTGACCCAAGAAAGGTATCTTAAAAATTTGCTAACTAAGTTTAAAATGGAAGATTGCAGGGTTGCACCTACACCTTTGGAAGTGAACCATAAATTGTCTAGGTTTGGAGGAGAAGAGTTCAGAGATATGAAACTCTATCAAAGTTTGGTTGGAAGTTTGATTTATGCTACATTGACAAGGCCTGACTTGTCATATGCAGTTGGTGTGCTTTCACAATTCATGCATTGTCCTAGAAAAGAACATTGGATTGCAGGACAAAGAGTACTTAGGTACATCAAGGGTACACTCAAGGAAGGGTTGTACTATGGGTTTACTTCAGATACAAGAATCAAAATATATAGTGATGCAGATTGGGCAGGTAATGTGGATGATAGAAGATCAACACATGGATACTTGTGCTATGTAGGAGACAAATTGATTTCATGGTGTTCCAAGAAGCAACATACAGTTGCTTTGTCATCTACAGAGGCAGAATATAAAGGTATGGTGGAAGCTGCAAAAGAGGTAATATGGCTAAAGACACTTTTGAAAGTTTTTGATGTGATTCAGAGTACTCCTATTATTTGTGGAGACAATATGAGTTCATTATACTTGGCAGCTAATCCTTTATTTCATGCTAGAACTAAGCATATTGAAATACAGTATCATTTTCTGAGAGAGAAGGTCATTGAGAAGGAAATTGAAGTCATACACACCCCTACAAAAGATCAACTTGCAGATATGATGACTAAAAGTTTGGATGGACCTAAGTTGCAGAGGTTTAAAGATATGGCAGGAATAAAGAAGATGCAGGTAATCACAATTGAAGATTGAGGGGGAGCTGTTGGAGCAGAACAATCATCAATAGTGATTTTATGAAGATCAAAGTGAGAAGACATATGGAAGAATGAAGATTATTTCCAGAGGAAGAAAATGGAATCAGAAATGTTTCTTTTGTATATTACTCTTGTAAATAGTTCAAAATATTTTGAAAAGGATGACGAGTTAGACTCGTATATATATCTACAGATACGTATTCATAAGTAGAGAGAGTGATATAGATCAGATAGAGAAGAATAGGTGAAGAGGTGATGAACATTGTATGTATCATCAACCATATGTATGAAAAGTAATGAAGAAGAAAATATTGTAGAATTCTGCGCGTCGATCTTCTCTCCCATTCTCCTTCTGTGCTTAATCTTTTGAAGAATCCTTTTGCACGTATCTAAGTCCATAGCTAATCTATCTATGGCTAGAATTTGAGAGATTAATTTCAATCAGGTTGTGAGAATTTTGCTTAGGAACATTCATATGTGAAGATGTTCTGAGAGTCGAGAAATCTGGCGCACATTTCATCTTCAAAGAAATGGCCAGTGCTCAGTCCACAGTGTAAAGTTTTACACAAATGAGAGCTTAAAATTTAAGTTGAAAGGTAAGCCATCTATGGCTAGAAGATCTTGATGAAACGGGTTCAGAGTTGGGAGAACTAGTGCTAAGAAGTTACAGGTGTCAAAGTCGCCATTGCAGAGAAGCACTTTCAGACATAGGTAAAGTGTTTCACACATTTCTCAGTGTGTACTTAATCTTTTTGAGAGATTTAACTTGGCAAAGTTGCGCAACCTTAAGGCGAAGTGTTGTGCAAAGTTTTATCAAAAACTTTACAGGATTGATTAGTCAATGAGTGACTAATCTGCAGCAGACTTTTCTGAAGAAACTGAATTTTTCAGAATAATCAATTTTCTGATAAGTTGGTGAAGATTCTCTAAATTAGGTGGAGTCTAAAGTTGATCTTGATATAGAGGTGATCTAAATTCAAGGTCAACTTGTTCTTTTGGAGATTAACACTCTCCATCAAAAGAGGAGGAGCGGGGGCGGGTCTCGGGGGGGTGAGGGTGGGCTGCGGGCGGCGGAAGGAGAGGAGGGCGGGGGGGGAGCTGCCGGCAGGGAGGAGGGCAGCGGGTTGTGAGGGGCGGGGGGTGGCGGGTGGGACTGGGCGGGGGGTGGCAGGTGGGACTTGGCGGGGTGGCGGGTGGGACTTGGCGGGGGAGAGAGAGAGAGAGAGAGAGAGAGAGAGAGAGAGAGAGAGAGAGAGAGAGAGAGAGAGAGAGAGAGAGAGAGAGAGAGAGAGAGAGAGAGAGAGAGAGAGAGAGAGAGAGAGAGAGAAAGAGAAAGAGAAAGAGAAAGAGAGGGAAATAGAGAGAGAGGGGGAAATCGAAAGAGAAGAGAGAGAGAGAGAAAGAAAGAGAGGGAAATAGAGAGAGAGGGGGAAATCGAAAGAGAAGAGAGAGAGAGAGAGAGAGAGAGAAAGAGAGGGAAATAGAGAGAGAGAAGGAAGAGAGAGAGGAAAAAAGAGAGAGAGAGGGAAAGAAATCGAAAGAGAAGAGGGAGAGAGAAAGAAAGAGAGGGAATAGAGAGAGAGAGAGGGGGAAAGAGAGAGAAAGAGAGAAAAAGAGAGAGAGGAAAGAGAGAGATGGCAGGGAAGAGAGAGGGGAGGGGGATCTACAAAGGTCATTACAGATCACGACAAACAAGTATGGTTTGATAACACCTCAGTTAAGTTAATTGATCCCCATACAAAGAATGTCATTGCTCAAGGTATTGAAGAAAAGAGCCTCTACAAGCTATCTTGCTTTGTATCCAAAGAATCAACCTCAAGTTTGTGGCACCAAAGACTTGGCCACACTTCTTACTTATCAAAAATATCTTCATCCCAACTTGTGAAGGGATTGCCAAAGATAGGAGAACTTACTGATGTCTGCCAAGCTTGCACCCAAGGCAAGCAACAGAGGGCCCGAGTTCCCAAAGAAGCTTCAACAGGAGCGAGGAACCCACTAGCCCTTATCCACATGGACTTATGTGGACCTATGAACACCTCATCCCTAAATGGATCCCTCTACTTTTATCTTCTAGTAGATGACCACTCTCGCTATATTTGGGTGTACTTTTTGAAGTTAAAGGCAGAAACATTCTCTAAGTTTCAAGCTTGGATCAAGGAAGTTGAGAATGAAGCTTCAACTAAAGTCAAAACCATCAGATTCGATGGAGGTGGTGAGTTTATCAATCATAACTTTGATAACTTTCTCACCCAAAAAGGAATCAAAAGACAAGTCACTCAGCCTCGTACTCCATCCTAGAATGGAGTAGCTGAAAGGAAGATACGCAGTGTGATGGAAATGGCACGAACGATGCTTCATCAGAAGGATCTACCCTACAAGTTCTGGGCAGAAGCCATGCATACTGCGGTTCACATTCTCAATCGAGGATCTACAAGTGCATTACACAACAAAACGCCCTTCGAAGCCTACTTGTAAGAAAACCAAGTGTGAATTACTTTCCAGTCTTTGGTAGTGAAGCTTTTGTCCATGCACCAAAAGAAGATAGAAACAAGTTACAATCAAAGTCCAAGAGACACATATTCATAGGGTACAATGACCAATCAAAGGCATACTGTCTATATGATATGGAAAACCACTCCATCACCATTTTGAAGGATGTGATCTTCAATGAAGCTTCATCATACTCAAGAAAAGTTTCAAGTACAAGTCTTAATCCACCTATCTACACTTTAGAGGGGGACTCAGTATTTCCAACTCAAAAGCAAGTACTTCACAACAACCACGTTGATCTAAAAGGCATCTCGATAAGCAACAACGCGAACAAAGTCATTATGTTAATTATGCTCTAATGCACCAAATTCAACAAATTCCAGAGCCATCTAACTACAAAGAAGCTCAAGGCCAACCAGAGTGGGAAACAGCTATGCAAGAGGAACTAGATGCAATAGCAAAGAACAAGACTTGGACATTAGTTCCCAAACCAACCAATCATCAAGTCATAGGAGTCAAGTGGATATACAAAATTAAATACAAGTCTGATGGCACTCTAGATAAATATAAGGCAAGATTAGTCGCTAAGGCATACAAGCAACAACATGGCATTGACTATGAAGAAACCTTTGCTCCTATTGCAAGATTCACAACCATAAGAATCATCTTACCACTAAGTGCTCACTCTAAGTGGCCCATTTACCAACTGGACGTCAAAAGTGCATTCCTCAATGGAGATCTTCAAGAAGAAGTATATGTTGAACAACCTGAAGGCTTCAAGATCAAAGGCAAAGAAGATCAAGTCTACAAGCTTCACAAGACACTTTACGGACTCAAACAAGCTCCCAGGGCCTCGTATGAAAAGATTCATAAGCTCTTTGAAGACAAGGGATTTCACAGAAGCAATGTTGATGCTAATATGTATATCTATCAAAAGAAGTCTTTAGTAGCCATCATCATTCTCTATGTAGATGACTTGATCTTGACAGGCTCAGACAAAGAACGCATCCAGTTCATCATCACACAACTTCACCTTGAGTATTCTATGACAGATCTTGGATTACTCCACTACTTTTTGGGTATGGAAGTTTGGCAAACAAAAGAAGGTATATTCCTCTCACAGAAGAAGTACTGCTCTGATCTACTTTCCAAATATAACATGGACCAGTGTTTCTCAGTTTCCACACCACTTGGTCCAAACATGAAGCTTACACTCGATGACTCACCAGCACTTGTGGATGTGCATACCTATCGACAGCTTGTTGGCTCATTACTCTATCTTGCAAAAACTAGACTAGATATTGCTTATGGAGTTGTTATACTTAGTTAGTTTGCACATCAGCCTCGTCAGACTCATTGGGATGCTTCTCAAAGACTACTTCGATACCTTGCCCTCACCCGACATCATGGTCTTTGGTATAGAGGGGGCATCAAACTCGTCGGATATATAGATTCAGATTGGACTGGTGATCCTCATTCTCGACGGTCTACTTCTAGGTATATATTCTTGCTTGGCTCTGGACCTATCTCTTGGGCAAGTAAGAAGCATCCTACAGTTGCACTATCATCTACTGAGGCCGAGTACCGAGCATCCAGCTTTGCAGCATGTGAGGCCATCTGGCTTCGACGTTTATTATCTGACATTGGTGTTTTATAGGATACTCTGACATGTCATCGCACGAACAGTCAATCAGCCTTGGCCATAAAGGGCATAATAATGTGTGGAATGAAGTCGTGAAAAACCAATTTCATTACTCATCATGTGAGCTATAGAATTGGTCGCATCTTGTGGTAACGTACACATCCTAACCGATCCAAGAGGTGTTTTCATTGTTGTAATGTCTCTACTTTCTAGTGCCGATTGGAATTGGTCATAACCAGAATAGAGATCTCCCATTGAATAAATAGAATTGCCTGTAAAAGCTTCCACAAATTCATCATCAATTGGATGTGTACCCACATTTCTAATTGTCACTTTATTAACCGGCCGAAGATCTTGTATAAACCGAAGTTTTCCATTCTTCTTGGACATAGTAAACCATCGGTTTGAATATGGAGCTGAAGAAGATTCTAGAATATGCATATTGATTTTCTCTTTAAGCAATTTAATCAACTGTGGAAGATGAGCTTTAGGTACCAGAATAGAGTGCAAAGTTCAAGGAATATGGGGAATAGTAAAAATAATCATCAGAGAAACTATCCTAGGGTTTGCACATCCTATCTCTGTAGGCTCAAGAGAAAATGCTCTTCCATGTTGCTCAATAATCCTCAAAAAATACTCTTTTTCTACCAGAAGAAGGAAACCACTACCATCTAACTTGATTTTCTTTTACTGATTCTTTAGTAAATACATGTCCAATGTTTATTGGATCTCTAAGGATTGGCTCATGAATTACATTCTTTATAATTTCATCATTAAATTTAGGCATTGGTTGTGCTACTAGTTTAACCTTCTTAGTAATAGTTTTATATTTTGTTTCCACTAAAGCTTCATATTCTTTATCAATATTAGAGACATGTTCTTGAATAAATGCATACTGATCAAGTAAAGATATGCGAATATATGAATTAGAATTATTTTGACAACATATTTCTAGTTCTTCAAGTGTTAAGAAACAATGAGACGTTTCCATAACATGTTCAATGTTTTCATCAGACAACAGATACCCTTTGCTTTTTAATTGTTTTTCATATGTTTTTATGAATTTTTTATGAATTTTTTTGAACGGAAAAATATTTAAAGTAGAAGATGGAAAACAAATAGACATCTTATCTAAATTATGTACAAGAGTTTGTGAGATCATCTCGCTCAAGAGTGGCATTCACTACAACAGATCGATGGTATACCGAGGTTTTTACCCAGGAAAATGAATGCGACTTAATTTTTCGCGATGCCGGTGTAAAGGTCGGTTTGCGCATCGGTAGCAAAGAGTCGGTATATGCGCTGGTATATGCGTCGGTATATGCGTCGGTAATACCGACGTACATACCGAGGCTTCTGCTGGAAGTACCATCGCCTATACCGTCACCTGCTGGGTGTATCGACAGTTATTCCGATGACACTACTGGGAGTACCGTTGCGTATACCGACGACCATACCTACAAAATTTTTTTTGGGCAGAGTGTTCTGTCTTTTGCTACAGCAACATTACCATGATGTTGCTTAACAAAAGACAATACACTCAGCCCAAAAAAAACCGAGTACATGTGATGTGTACTCTAATGAAAACCGAAATATGATTTCATGAAACAAAGTATTATTGGACACAAAAGAGATAATCAGAATGAACTATGAACCATGTACAAAAGAAGTTATATATTTCAATAATGAAGCATGTACAAGAGTGTGGCAAACCACTGTCATATATGATGCTTTTACAAAATGTGGCAAAGCAATGTATTGCCATATGAAAATCAAATACAAAATATTGGTCTTCCACTGCCATACACATGCAAAGAATGTTCCATATCAACAGTCCTGCAACAAAGAACATTAATGGAATGAAATAAACTCACATGAAAATTACAAACAACAAGTAAAAACCAAGTTTATAAATTAATTACCTCATCGCAAATGCTCCCACGAAACTACCACACCGCATCCCTCCAAGTCCTACAATAGTGCAGTCAACCCATGACTATATCCATAAGACTCCTCCGTTCGTGTTGGAGGATGAACCATTGCCAGCTCGTGAAACAAATATAAAAGGATTAGAGAAACATAGATGAGAAATTTAACACAAATAAATTCAATAAATGAAATGGTACTTACAAACTCATGACGCATCGTGTCATATCCGTCACTGCCCAAATGTGATGGTCCAATCATATCTAAACGTGTGGCTACGGCATTCCGATGCTGGCGATATCGATCAGGAGTCTGCTGCTGCTCGTCACGGATCATGTCCCACTCCTTAGCATCTAACCATACAAGCTTTGGTAAGCCTTCTCTGAATGCATCACATGCTTCGGATCGTTGATGGGACATGACCTCACGCGCGGTGTGCAGAATCCACTCTGAACTCACAATAGACTGTGCATCGGCTGGTCGAAACTCATGGTAAACTGTCTATGTGATATAATTCTTCCGATCTTTATCCTGTTCACTCCATTTTAGCATGATGGAGTGTCCAAACTGGATGGAGCAAAGCTGTCATATGTGTGCACGCATTGCTTTGCCAGCCCCATCCATCATCGGAGCTCCATCTCGGATACTATACACCTTGGAGTCATCATGGTCATGAGCACCCCAAGGTGTACGTGGTGTTCCACGTGGTGTAGTGCGTGGCATACCTACATCTGAGGTACTTGTCCTAGGAGTAGAAGCGGGCGACACAACGTCCATCGCACTGCCTCCACAACAACCGCATCCTCCGCCTCTAGACCTACCTGTAGGTCCACTCCTAGAACCTCCTGCTCCAGAGCGTGACCTTGATCTACGAGACGGGCTAGAACTTGTATCGCGTTGAGGTGTCGAACGCACATGTCTACTAGTAGACCCAGTAGGAGATGGCTGCAAAGATGGTCGTGGTGGAGTCACAAAGCTAGGAGACATACCTCCTACAGGAGTAGCACCACCCGTAGGAGTGAGACCGGTAGGAGTGACATCGGCAGGAGTGACACCGGTGGGAGTGACACTGGTGGGAGTGAGGCCAGTAGGAGTGAGGCGGGTAGGAGTAAGGCCGCCAAGAGTGAGGCCGGGAGGAGTGCTACCACGAGCGATCCAATACTGTGATGCAGCGGCCATATACGTAGGAGGAACCTGAGAGATGAACTCCAAAAACTGCTCCTCTTTCATGGAATGTGGAGTGACTGGAGGACTGTCTCCCATCGTGCTTTGTAATAAAATAACTCAAATAATTAGCATGCGATAAGAAAATTAATATAGAGAATAAACAAAAAAAGAAACAAAATTAGTACGTACAAGTGTTTTATTCAAAAGTCCTCTATTCTAGCATCCTCTTGAAGATCCGAGGCACTGAGAATATCTATCTCTATATGGATGGCTTCTAAATCGCTTGCTATGCTGGTTTCCTTCTGATCATCGTCTATTGCTTCGTCTTCTGGAACAATGAACTCTTCTTCAATGACCTCTTCTTCTCGAACAATGATCTCTTCCTCCTCGACTATCAAATGAATCTCTGAGTCCACTAGAGATGGACTCTCTTCTACATCTATGTTCTCAAAAATTTGTCTACTACGTGGAGCGACTTGTAAAACAAATAGCCACTCTGGGTCTTTTGAATCTGGTATAAAAACAACTTGCTCACAGTGTTCGGGAAGTACAAATGTATCCCTTTCATCTGTTCATAATCTTGTGGAGTCGATTTGAAGCAAACCGCTCTTATCCCATCTCACTGTTGTGTTTCTTCCAGAGGTGACTACTTTGAACCATTTCACATCAAAAACAAAGTAATCAAACTTTCTGAAAGATAGTTTCAAGATGTCTTGAATCACACCACAATAATCTAACTTGCCTTCTAGAGCATTATCATCTCTTGCACTCGCTCTACTTTTTTGCAAAAAATTCACCATCACTCCACTATCAAAAGTAGACCTATTTTAACTGATTCATGCGATTCGAAAGTGTCACCCATGAGACCATAGTGCACCGTATTTAATATACTCCCAATCACATCCTTTTGCGAGTTCTTCTTTTTCTTCAGAGATATCTTCATGTGCTGCCTTTGCTTGTGAAACCGTTGTCTCTAGCCATATGCTCGTTAGAAAAGGTGGGAGAGGTCGAAGATTTTTTGGAAGAGGCAAAAATCGAGTGGAACGATTTCTTTAAAATTGAGCTCTTTCCTTTGCGTTAGTTTCCTTGGCAAGTTCATACCTTTCTAACCACTTTTGCATAGGCTCAGAGTTAACTATGCAAAACTTCATTGCCTTCTCTCTGAAAGCTCCATCCATTTTTCTTTGCAATCCTTTACCTTGTGGTTCATCGCCTATGAGACGAACATCTTCATCATCGCTCCATACGTGAGGCATTTTGGGATCAGATATACGTAGAAAGTCTATTATGAATACAAGAGATTCTTGTACAAGCCATCCCTCTGCCATGCTACCCTCTGGACGTGCTCTCTGTCAAACAAACCCTTTTAATGTCTTCATAAAGTGCTCTAAGAAGAACATCCATCGACTATGGATAGTTTCTGCTATTGCAACTTCATCTACCACATGAACTAGTAAATGAAGTTGAATAGTGAGAATACTTGTGGGAAAGTATTTCTCTACCATACAAATAGCCTCGATAGCATTGAGTTTCGCACTCTCTATGCTATCTCTATTTATCTCTTTAGAAGATATCCACCATACTAAAGAACTAATTTTATAAATGGTTTCTCGTACAGCCTGTGAAAGACAATCTTTTAGGGCTACAAGGAGCACAAACTGTAAAAACTTGTGCCAATCATGAGACTTGAGTCCTGCAAGATCGTCGTTTTGTGTGAAAGCAGTCTTTAGACACCTCATGCATCCAGTAGGTGTACGAAACTCTGAAATTGTTTTCTTCACTTGTTGCTCTTCCATCCTGCGAAGCACTCAAGGAGCTCTTGGTAACGATACTGTTTTGTTGGGCTTAGTAATTGCCCACAACTCTCGCATACGACCTCACTCTTCTAAGTCCTCCCTTTGTGCTTTGCTTTCTTTCTTTCCAATCAAAGTTTTCCAAAGCATCTCTAACATTCTTAAAAATATGCATCGGGTCTACCAAATGATTGATCACCAATTCACTCCAATAAGGGAGCTCATGAAAAATGGACAACCATTTCATGCCAGCAACTGGATTTTCTGAATCCCACAATTGTTTCCAATCGCTAGCTTTCATTTGGTGTTGCGCTTGTCGACCAATTTGTCCTTCACGTAAAACATGTCCATCAGGCAAATATATGTGATGTCCTTCATAGAGAGTTTTACGTAGTGCTTTGGAATAGCGTGCTTCGAGTCGTGGTCCGCATAAAGGACAAGCATGGTAACCCGAAATCGATAAACCTGAACATTCACCATAACCAGGCAAATGATGCATTGTCCACATAAGTATGCCTTGCACTCGCATGTCTCGTCTTCTTATAGGTTGAGACATGTCACGCACAGTAATCCCATCCCATAAAATCCGCAGTTCTTCCACAAGTGGTGCAAGATATACATCCATGTTTTTAACCTTATACTTACCTGGTACAATAAGAGCTAATAATAAATGACCTTTCTTTGTGGCCAACCATGGTGGGATATTATAATTGACCAAACATACAGGCCATGTGCTCCATGAAGAACTGCGTAATCCAAATGGATTCACTCCATCCATAGCTAGGCCTAGACATATGGACCGAGGCTCACTAGCAAACTCTGGCCACTTACTATCTATGTGCTTCCAAGCATCAGAGTTGGCTGGCACTCGCATTACATTATCTGTAGACCTTCTCTTTGTATGCCATGACATTAACTCAGCTATAGATTTGCATCTAAACATGTTCTTAATCCGTGGAATGATAGGAAAGTGGTGAAGAACCTTTGCGGTGAATGCTTCGCCTACAACGTCTTCTCTAAATCTATTTGCTCCACACTTTGGACATACGTGGAGATGCTCATACTCATTCCAAAAGAGAATTCAATCATCCGAACAAGCATGAATTTTAGTATAATCTATTCCAATGGACTGTAAAGTTTTTTTGCATCTCCATGTGTTGGAGGCATGTCATTGCTCTCTAGCAAAAATTGATCTTTAAGAAGCTTGCAATAAGCAATTAAAATGATATTAGTAAATGAAGTTATTGTGATTGTAGAGGAGGTACTGGGCTATCCGCTTTTAACAAGAGTAAAGATTAAAGATTAACACTTCCAGTACATCGCCTACTGAAGGGGGGTTCTCCTTAGGGAAGTGTACCCTTTAACATTTCTGTGAGCAGGTAGAAAACAAGGATTGCACAGGGTGGTAAATACTTCAGAAAATATGGGCAACCAGTGACCAAGGAAGACCATACACTTCTTGAATCGAAACAGATGATTACAAGGTTTGTCAAGGAAATGCTCAAAAAGACTAATGCTCAGAGCTTTGTGGTACTCTATGCAGATAAATACAGATCAATACAAATGATGCAGGAAACGCTCAAGAGAATAGAGCTTAACACCAATAGTGTCTCACAGAAAGAAAGAAAATCCAAGACACTCTCTTACACTATAGTGCTCATAGCCCTTCACTGAGAAGCCCGCCCTCTGTATCCACACTACAGAGTAGCTCCTACAATAGGCTTGAAACCACCAAGTGCAAGAGAGAACTTCTGCACATATACACGCGTCAAGGTAACTCCAAAAACATATACCAAAAAGTGTGTACCCCAATGAGCACAAATCCCTTGTTTTTATAGGCCTCAATAGGCCAAGAGAGCCTTGCCGAATCTTCACGTCCACTGATCACGCGCCGGTTAATCACCCAAAATTGGGGGGTAGGTCAAATATTCCACTTGATTTGAGTTGGATCCACAAAAATAGGTAGTCGCCGTGAATGGTTGGCGGCAACATTTGTTTATCCACTTTCACTTTTAACACCTTGAGGTATCTGGAGTAGGCCCCCATGCCCTTGTTCAATCCTTCATAGATTTGCTTTCCTTATCAGTTCTCTTTGAAATAGCACAGGCCTTCAAGATGCATCTGTAGGTAACAGACTCTGGAAAGATTCCCTCCCTTCCCATAGGATCATAGCACTGAATGATTTGCCACTATACCCACATTCACAATCTGAAAATGAGCACAGTGTATGATACGACATCACGAACCTTGGAGTCAATTTGCAACTCTCAGCTTCCTTCCATACAACATCAAGCACGGAATTGATAAGCTCGGCCCCTCCCGTATAGTGGCCCTTGACCCAATTGTTTCCAGCTCCACTTCTGACACTATTCATGGTCCCAGGTTCCAGATCCATTAGGACTGCCTATGGAACATAGCGACCATCACTACCCTCATTGCAATCGACATAGATTCTTTCTAATTGCAAATCAGAATCGCCACCATCTCTTCCGTGGGGTCAATGCCATGCTCATCGCATATCACTTCCCAAAACTTCGGGCCTATCTGGTTACCACCTTGTGTGTGTGTGTGTGTGAGGGGGGGGTGTGTGTATGTCGCATGGGTGTGTGTGTGATTGTGTGGGGGTGTGGTGCATGTGTGTGTGAGAATGTGTGTGTGTGAGTGTGTGTGTGAGTGCGTATGTGCGGAAGTGTGTGTGTGTGAATGCATGGGTGTGTATATGGGTGTGTGTGTGAGCCGGTGTGTGTGCGTGCTTGAGGGTGTGTGTGGAAGTGTGTGTGTGTGTGAGTGTGTATGTGTGCATGTGTGTGGGTGTGTATGTGTGTAAATTCGGGTGTGTGCGTGTGTATGTGAGTGAGAATATGTAGGTGTGTATGTATGTGTGGTTGTGTGTATGTGTGCATGTGTGTGTGAAGGTGAGTGTGTGTGAAGAAGTGTGTATGGTCGTGCATGTGAGTGTGTGTATGTGGGGGGTGTGTGTGGGAGTATGTGCGTGGGGGTGAGGGGCGGGTGAGGGGTAAGGGGCAGAACTGTGAGGGGAGCGGGGGGGGGGGGGGGGGGGGAAGTTTGTGAGGGCGGGGGGGGGGGGGGGGGGGGGGACTTGTGAGGAGTGGGGAGCGGATCTCGGGCGTGAGGGCGGGTATGGGCAGGAGAGGGTGGGTGCAGGCGGAGAGGGGAGTGCGGGCTGCGGGCGGCGGAGGGGAGAAGGCAGCGGCGGGTGGGGGAGGAAGGCAGCGAGGGGCGGGGGGCTGCGGGCGGCAGGGGAAGAGGGCAGCGGGGGGCGAGGGGCTGCGGGTGGCGGGAGAAGAGGGCAACGGGGCGGGGAGCTGTGGGCGGCGGGGGAAGAGGGCAGCGAGGCGGGGAAGGCTGCGGGCGGCGGGGGAAGAGGGCAGCGGGGGGCGGGGGGCTGCGGGTGGCGGGGGAAGAGGGCCGCGGGGCGGGGAGCTGTGGGCGGCGGGGGAAGAGGGCAGCGGGGGGCGGGGGGCTGCGGGTGGCGGGGGAAGAGGGCAGCGGGGCGCGGGGGGCTGCGGGTGGTGGGGGAGGAAGGCAGCGGGGGCGGGGGGCTACGGGCGGCAGGGGAAGAGGGCAGCGGGGGGCGGGGGGCTGCGGGTGGCGGGGGGCTGCGGGTGGCGGGGGAAGAGGGCAGCGGGGCGGGGAGCTGCGGGCGGCGGGGGAAGAGGGCAGCGGGGCGGGGAAGGCTACGGGCGGCGGGGGAAGAGGGCAGGGGGGGGGCGGGGGGCTACGGGTGGCGGGGGAAGAGGGCAGCGGGGCGGGGAGCTGCGGGCGACGGGGGAAGAGGGCAGCGAGGGGCGGGGGGCTGCGGGGCGCGGGGGAAGAGGGCAGCGGGGCGCGGGGGGCTGCGGGTGGCGGGGGAAGAGGGCAGCGGGGCGGGGAAGCGGGGATGGCGGGGGAAGAGAGAGTAGGAGGGGAGAGAGAGAGAGAGAGAGAGAGAGAGAGAGAGAGAGAGAGAGAGAGAGAGAGAGAGAGAGAGAGAGAGAGAGAGAGAGAGAGAGAGAGAGAGAGAGAGAGAGAGGGAGAGGGGTTGACTCGGGGTGGCGGAGAGGAGAGAGAAAAAGAGAGAGAGAGGGAGAGAGAGAGAGAGAGAGAGAGAGAGAGAGAGAGAAGGAGAGAGAGGGGGGTTCACTCGGGGTGGCGGAGAGGAGAGAGAAAAAGAGAGAGAGAGAGGGAGAGAGAGAGAAAGAGAGTGAAAGAAGGAGAGAGAAGGTGGCGAAGAGAGAGGGAAAAAGAGAGAGATCGAGAGAATAAGAAAAACGAGAGATAAACAATCAACTGAAATGAAAGCAACCATCTGCTCGAAATACCGAAAGCACCAACTTCAATCTGAAAGCACCAACTGCCCAGACACAATTATGTCCAAGAAATAGAATGGAACATTCCTTGAAGCTGCATCTGAGAGCTTTCCTCCACATCAGAATGCCAATGAGCTCTGACCTCTACAGACCCCCACATCAAGCTTTTGCACCGTCCGTGGTGCAATTTCTTCCTTATTCTACTCGTTTCAATGAGATCTAGTTATTCTGCAATCACTGAAGAGAAACATGGTATGTACAAGGGGTGGAATGCTTCCATTTTGACCTAGTTGAGATACTTCTTCACCCTGGAGATGTTGACCAGAGGAATCCTTTTACCCTGCAGATCTTCCAGACGCACTGGACCATGTGGCAATACCTTGATTACATTATAAGGTCTATCCACTTGGGTGCCAATTTAGTTGAAATTGCTGGAACCTGATGCACTAAAACCATAGACCCTTCCTGAACTTCATTGGATCTCAGATACCTGTCATGCAATCTCTTGCGCTCTTCTTGTGTAACTTGAAGTTTTTGCATTGCTCCTTCTCTGTATTCTTCTAATGCCACCAATCTCTGAATGGGGGGTTCAATTCCAATGGCTTTGATTCCTATTTCTTTTCTGATGATAAACTCAAATGGTGCCAATGCCTCTTTCCAATAAACTAAGCGAAATGGAGTCTCGCCTGTGGTTCCCCTTTTCGTGGTTCTGAAAGCCCAGATTGCACCAATCAATGCTAGCGGCCAGGAGCTTTGATGATCGAAAGATAATTTGCGAAGCAGTCCAATCAAAATCTTATTGGAACTCTCTGCTTGGCCATTTGCCCTGGGGTAATAGGCACAAGACTTTTTATGGAAGATTTTGTACCTGTCAAATATAAACTGGAGCAATTGATTTACAAAATGTGTGCCCCTATCACTAGTAATTTCCAGTGGGCAACCAAATCTTGAGAAAATACGTTTATACATAAATTTAGCTACTTTTAAGGCCGTGCAGTCCACAGTAGCTTTAGCCTCTATCCATTTAGTGGCATAACATGTGGCCATCAAAATATACTTTTTACCTCCTGGTTGCCCAGTTGGGCTAATTGGCCCTATGAAATCAAGACCCCATCGTTCAAATGGAAGCCATCCGGTAGATATGACTAATGGTTGGTAATTTAATCTGGTTGGCGCGGGAGCACACCTCTGGCAGATGTGGCATTCTTTAGAAAACTTGATTGCATCCTTGAAAACATGAGGCCACCATAAACCTTTGTGGATGATTCTATGAGCCAATTCTTCCCCCTTTAGATGTCCTTCATTGTGTGCAGCCTCTAGTAGAAGATTTACCTCCTCTGGATAGACACACCTTCTCAATATATCATCTTGACAGTATTTATATAAATTTCCATTTATAAGAGAATATGCTTTGGTTTTCAGGAGCAATCTTCTCTTTTCTACAGGTGTCAAGTGTTCTAGGATCTTTCCAGTAGTCACAACATGGAGAATTTCATCATACCAACCAGTCCGGATTGCTACTAGAAAAAGATTGCTATCCACCAATTCATCATTAATACCTGTTGCCTTCTCGCTCATTGTCGTCCTGGACACTTGATCTGCCATGTAGTGCTCTTTTCCTGGCTTAATATGAATATCAAAATTAAATTCTTGAAATAGGAGTAACCATCTCCAAATCCTTCCAGCTACTCTAGGATTGTTTATCAAATACTTCAAGGGCTGATGATTAGAGATAACAATGAAATGTACACCAAGGAGATAATGTCGAAACTTTTGAAGAGCAAATACGATAGCCAAACCTTCTCTTTCCGTTGTACTGTAATTTCTTTTAGCTTGGTTGAGTAGTCTGCTTGCATAAGAGATAGGTCTATCCACTTTATGAGATGATGGTTGAGCTAGAACTGCACCAACAGCATGAAGACTAGCATCTGTATGCACATGAAATTCCAATGACCAATCAGGAACACTTAAAAGTGGAGCAGTACATAGCTTCAACTTTAGTTCACTAAATGCTTTGTCAGCTTCTGCACTCCATGAGAAAGGGGTCTTTTTGCTGGTAAGCCTTGACAAGGGCTTAGCAATTTCTGAATACATCCTAATGAATCTTCTGTGATACCTTGCATGTCCCAAGAAACTTTGCACTTCCTTTGGGCTTTGTGGAATTGGCATGGAAAGAATAGCTGTAACCTTTGCAGGGTCAACAGGTATACCTTCAGCAGATACTATGTGACCAAGAAGAGTGCCCTTAGTGACCAAAAAGTGACATTTATAAGGATTCAATTTCAAACCTGTCTTAAGACATTGCTCAAAAATTTCCTTTAGATTTTCCAAATGGTCATGGAAATCTTGAACTGCTGCCCTTCTATCTGTACCTGAAAATACTGAAAAGTCATCCATGAAAATGCGTAGAAAGGTTGTTAACCATTTGCCCAATATTAGATACATCGTTCTATTAAATGAAGCCGATGCATTCTTCAAACCAAAAGCCATTCGAGTATAGACATATGTGCCCCAGGGAGTAACAAAGGCTGTTTTGTCCCTATCATCAGGATGAATTACTATCTGGTTGTAGCCACTAAACCCATCCAAGAAACTATACAAAGTGTGACCAGCTACTTCCTCAAGCACTTGCTCTGTGAAGGGCTGAGGAAATCCATCTTGAATAGTTACTTTATTCAAAGCACGGAAATCAACACATACTCTTATTTTTCCGCTATTTTTCTTGGGCACAATAACCATAGAGGAGAGCCACCTAGAATGTTCTACTGGCACAATTATACCTGCTTCCTCTAGTTTTGTAATCTCTGCCTTTACCGCCTCTGCATACTTCGGATTGAGTCGATATGGCCTACTTCTTACTGGCGCGGCTCTCTCAACTAAGGGTATCCGATGTAACCCAAGCTCTTCTGGTATTCCTGTTAAATCTTTGTAGGACCATGCGAAGACACCTTTGTAAGTAAAAAGCAAAGAAGTTACCTTTTGTAGCAAAGGAGGATAATGCCACAACCAGGATGCCAAGTGAACTATTTGAGGGTTCTCTTCTTCCCCTAAATTTACTTCTTGAACCAATGTTTCAGAATTGGTCTTGCTTGAGAAATCATCTCCACTATATGCAGGAGTGGATTTTAATTTATATTCTGCAACATGTTCTTTCATCCAACCTTGAGGTATATCTGCAAAAGGGAGATCTTCTCTGCTCTTAGGTTCATAATCTTCCCTCTCTGATACTTTTATATTGGTTGCCCCTTCAAGGCTTGTATTTTCCTTCAGTTGCTCATTCTCCAACACCTTGTGGTCTTCATTGCCCTTTTCTGCAACTTCTTCCTCAATTTCATTGATCTCCACTGTGCAACACTCTGCACTTCCCATCATCCAATTTAACAATGTATCCTCTTCTTGGGGTAGAGAGGGCATTACCTGAGTGTCCACAGTATATCCAGTAGTTTTTCCTGAGTCGAATCCTTCTTCCAAATGTAGTTGTAGTTGGCTATTGGTATTTGTTGAAATCCATAGTTTATTTTTTCCCCAATCTTGCAAAGCTTTTGCTTGTCTCAGCCAAGGTCTCCCCAGGAGTAGAGGGTAAGAAGTCTCCTGTGGAAGTGTAATAACAACAAAATCTAGAACAAAATGGCAGCTCTGTATTACCATCAGTACCTTCTCAATAATGCCCAGTGGCGCAACCTGATGTTGATCTGCCAATGTAACCGTGAATGGTGCCAAGTTGGTGGGGTTCAATTTCAGCTTCTTCATTGTAAAATCTGGCATTAAATTGATACCAGAGCCTCCATCTATGATCACACCTGTGAGAGCTTCATCCTTTATACAAACAGATAATCTTGAGCTTTGGTAGTCTGCTAAGGGTGCAGGGGGAAAATCAACCATGAAACCATCTATACTAGGTGATTGGACCAAGTGAGCAGAGTGTATAATCTTCAGTAAGTCACTCCTTATTTTTGAATCCATCCTTATAAGTTCATATAGACTAACCTTGTGATGAATACCTTTCAAGATCTGTTCAATGTTTACCTCTTGAGTGTTTTCTTGCAGACTTGTTGGTTGGCCCTTTAGAGAAGTAGTCATCTTATTATAAGCTCCCTCAATTTGTGCTTGGTCCTTCCATCCAGACTCCTTTTCTTCCTCTTTATCCTGAATTCCTTGTTGTTCATCTCTCTGGGTTGCAGCTGCTTGCCTAGCTCTAGTCATCATGGGCATTGTAGAGGATGAAACAGCATAAGTCTGAGTGGTTTTTCCTTCTTCATGTGGAGAGACTGCAATCATATGAATTGGAGCAGGACGACCTCTTGGGCAATCTTTGGTATAATGATCCTTGGCCTCTGGACAATGTTGACAAGGAGGTGCATCTTCTGGGAGGGAACACCTATTTTGCATGTGACCATATTCACCACAACGATAGCACATCAAGGGTCTATTATATCTAGGCTTTGCAGGCCTATTCTCCTCTCTATTAGATGTATTTGAAGTACTAGCATAGTACGAATCCAAAGTTTGAGGGTTACCTCTCTGCTGTGTACCCTTGAGGTAATAGCAATCTCTGGCTTCATGACCATCTTTTCCACAAAATTGACAACTTACCTTAATAGGGCAATTAGCATTGGAATGTCCATTGTTGTTACAGATTGTACACCAAATTTGTCTCCTTATATCTTGAGTGGTCTTCAAATCTTCTAACTCACCGCGAAGTTGGGCTACTTCATCATCAGTGCGACGCAAGTGGCGGCAAGACCTTCTCTTCTTGTTGATTTTGTTGCATCTTTAATGCTTCCAATTCCCTCCTCAGTTGCTCAACAGGATCCAGGTCTGCAGCATACTTAGGTTGTGTATCCCCTTCAAAATGTTGCCTTGCTTCTTCAATGCGTGATGCCGCTGCAACAAAATCATTGAGGGTGGCATCCAATCTAAGAGACTCACGAAGCTTCTGCTGAGATGACCTGGGCAGAGCCTTCTCTATCCACTTTTTAACCAAAAAGTCACCTGGAGCATGTGGCAGACGTGCAACAAGTGCTTTTGTTCTAGTGTGAAGTTCATGAAAAGATTCACCTGATCTCAGCTTCAAATTTTCTAGCTGATCTAGAGCCCTTTCCGAAGAATCACTTGGTCGGAATGTTTGTGAGAAAGCCGCCTTCAGAGCCTCCCATGTAGTGAAATGGCCATCTGCGTATTGACTATACCATTTATCTGCAAGACCCTCCAATGTGGATGGAAAAAGTGCTAACATTGCATCTTCTCTATTCTGCAGACCTCGCCCACAACATAAAGAGATAAATCTCCTCACATGATCATCAGCATCTTCATAAGCGTGTCCCTTGAAGGTAGGGAACTTGATGTTGATCCTGGAGAGTAGATGAGAAAGATCCTCCATTTGGACTGGTGTCTCTTCTGACGTATCTGAGGAGAATTCTAGAGTTCTCCTATACCCTTCTTTTGACAATCGTGTCGCACCCAAATCAATAGATAAATTTAGGGAGGACAGAGGGGAGGTAGACTCACTAGCCGTGGTTATTGCTAACTTGTTAAGGCTCCTTCGAACACGAAGAGATTCCTTATCTGCTCGTGTATGGGTCATGTACCTATTCGCAATTCCAATAGGGAAAAACACCTCTCACAGAAATGCAAAGGTCCCACCAGGCGTGCCAAACTGTAGAGGAGGTACTGGGGTATCCGCTTTTAACAAGAGTAAAGATTAAAGATTAACACTTCCAGTACATCGCCTACTCAAGGGGGGTTCTCTTTAGGGAAGTATACCCTTTAACATTTCTGTGAGCAGGTAGAAAACAAGGATTGCACAGGGTGGTAAATACTTCAGAAAATATGGGCAACCAGTGACCAAGGAAGACCATACACTTCTTGAATCGAAACAGATGATTACAAGGTTTGTCAAGGAAATGCTCAAAAAGACTAATGCTCAGAGCTTTGTGGTACTCTATGCAGATAAATACAGATCAATACAAATGATGCAGGAAACGCTCAAGAGAATAGAGCTTAACACCAATAGTGTCTCACAGAAAGAAAGAAAATCCAAGACACTCTCTTACACTATAGTGCTCATAGCCCTTCACTGAGAAGCCCGCCCTCTGTATCCACACTACAGAGTAGCTCCTACAATAGGCTTGAAACCACCAAGTGCAAGAGAGAACTTCTGCACGTATACACGCGTCAAGGTAACTCCAATAAAATATACCAAAAAGTGTGTACCCCAATGAGCACAAATCCCTTGTTTTTATAGGCCTCAATTGGCCAAGAGAGCCTTGCCGAATCTTCACGTCCACTGATCATGCGCCGGTTAATCACCCAAAATTGGGGGGTAGGTCAAATATTCCACTTGATTTGAGTTGGATCCACAAAAATAGGTAGTCGCCGTGAATGGTTGGCGGCAACATTTGTTTATCCACTTTCACTTTTAACACCTTGAGGTATCTGGAGTAGGCCCCCATGCCCTTGTTCAATCCTTCATAGATTTGCTTTTCCTTATCAGTTCTCTTTGAAATAGCACAGGCCTTCAAGATGCATGTGTAGGTAACAGACTCTGGAAAGATTCCCTCCCTTCCCATAGGATCATAGCACTAAATGATTTGCCACTATACCCACATTCACAATCTGAAAATGAGCACAGTGTATGATACGACATCACGAACCTTGGAGTCAATTTGCAACTCTCAGCTTCCTTCCATACAACATCAAGCACGGAATTGATCAGCTCGGCCCCTCCCGTATAGTGGCCCTTGACCCAATTGTTTCCAGCTCCACTTCTGACACTATTCATGGTCCCAGGTTCCAGATCCATTAGGACTGCCTATGGAACATAGCGACCATCACTACCCTCATTGCAATCGACATAGATTCTTTCTAATTGCAAATCGGAATCGCCACCATCTCTTCCGTGGGGTCAATGCCATGCTCATTGCATATCACTTCCCAAAACTTCGGGCCTATCTGGTTACCACATTGTCCACCTTGTGTGTGTGTGTGTGTGAGGGGGGGGTGTGTGTATCTCGCATGGGTGTGTGTGTGATTGTGTGGGGGTGTGGTGCATGTGTGTGTGAGAATGTGTGTGTGTGAGTGTGTGTGTGAGTGCGTATGTGCGGAAGTGTGTGTGTGTGAATGCATGGGTGTGTATATGGGTGTGTGTGTGAGCCGGTGTGTGTGCGTGCTTGAGGGTGTGTGTGGAAGTGTGTGTGTGTGAGTGTGTATGTGTGTATGTGTGTGGGTGTGTATGTGTGTAAATTCGGGTGTGTGCGTGTGTATGTGAGTGAGAATATGTAGGTGTGTGTGTATGTGTGGTTGTGTGTATGTGTGCATGTGTGTGTGAAGGTGAGTGTGTGTGAAGAAGTGTGTATGGTC
>CM035416.1:183554943-183647443 GCA_020310875.1 Ceratopteris richardii
CCCGCGGGTGCGGGCCACATCCACGATCCATTTAAAATGGTTATACCGACGGTCACTTGACCGTCGGTATCTCCAAGTCACATTTTCCGAGGCCCATACCGATGCCGACTGTGACTGTCGGTATGCCCCTCATATGTTGTAGTGATTTACTCTAAATCCTGATCTAAATGTGTCAAAGGGGTTTTCCTTAAAGACCTATGATTGTGAGGATTATTAACACAAAGCATCATAAATTGAAAAAATTTTAGGCCATCACAAGAACGAAGTCTAGCAAAAGCACTACCATCATCAAGTTCTTTAGTTTCCATTCTCTGTTCACAAATGAATGGCTATCCCAAAATAATTGGGTATGAGCAATCATCATGAACAAAGATGTTATGCTCCTCTCTAACATCTCCAATAGTGATTGGAACATTTGCACATGCACCAAGTAAATAACCACAAGCATTATTAGTTGCTTTCATCTTCCAACCATGGTCACTATCTATAGGTCATTTTCCTTCATTGTAACTCCCTTGAGACAACATTTATTTCAGATCCTGAATGCACTAAGGCTATTTGTGGTTTATTACTATTTCCAATTTTAACAATGGTTTTGATAGTTCATCTAGCCCAATGTTTTTGAGTAAAGTGACTATTTGGGAAACCATTTCCTTTCTCTACGTGTCCAATCACTGGTCCCAAATAATTCTTATGCTCAAATGAATCACGATATTTAGGTTCATTGATTTGAACAATACCAACTTTAGGTTCATCACTTTCTTTTCTCTCTTCCATTTCTATATCTTTAGTTTTATATTCAATGGGTTCTCTTTGTCTTTTTATTATACTCATAAAATCCTCTTTAACATCAATGCATGAAAAAGCTAATCATTCTTTGAATGTCATAGTCACTTCTGCTTTCATAATTTTCTCATCCATTACTTTCCGAATATCTATCTATTTTTCCATTTGAGATATCAATCGGAAAGTAGGTGGTTTCTTTTTGGGCTTTTCTTGTTTAACACCTTCTTCACGTATTGGTTGATTTTCATTGGTTTTATCTTGACTTTTGTCTTCATTTGTTGCTTTTTTTTTCTAGATTTTCTACCACTTTCTTAACTTTTCCATTGTTTCGAGGTTCTTATGCTGCTCTTGTTGTTTAGTTTCTTGACTAGGTTCCGTTCTAGGTGGTTCATTAATTGATTTGTTAGACTCACTCTCCTTTCTAGCCCTAGTAGTACGTTTGGATTGCCACTCTTGATCATGCTTCCTCTTTTCATCTATATTAATATCGTGAGCATAGACGGATAACACATCAACTCCTTCATTCCAACATGTCTTTGCATAAATATCAGAGCTTGTGGCATACAAGGACTGAATTGTTAGTTTCCCCCTACTAGCACCATCATATACATGGTTCCGAAATTCACATTTTGAATCAACATTTTCAAGCCTACATACATATGTGTTTTGACTTGTAGAGGCTTCATAGAAATTCTTCATACCCCCTTTACGATAGTGAGTTGCCAAAGGTCTTTTGATCACATAATCAAAAATTTTTCAATCAACGTCAGTGACCCAATTTCTATCTTTGGCCTCCTTAAATAAATTACATTTCCAGTGTGGGTGGTAAACTTCTGCATCACAGCAGAGGCATCTACGGGTTTGATTAAATGTTCTCCTAGTTGTCATTTGAGTCCTAGGATTTTTCTCTACATCATCCTCAATGGCATGCTAAAATATTAGGAGAGGGTTTAGCTTGGAAATAACGTGAATTCATTATATTCCATTATGTGGTAAATCATAGAGTTATATATAATCTTGGTTTCAATTTGTTATTCTTTGTTATATTCTCTATGTTTCTAAACTAGTTATTCTCCATTCTAGTGTGAACATAAAGTTTTAAAACAAACTCATAAATAGAGACAAATCACTCCATTTCACACTATACAACTTAAGAGAATGGCATATACCACGTAGACTGCAAAGAAAGATGGTATGGGCTATCCTCGCTATGTTCAAAAAACTTAGCACCCACCATGGATACAATCCAACAAGAGACCTCAAAGTGGTTCCCACACCACTTTTAGGCATCTCTCACATGATGTCACACTATTCGGAAAAAATCCATCACAAGAAGATGACATGAAAAATCAACAAAAGGATTGGTCTCAAGGACTTTCAAATGCAGAGTCTGATGATGAGCCACCATAGAAGATACCCATGAAGGCAAGGCCCAAACAGGTGGTGAGGAGAAGGTTTATATTGGATAGTGATTCAGATATAGAACCATCAACTAATGAGGAAAGGTGCACTCAACCACCATGGAATGAGATGCAAATTCTAAGGATCCATAGGGTAACACATGGAGGAAAGGCACTTTTGCAAGGAAAAGGCTACATACCAACAGAGGATGAAAGAGAGCAAATCTAGCACAGAAATCAACAACAAAATGTGGAAGATGAAGCTGGACATTCACATCATCTACATAAAAAAAAAAGAATTATCAACCAGCACATAGAACTCAATGACAAAACCTAACATTCTTGCCAATGGAAGAGCTCCACAAAGATGATGGAGGCACTATAGAGCATTTGTAGAGATATGACACTATCAAAAATCAGTTGAACTTCTCATACCACAAAGAGCATTTGCAAGAGTGGTAAAGGAAGAACTACAAAGCTTTTGTGGGATCTACAAATAAAGGGGGTAGCACTTGAGGCCCTTCAAGAGGCGACAGTGGCCTAACTCATCTCCATGTTTTAAGATCCTAACCTATGTGCTATCCATGCCAAGAGAGTAACCATACAACCCAAAGATATTCAGCTAGCTAGAAGAATAAGAGGAAATAACCCATGTCCTCTGTAATTGTAGCTTTTGAGAAACATATCTTGCAATGTACTTCAATCATGAATGAAATGTTTTGTCTTACCCTATATTGTCTATCTGTGTGTGTGTGTGTATGTGTGTGTTTGTGTATGTGCGTATATGTGTGCATCTATTGTTCTTCCCACCTTTACATTTGTGCAGATCACTTGTTCACGATCATCATATCATACTCACATCTCCATGGATTGACAATGAAGGACGTGAGCTCCTTGCCGTGGTACTCATCCTTGTCTAGAGTGCAAACCCTCCCTCTTGTTCATAATTCTTTTGATGCATACCTCTAATTTTGGAACTTTAGGCTTTCCATGGCAGCTCAATATAGACTCCCATCTCAAGCTTTCTCATCTATTTCATTTTGAGCTATAGTTTTCTCCGTGTTTAGCAAAACTTGCACCATGGTGAACTACCTCTTGTATAATTGCCTGCTTCATAATGCTTTTCCTTTAGAAGATAGGATCTACCTCTTGTATACCTGCATGCTTCATAATACTTCCAACTAACCAAAACTTACTTTCTTGTTGTTCTTTGATGTTAACACCGCTATCAATTGAGAACAACGCGATGATAAAATCCAATAGTATAACCTGGAGCTCAAACAATGAAGAATCACAATTCATGAATTAGAACTTCATATTGATGAGATGCTACCATATTAGTAGAGAAAAAAGTGTTGTTGTGGACATATAATGAACTTCGCGATGAAATGCAAAACCTCCGACCCATAGTAGATGCATTAAAGAACAATTTCAAAGAAAAAAAAATAAAATTTTGGTGCACGCATCAGCATGCAAATAAATTGCATGATTACCATCATGATCTACATAAGATCAACATGATCAACCCAAATACGTAATTCATTAGTTAGAGAGCTAGACAATAGAGCTACAAAATACTATTCATGAACAAGAATGGAAAATCCATGATTTCCAAGAGCAATTGTCCGAATATTGCCAAAATATGTAGCACACGTATTGTGAATTGTTTCATCGATTAACATATTTGGGAAAGTTTATAATACATTTTTCTATCTCACATATTGAAGTATGTTTAAGTATTTAGAAGTACTCAAAGTTGCGTTCACCACTAGTTGATAGCCCTAGAATTTTTCGTAAGAAGATACAAGGTAGAAGAATATACATGCAAGATTCAGAAGTCAGAAGTCAGAAGTCAGAAGTTAGAAGTCAGAAGTCAAAGGTCAAAAAATCAAAACACAAAAATCAAAAGAAAGAAGAAGGACTATATAATTAGCGTAGGGATAGTTTTGCATGTAATCATATAGCTATATGGCTGACTCTATGAATCTACTCAACGATATCTATTGTTGCATTCTAGAGTAATTGATTCATTGTATGTCAAGTATTTCTTTAATGTTTAGTTTGTGTCATGATTTGGCTCATGAAGGTTAAGTAGGTAATGTTAGTACTTAATAGCTCATACCAGAATGATTACGACCCACTTGTGATCAACATATAGATAAGTACTCAATAAGTGAATTAGTTGTTACATGTATCGAATAGAAGACTAAGGTACTCCATAGTTGTAGTGACAATGGAAGGTTTCTTCCTTATAATCCGACATTCAAGATTTCATTAGACGGTGAATGTTTAATAGTAGATAAATATTCAAAGCATACAAGGTAGTTGAATTTTGTATTGGAAAATAAGATGTTCTAAGTGGAAGTCGTAGTTCATTGTGCAAAAGTTGGAAGGTGCTGTGTTTAAGTAGCAATCGAATCATGCAATTGAATGTTCCTTGTGAATTGTCATATTGTCCCCAAATTGTGCATAAGATAAAGTTCTGGCTAGTGGAGTATGTTTCATACCAAGTTGAGATAGACTATCCTTGTGAATGCATATCCTGTCTGTAACAATGTTCTTAGTGGAATACAAGTTATATATTTGAATTTTTCTATGCTGTCCAAGAAAGCTTCATCATCCAACTCTAGGAGGTCAATAGTTGATATTTGAAGGTGAATAGTCCATTCCTATGAAACACCCACTTCCTTTAAAGTGTTGTACATCCCCAATTCACCTAGATAGAAGTCCAATGCAGTCATGATTAGATAGAAATATCAATGGTTCTCATGGCTAAACTTTAATTCTGCAGAGAACTTCCCTTCGTGTTGACGAGAAGTCCCAATCGATACACTCAATGACAACGAAGTGGAGAGTCCATTCCCACTTTTAATGGAAAAGGATTCTGAGGAGGAGTTAATGTGCTCCATGTAAATATTAATGATTAGCTGGCTAGCATGTTTACAAAGTTCCATAAATTGAAAGAAGTTTCCTTGATCTACGTCGAACTTTGAACTTGAAGAGAAGTATGTGAAATCATCTCAACGTAGAGGTTTAAAGGAACGCATGAGTACCCTAAATTTATTATCCTACATTATCATGAATCAGTGTGAACAAATCATTTGCATTTGCAAACCTCCCTATCATCATTTTTATAAGTCTATGTGAGGACATGAAGGAGAAACGGATTTCATTTGCAATTCTTGAACATCATGAGGATATCGAAGAGTATCGAATGATGGGACTTCAACAGATTCATGGAAGGCTTCCATTTGATGCAACACCCAGTAGCTTACCTTTTTCTTCCATTTTTCAGTCATTTTTATATTTTTTGTATTAATAAAAACCACGGATCCCATTTTATTGAATGTCCTGTCAATAGTTGATATACTTACCTTGCCAATTTTCTTAATTTTGGAGAACTTTTTACATGGTTTGAATAACTAATTCAAATTTCATACCGTCTGTAAACAACAGTTGAATTTCATACGGTTAGCTGAATCCTATGGATGAAGTCTGTACTTTGGCAAGTCCACTATATAAACTTTTGGATAATCGTGCTTTGTATTTTTTTTAATTCGTTTTGAATATGAATGGTGCAGAACGTACATAAAGTGATGGACAGAATTAAACAAGCGTAGAGAACATGCTTTGGGGGTGTGCATCAAAAAAACAAAGCAAACAGCATAATTTCTTTCAGATAATAGTTTTCTCGTTAAATACTTGGCCTCATAAGATGAGAGAAATATCCGGTTATGTTTACGATCTCAATCTAGTCTCAGCAGGTACCACTTGAATACCAAAATATGTGTTATTCCTAGGAAATGGTAAGAGAATATCTACGCAAACGTAAAGATAGATGAAGAAGCCAAGATTTTGCAAGCCAAGAACAAGCCTAGAAAGTGTTGCTACTCATAGATACTCATATGGGCTGAGTCATTTGCAATGGGTTGAGTCATTTGGCTCTCTTGTAGAGGTTATCGTGTGCTGCGTTGAAAACACACTCCTTATTCACATGTAGTGATGAAAATTGAATATGTATATGTATGTATGTATGTATGTATGTATGTACGCGTGTACATATACTGATATGCATGCATGTATATTTTTGTGTGTCCCATCATACTCTGCACTTCAGAAAGCTAGTTCAATGGGTTGAGTCATTTGCCTCTCACTTTACATTTCAGAAAGCTAGTTCAATGGGTTGAGTCATTTGCAACGGGTTGAGTCATTTGCCTCTCTTGTAGAGGTTGTGGTGCGCTGCGTTCACAACACAGTCCTCATTCACATGTAGTGATGAAAGTTGAAATTTAATTCCTTTCAAGGATTAGTTGCTCTCATTGAAATTAGTCCTTTTTTTCAATATTAGGGTTCTTTTCAGTATTAAGGCCTTTGATACAAGTCTTGTTTTCTAGTGTTAGGGCTCTGTTAAAGTATGAAGGTCGTCCCTAGTGAGCCTCTACCTTCAGCAAGCCTGCACACTTTATTCATTTATAGTTGGTTGCTAGGGGGTTGACTTTTTTCATTCTTAGTAGGTGCTAGACACTCAACTCCTGCTTATGTTCGGGGTCCATAGCTCTTGTGTTCTGGGATCCCGAGGTGCTGAGCCCTTCACAATTGTACTTACCAATTAATTCATGCAACCAAGAAGAGCATATCACAAGATCGAACTTCCTTTGTAAAGAAGAAAACGTTTTATATGTTTTGTATACAGGGCAAGATCATAGCTAAATTTTATCTTCAATGGTAGACTCAATTTGAACAATAAGAAATGCTACAGTATTTCAGGGAAGATAGGAGATTGTGTCCTACTTTGGGAGAGGAGCTCCTTCGAAATTTGTGGATAAAGACTCGTTACTGGACCTGAGTCGCAAATTATGCTATCACCTGTACAGTTTCCGCGGAAAAGCTGTCGGATACTAGAATCTTTTCTCTTTTCTTCCTAAAATCTTTGATGAAAGATATACAGTTGTTCAATTTTTAGCGCACGGATCATGGGAAATGTTATAAAAAGGGATTGCAGGCTTGCCCGTGATTTCAGATAGCGCTTTTGCTGATCGTTATGTTCGAATCCTGTATCGTGTATGTATGCGAGTTTGTCTTTTATAAAAAAAATGATGTATTGCCTATGTGCTCCATTTTCACGCAGGCAGAGCTTCTTCGGGGTGCAAGATATTTGACTCTGCACCAAAGTAACAATGAGAAGTGACAATTCAGAGTATGTGATTATGGTTCCAGTTAACCGAGCATTTATTTGAATCGGAGCCTCAAATGCATTACCTCTTTAATCTCAACCATTCTCGAGCGCACCATAAGATGGATACCTGGCACAGGCCTCATAGCTCCGCGAATCTCGGTTTGCATACGATCATGAGCTAGAAACAAAGCAAAGGACATAAATGTTTGCTCTAAATTGGCACGCTCTTAGCAAACACATAGAGATTGCATTAGTATAACTGCGTAGATTAGTGCACTCTAAAGGCAGATTAAGATGCGTAAGGATAGTGTTCAGAAAGGAATCCAAATTGAGGCGATTATAGGGCTTCATACCAAATGCAAGTGATTAATGTAAAGGAAAACAAGAAGCTCTTCATAGGCATGTTAGACTCTTAATAGGACCAGATGCTGTTATACTGCTAAAGCCTTCATGCGCGGCCTCATTAAGCATTTCAGAACTCTAATCATTGTAAGTGTCTATGGACAATCTGTACCAAATAGCAAAGGGAAGTTAAAGCGATTTAATGTAGTCCGGCCCAAGATCTAGTATTGGATAGCGCAAGCACCACGCCTCAATGCCTCATAGCTCCAGCCTCCGAGGTCCTCTGTTTGTCTGATTGCATATCTATTACATATTACTTCCTACAATGATCAGGATCAGGAATGAAAATGAAAATGAAAATATTATTTGTGGTGGTTCCTACAATGATCAGGATCAGGAATGAAAATGACAATGAAAATATTATTTGTGGTGGTTGAGTTGCATTCAATCAAGCAATCAATCACTTAAAAGTAGATCAAACTAAATCTTCACTTTTTCTAGATTCTAGGAAAGTGATTCCCTCCAAGAACCATTTGAACCTTCATTTGAATTCAAATTCCACTTGTAGAAGTTGCGGAACAGATTCTATATAAAAACTTGAAATCACTTGTATAATACATGGGAGCAATATACATACACTTGTGACCATCATTGTCTTGCTCCTTCAATTTTGTGCATCATTTTCTTCGCCAACAGGAATCTTGCACAGGCTGCTGCTCTCGCTGGAGAGTTTGAAATTGTCTGCAAGGTGGGTCATTGGAAAGGTATTAGTGTCTAGTTTATGCATATAAAGTTGCAAAGCATTTGCTTCCGTAGATTGGAAGAAATCTCAGTTTTTCTGTCTTGGGGTCAATCTTTGCATATTCCTGAAAAATAGGAGGTACCACCATTGAGTGTCTAATTCATTCCTATAGCATATTTTACCTATTCATTATACTTTTGTGCATCATATACACTCAACCCTATGTGTATCACTCCCATCAAAGGATTGTTTCTAATTGTGATCACACTCGTCGCTAAGGGCATTTGAAGTTCATTGTCTCTTCCATCGATAGTAAGACGTTTTTTGAGCTAGTCGACACGTGAACCTATCTATTTTGTATCAACTCTTTCTCCTTGATGCTCCAAAGTACATAGTGCATTTCTTTGCACTTATTGCATGCCTATAAGGTCTATTTGAGTCTCCATAAGTTCAAGGGTTGATCTTGTGTTGGTTAGCTAGAGCAAACTTCATCGCTTCGAAACGCAGTTTTGTACCTCCTACAAGCTTCTCCAAGTTCTTTCAAGATCAATGTGATCAACCCAAATATGTAATTCATCGTATTGTGAATTGTTTCATCAATAAGAGTTTTTGGTAAATTTTATAATATATTTTTCTACCTCACATATTATGTTTAAATATTTGGAAGCACTAAAAGTTTCCTTCACCACTAGTTGAAAGTTTCCTTCACCACTAGTTGAAAGTTTCCTTCACCACTACTTCATAGGTCTAGAGTCCGTTGTAAGAAGATAGAATATAGAAGAATATACATGCACGATTCAAAAGTCAAAAGTCAGAATTCATAGGTCAAATAATCAAAACACAAAACTCAAAAGAAAGAAGAAGAACTATATAATTAGAGTAGGGATAGGTTTGCATGTAATCGTATAGCTATATGGCTGATTCTATTGTCTCTCCTCAACTACATCTATTGTTGCATTCTCGAGTAATTGATTCAATGTATGTCAAGTATTTTTCTAATGTTTAGTTTGTGTTATGATTTGAGTCATGAAGGTTGAGTAGGTTATGTGATTACTTAATATCTTATACCAGAATGATTGAGACCCACTTGTGATCAAAATATAGATAAGTACTCAATAAGTGAATTAGTTGTTAGATGTATCGAACAGAAGTCTAAGGTACTCCATAGTTGTAGTGACAATCGAAGGTTTCTGCCTTATAATCAGACATTCAAGATTTCATTAGATGATGAATGTTTAATAGTAGATAAATATTCTCAATAAGTGAATTAGTTGTTACATGTATCGAACAGAAGACTAAGGTACTCCATAGATATAGTGACAATCGAAGGTTTCTGCCTTATAATCAGACATTCAACATTTCATTAGACGGTGAATGTTTAATAGTAGATAAATATTCAGAGCATACAAGGGAGTTGAATATTGTATTGGAAAATAAGATGTTCTAAGTGGAAGTCGTAGTTCATTGTGCAAAAGGTGGACGGTTCTGTGTGTAAGTAGCAATCGAATCTTGCAATTGAATGTTCCTTGTGAAGTGTCACATTGTCCCCAATTGCGCATAAGATGAAGTTCTGGCTAGTAGACTATGTTTCATACCAAGTGGAGATAGACTCTCCTCGTGAATGCATATCCTGTCAGTAACAATGTTCTTAGTGGAATACAAGTTATATATTTGAATTTGGCTACGCTGTCCAAGAAAGCTTCATCATCCAACTCTAGGAGGTCAATAGTTGATATTTGGAGGTGAATAGTCCATTCCTATGAAACACCGACTTCCTTATAGAGTAGTGTACATCCCCAATTCACCTAGATAGAAGTCCAATGCAGTCATGATTAGATAGAAATATCAATGGTTCTCATTGCTAAACTTTCATTATGCAGACAACTTCCCTTCGGTGTTGATGAGAAGTCCCAATCGATACAATCAATGACAACGAAGTGGAGAGTGCATTTCCACTTTTAATGGAAAAGGTTTCTGAGGAGGAGTTAATGTGCTCCATGTAAATATTAATGATTAGCTGGCTAGCATGTTTACAAAGTTCCATAAATTCACAGAAGTTTGGTTGATCTAGGTCGAACTTTGAACTTGAAGAGAATTATGTGAAATCCATCTCAACGTAAAGGTTTAAACGAACGCATGAGTACCCTAAATTTATTATCCTACATTATCATGAATCAGTGTGTACAAATCATTTGCAAACCTCCCTAACATCATTTTTATAAG
Source organism: Ceratopteris richardii (assembly GCA_020310875.1). Classification (NCBI taxonomy): domain Eukaryota; kingdom Viridiplantae; phylum Streptophyta; class Polypodiopsida; order Polypodiales; family Pteridaceae; genus Ceratopteris; species Ceratopteris richardii. Next base: position 183,565,613 of record CM035416.1, read on the forward strand.
TCTATGTGAGCACATGAAGGAGAAACGGAGTTCATTTGCAATTGTTGAACATCATGAGGATATCGAAGAGTATCAAATGATGTGAGTTGAACAGATTCATGGAAGTTTTCCATTTGATGCAACTGCACGCAGTAGCTTACCTTTTTCTTCCATTTTTCAGTCATTTTTATATTGTTTTGTATTAATAAATACCACGGATCCAATTTTATTGAATGTCCTGTCAATAGTCGATATACTTACCATGCCAATTTTCTTTAATTTTTGAGAAGTTTTTACATGGTTTGATTAACTAATTTAAATTTCATACGGTCTGTAAACAACAGTTGAATTTCATACGGTTAGCTGAATCCTATGCATGAAGTCTGTACTTTGGCGAGTCCACTATATAAACCTTTGGAGAATCGTGCTTTCCCTTTTTTTATTCGTTTTTGACGATGAATGGTGCAGAACGTACATAAAGTGATGGACAGGATTAAACAAGTGTAGCGAACATGCTTTGGGGGTGTGCATCAAAAAACAAAGCGAACAGCATAATTTCTTTCAGATAATAGAGTTCTCGTTAAATAATTGGCCTTATAAGATGAGAGAAATGTCCAGTTATGTTTACGATCTCAATCTAGTCTCAGCAGGTACCACTTGAATACCGAAAGATGTGTTATTCCTAGGAAATGGTTAGAGAATATCTAGGCAAACGTAAAGGATAGACGAAGAAGCCAAGATTCTGCAAGCCAAGAAGAAGCCTAGAAAGTGTTGCTACTCATAGATACTCATGTCGGCTGAGCCATTTGCAATGGGTTGAGTCATTTGCCTCTCTTGTAGAGGTTATGGTGTGCTGCGTTGACAACACACTCTTCGTTTCACATGTAGTGATGAAAATTGAATATGTATATGTATGTATGTACGTATGTATGTATGTATGTACGCTTGTACATATACTTGTATGTATGCATGTGTATTTTTGTGTGTCCCATCATACTTTACTCTTCACAAAGCTAGTTCAATGGGTTGAGTCATTCGCCTCTCACTTTACATTTCACAAAGCTAGTTCAATGGGTTGAGTCATTTGCAACGGGTTGAGTCATTTGCCTCTCTTGTAGAGGTTGTGGTGCGCTGCGTTGACAACACAGTCTTCATTCTTCATTCACATGTAGTGATGAAAATTGAAATTTAATTCCTTTCAAGGATTAGTTGCTCTCATTGAAGTTAGTCCTTTTTTTCAATAATAGGGTTCTTTTTCAGTATTAAGGCCTTTGATACAAGTCTTGTTTTCTAGTTTTATGGTTCTGTTTTAGTATTAAGGTCGTCCCTACTGAGCCTCTACCTTTAGCAAGCCTGCATACTTTATTCATTTATAGTTGGTGCTAGGGGGTTGACTTTGTTCATTCTTAGTAGGTGCTAGACACTCAACTCCTGCTTATGTTCGGTGCTGAGCTCTTCACAATTGTACTTACCAATTAATTCAAGCAACCAAGAAGAGCAGATCACAAGGTCGAACTTCCTTTGTAAAGGAGAAAACGTTTTATAAGTTTTTGTATACAGGGCAAGATCATAGCTAAATTTTATCTTCAAAGGTAGACTCAATTTAAACAATAAGAAATGGTACAGTAATATCCCACGGAAGATAGGAGATTGTGTCCTACTTTCGGAGAGGAGCTCCTTCAGAATTTGTGGATAAAGACTCGTTACTGGACCTGAGTCGCAAATTATGCTATCACCTGTACAGTTTCCGCGAAAAGGCTGTCGGATACTACAATCTTTTCTGTTTTTTTGTTAAAATCTTTGATTGAAAAAATAGAAGATGCTCAAGTTTTAGCGCACGGATTCTGGGAAATGTTATAATAAAGGATTGCAGGCTTGCCCGTGATTTCAGATAGCGATTTTGCTGATCCTTACATTCGGATCCTGTATCCTGTATGTATGCGCGTTTGTCTTTTATAAAAAAAAAAAATGATGTATTCCCTGTATGCTCCATCTTCACGTAGGCAGAGCTTCTTCGGGGCTGTGTATGCAGCTTGCAAGAACATCAAGAAGCTTGCAAGAATTTCAACCAATTTAATAGACCGTTGGCGCTATGTGGAGCGCTTCTTTGCAAACTAGGACCCTGCATGCTACTTGACTCTGCACCAAAGTAACAACGAAAAGTGAGAACTCAGAGTATGTTATTATGGTTACAGTTAACGGAGAAGTTATTTGAATCCGAGCATCAAATGCATTACCTCTTTAATCTCAACCATTCTCGAGCGCACCATAAGATCGATACCTGGCGCAGGCTTCATAGCTCCGAGAATCTCTGTTTGCATACGATCATGAGTTAGAAACACAGCAAAGCACATAAATGTTTGCTCTAAATTGGCACGTTCTTAGCAATTAGACAGAGATTGCATTAGTATAACTGCGTAGACTACTGCACTCTAGAGACAGATTAAGATGAGCAAGGATAGTGTTCAGAAAGGAATCTAAATTGAGGGTATTATAGGGCTTCATAGCCAATGCAAGTGAATAATATAAAGGAAAACAAGAAGCTCTTCATAAGGCGGACAATGATTCAATATGTTTAGCACCAGAAATTCAATCCACTGGCTCAATGTGTTTGTCATGCACCGCCCACTCCCTACGACACCATCCACCCCCTACAAAGATCAAATCTTAGACTTTTGATAGGACCAGATCCTGTTATACTGCTAAAACTTTTATGCGCGGCCTCATTAAGCATGTCAGAACTCTTATCATTGTAAGTGCCTATGGACAATCTGTACCAAATAGCAAAGGGAAGTCAAAGCGGTTTAATGTGGTCCGGCCCAAGATCTAGTATTGAATAGCGCAAACGGCAGGCCTCAATGCCTCATAGCTCCAGCCTCCGAGGTCCTCTATTTGTCTGTTTGCAAATCTATTCGACATTACTTCCTACAATGATCAGGATTCAGGAATGAAAATGAACGAAATTATCTATATGTAGTATAGCATCCAAGTGTTATATCATCTTTGATTTACACATTCTTCCCACAGAAATGCAGGACGGTATGCGAAAAGGTCCACACCGAAATCCAACCAGAGAGAAACGAAAGTCAATGGCGATTCGGTGTTTCAGCTTATACCTGAGTGCTTTGACGAGATTAAGCACGGTGAGGAAAGGCGCTCCCTTCCTGAAGGACACTCGCATTTTACAGAGTCCTTTTCTCTGTGAAATGTATACAATTGTCAGAAAACTAAATACCGAATATTAGACGTACACAAACAGACAGAACGGCACAGAGAGAGAGAGAGAGCTACCTGTTGAGTGGAACTAGATTATTAGATGCGTTTGCAACTCTGCCAAACCGACTGAGACCAATCTTTCCCGGAGCTGTAGGCCTTGAAATTGCACCCCTCTCGCTCAAATTCTTGCTCCTTCGCAGGTGCCGCTTCATGATGACTATGGCAGCAGTATGCCGTGGATTGGCTCTCGCGGCCTCTATGATTGAAGGAATAGCAAATGACGATGGCGATGACGCAGGAAATCGAGGAAGGGAAATGGCAGTTGGGGAGGTTGTTGATCTTTTAGGTTGATACAAAGAGGGATTCGACGAAGAGCGCAGAGACGAAGGCGACAATGGCAATGGTCGCGAAGATGAGGATGCTGAGTATCGAATGGAGGATGACGTCGGCGACGACGACAGATTCGAATACCGTCTGAGCTCATCTGGGGAAGCAACCAAGGGAGTGGGAAGCTCTCGGGGCGTGGATAGGCAGGGCCCTCGGTCGGATTCATGGCCTCCATCTGAAGAACGAGAATAATCGTCGGCAATGGTACCATGAGCAGGAACGCTCCTGTGAAGACGGCAGCGGAAGGAGCCAGCGTGCGTTGTGGGTGAACACAGGCATGTCACCATGGATGCTTGTCGGAAAGATCACAGGGACAACGGCTTCAGTGGCTTAGAACGAGCTACTTGCTGGATCGGATACCCTGATAACTACGAATTCGACAGGCACAAGCTATCTGGGTATGCTTCATGCACGCTGCGTGTGACCTTGGAGCTGTGCGTTGCAAAGGAAGATGGAGAATGAAAAACTTTGCTATCACAAGCTCGCATGAACCTTGAGCAAATACTGCAAACGGGCTTCCGACTTTTCGCAAGTTCATCGCTATATATACAGAGGCTAGAAGAAGAAGGATTGGCATTATTGAGCCTTCAGGGATCGGGATTCAGCATTATTGGTGCAAAGATAAAGCTTCCATAAAAGATGAGAAGCCTCGTTGATGCGTGAAAGTAATAGGACACATGCAGCATAAGACAAGTGGGAGCGATGGAGTGGATGTCTTCTGGCAGACGACGCGTACTGTGTCGACTCCTCTGTCGTCACTTTCCGGCATCAGCTTTTATCTTTTGTGATACTGCTTTATAGAAAAAGAGAATCCAAGCGAGCACCAAGCTAACAGAGCTGAGAGGCAAATACTTGTTTTTTTAGGAGTTCCATGTTGGACGTACACTCCTCCCACTTGAATTATTAGACTGCATAGATTTAAAAGAGCTAGGTACTTCTCAACCAAACCTAAATATTATTTTCTTTTTTTTCAAGTGGCACTGCATTTTTGTTTCACGTCGAGTTGTTTTAGTGGTTGAGTCTTTGGGCTATTGAGGTGGAGGTCCAAAGTTCAATCTTTAAGTTGGACATGTAATGGCTTTGTCCAGTTTAAGTCAGTTGAAACGAGTTCTACGGATAGGGAGGGGTTTCGTGGGTACTATGCCATTCATCTATACAGTTGTTCTTTCAAAGTTAAAGCTCTCAAAGTTAAAGCTCGAGGGAGTAGGCGCTTGCCACTATGCATGTTGCAGATCAAGCTTTCTTGGCTAGTCATAAGGGCAAAGGAAAATGGAGCTCTTCTACTAGTAAGAAAAAATTTACAAATGCTCCACATTTGAAGAACCAAGATAAAGATGAGAAAAAAATCAGAAAAGCAGAAATTGTTTTGCAAGTTCTGTAAAGGGAATGATCATATCATAAAGAACTATCCAAAACTGGCTGCTAAAGTGGCAAAGAAGAAAGAGGTTGGAATGCTTGTTGCAGAAGCCTCTACACCAAAAACGGAGTCTGCTAATCTTGTGCAGGAAGAAGAATGGGCGTTTACTACTGCTTGTCGTTTTGACCCATCTTCTCATGAGTAGTGCATGTCTGCAGTAGACTCATATGTTTGGTACTTTGACAGTGGGGCGACCAAACATATTACCTCGCAGCGCAATTTCTTCTCTTCACTCGAGCCTGCCCCTACAGGGAATATTGTTACATGTGCCAACAACTCCTCTTATCCTGTTATGGGAGTTGGTAAGATCATTTTGACTACTATTGATGGTAGTTCTTTCACTTTTTTAGATGCTTTGTTTGTGCCAGGGATCAAGAAAAATCTGTTATGAGTTTCTACATTAGCCAAGATTAGCTTGGTTGTGAAATTTGTTGATGACAGGTGTACAATTCATGATCTATCAAATGGCGATGTGATTATTGCTTCTGGCATTTTATGCCGTGGGTTGTATAAGCTCATAGACTATGAAAGATATGTAAATGATTCGACAGGTGCAGTACATGATTCTCAGGCTATGTCAGCTGCAAAGCTTTGGCATGCACGCTTTGGTCATATGAATTTTGTTAGTTTGTTACGCCTCGAGAAATTTGAAATGGTGTCCTCTTTGCACAAACTTGAGGCTCTTAAATATGCTCAATACTCCACCGTCATGTGAGCACAAATGATCCATGGTGCTCTAAGTTGTAAGGCCCCTATTATGAGGAGAAGCCATTATGAGAGCCCGGATATTTATGGAACCCTAACTTCCAAGTTAGATGAGGTCTATGTGTGACCGTTGATGGTTGTAGATGATCTTTGTGAGCCTAGCCATTAGGTTAGGTAGGGCATAAACTTCCAAGCCATTGGGTTGCCATTTAAGGTGAAACTAAATTCCCTGTGGTGTCGTGCGGTTTCCCCATAGAACCTTAATGGGGGGAGTGCAGAAGGGGGCTTGCCCCCTTCTACGAGGTCTAGGGGGCCTATCCCCTTGGCCCGTAGGGCCAGGACGGTAGGACTTCTGGTCGTGGAGATATTGTCAGATCGTATATTTTACCGACTATTTTGTATCTCCCGACTACGTTTATCTATATCGAACCGCCTTGTAAAATCACAGAAGGTAAACTTGATGGTACGAACTACACCTTGTGGAAGCTCAAAATCACTTCTATTCTTGATTCATATGAGCTTTTGGAGACCGTTCTTGGGACTGATCATGAGCCCCAAGAAAGAACTGATCCAAATAATCCTAGTCAAATGATTCCTCCTTATGCTGATCTTCTACGTGCTTGGAAATGTAGAAATTCAGATGCACTTTGTGCTCTAGTTGCAAGTACTTCTGATAGTGTTCTGACTTTCATTCAGCATACTACGAAGGCATGTGAAGCATGGAACATATTGAGAAATCGATATGAAACTCGTAATCAGACACAGATTTAGAACTTGGAGAATCAGTTTGCAACAGAACGGTTTGCTGATGGGGAGACTGCAGAGGTGTTTATCACTCACCTAAAGAATCTACGAGATCAAATGGTGGGAGCAGGTGTTCAAAAGTCAAGTGAGGAGCTAGCTCGTCATTGTCTTCAAATCTGTCCACCTAAGTTTGATGGTTTGGTAATATCTCTTAACACTCAAATGAGACCTCAACCACTAACTTTTGAAGAATTTAGTGCCTTACTCATGGAGGAGGAGCTCCGTCTCAAGGCAAGGAGTGGTGGTAGCAAAAGAGATGTTGCATTCATAGCAAATGCCAAAGGAGGCAAAGCAGACTCTTCAAAAGATGTAGACAAAAAGAAGAATGATAAAAAGAAGTTCAAGGGAGAGTGTTTCCACTACAAGAAGAAAGGACACAGAATCCAAGACTGTCGCACCAAGAAGGCAGAAGAGAAGAGTGGTTCTTCAAAAGGTGGCAAGGGCAAGGAGTCTGCCAACCCAGCAGAAACATAGCTTGAGTTATTTGTTACGATAGAGGAGGTGTGCTCCTCAGCTGAAGATTCAGGAACAAATGACTCATGGGTGTTGGACAGTGGTGCATCTCGTCACAAGATGAGTAGAAAAGACCTTTACAGTTCCTTACAGCCTCTAAAGGAACCCATCACAGTAAAGGTAGGGAACAATGCAAGATGTCCTACAAAGGGCGAAGGTACAGTTTCTTTCATTAACTCTAATGGTGATATCAGAAATCTTTCAAATGTGTTGTATGTTCCACAAGTAAAATGAAATCTACTTTCAGTAGCTTCTATAACTGATCAAGGTCATGAAGTATCTTTCAGTAAGATAGGAGCTAAGATTATGGACGGTAACAACAACATTGTTGGGACTGGCATAAGGAGGAACAACCTGTATGAGTTGTGTGCTCTTACAGCCACTACAAACATGGGCACAAGTAAGCTATGGCATGAGAGATTCGGCCCCATTGGATACCCTCTACTGAAGGAGATGCATCGCAGAGGTATGGTTGCACCCCTACCATCGATTGCAAAAATGAAGGAACCATGTGCAGCTTGCATGATGGGCAAGCAATAGAGGAAGGCATTTCCACAAGAAAACAAGAGTTGGTGCATGCTGACTTGTGCGGAGAAATGCCTACATAGGCCTTGGGCATGCTGACTTTGTGCGGAGAAATGCCTACATAGGCCTTGGGCGGATCTTCCTACTTCATGTTACTTGTCGATGACTATAGCAAGAAGATGTGGGTGAACTTCCTTCGCGATAAGGCTCAAGCTTTTGGTAAGTTTAAAGAATGGCTTCAGCTTGTTCAAACTAAAACAGGGAAGAAGATGAAGAAATTCACAACAGACGATGGTGGTGAGTTCACATCAATAGAGTTTGAAGATTTCTTGCAAGAGTAAGGGAATCAAACATCAACTCATTGTGGCACATAGTCCTCAATAGAACGGTGTGGCAAAACGTCAGAATCGAACCATCATGGAGATGGCAAGGTGCATGTTGAAAGGAAAGGGTTTGCCTAATCAATTTTGGGTAGAGGCTGTCAACACTACTGTCTACATCTTGAATCGAAGCTACACCAAGGCACCTGATGGAAAGACTCCACAAGAAGCCTACACTGGTAAAAAGCCTTCTGTTTCCCATTTCAAAGTATTTGGAAGTGAATGTTATGTACATGTTCCACATAGGGAGAGAAACAAGCTTCAACCAAAAAGCATCAAATGTATCTTCCTAGGGTAGAGTGAAGATAAGAAGGCTTATAAACTTTATGACCCTGAGGTTAAGAAGATCATGGTGAGTCGTGATGTGGTGTTTAACCTGGAGGAGCAGTCACATGCAATGGAGGAGGAAAAGAGAGCTTCCACTTTATCATCTGGCAAAGGGGCAATCCACTATGAACCTGGCCCAAGAGCTATCCCTTCTACACAAGAGAAGGAAGCATCATCTTCAAATGATGAGTCTGAAATTCACCAACCTGCCGACACCCAAGTGGAAAAGCCATTGCCACATTGGGTGAGGCAGCTTTATGATTCTGTAAACCCCATCCCATAGTCACTAAGGTGATCACAGAGAATAGAGGAACACTAATGGGCAAGCGCCCATACTCTAAACACAGCCTTGATGGCTGATCTCATTCAAGAAGAAGCAACGGAACCAACCAATGTGGAAGAGGCACTGCATGATCCAAATTGGAGGGCTGCCATGCAAACAGAATACAACAATATCATGAAGAAGGGAACTTGGGAGCTAGTGGATCGACCCCCTAGGCATAGAGTCATTGGCACCAAGTGGGTTTGGAAGATAAAGTACAAGGCTAATGGTACTCTAGAAAAATATAAAGCAAGAATTGTTGTACAGGGCTACTCACAAGTTGAAGGCATTGGCTTTTGTAAATCATTTGCCCTGACTGCAAGAATGACTACTATCCGAGTAGTACTAGTTGTGGCTGCACATAAGCGTCGGCCAGTCTATCACATGGATGTCAAATCAGCATTCCTTAATGGAGACCTCAAGGAGGAGGTATATGTGTCTCAGCCACCAGGGTTTGAGGCTTCCCATTCAGAGAACAAGGTATGTAAGCTGAAGAAGGCATTATATGGGCTAAAACAAGCCCCTAGAGCATGGTACCAGCAGATAGATAAGTATCTCTGTAATCTAGGGTTCAAAAGATGTGCTTTTGATGCTAACTTGTATGTTCTAAAGAAAGGAGGGAAGACAATTATGATTGTACTCTATGTAGATGACCTTGTCATTACACGAAATGATGATGCTCTTCTTCAGCAAACAAAAGATACCTTGAGTTCAGAATTTGAAATGACAGACTTGGGCTTAATGCTTATTTCTTAGGGCTTGAAGTTTGGTAGGAACCAGGGAAGATTTTCATCTCAACAAAAGTATGCAAGGAAAATATTGAAGGCATTTGACATGGAGGATTGCAAGGAAATTTCTACACCTATGGAGGTCAACACAAAATTATCTATTGAAGATACTTCACCTCTAGTGGATATTGGAAGATATAGGAAATTAGTTGGAAGTCTCATCTACTTGTGCAATAGCAGACCAGACATCTCTTATGTTGTTGGAGTAGTAAGCACGTTCTCTAATAAGCCTTGCCAAACTCATTGGAAGGCAAGCATGCGGATACTCAGGTATGTGAAAGGAACTACTGATTATGGTATTCTTTATGAAGAAGGATCATCTCTGGTCAGATACTGTGACTCAGATTGGGCAGGAGATATTGATACTAGAAAATCAGTTTCTGGGTATTGCTTTTCTTTAGGATCAGGGATTTTCTCTTGGATTAGTAAGAAGCAACCGATTGTAGCATTATCTTCTACTAAAGCTGAGTACAAAGCTGCATGTGTTGCAACATGTGAAGCAGTATGCTTGAGGAGGATCTTATGGCACATAGGAATACAAGGAGAGGAGGCTACAGATTTGAAGTGTGACAACCAAAGTTACATGTCCATCACCAAAAATCCTGTTTTCCATGCACGTACCAAGCACATAGAAATTTAGTATCACTATGTGTGCGAGTTGATTGAGGACGGGGTCGTGGAGATAAGCTATTGTCCTACTGAAGAAAATAGAGCAAACATCTTCACCAAGGCTCTTGGGAGAGAGCAACTTCTTCGACACTTTCCAAAGCTTGGGATTGGACCAAGGAGGTAGTTCACCATCGGGTGGACATTGAGGGGGGTCTTAAATATGCTCAATACTCCACCCTCATGTGACCACAAATGATCCATGGTGCTCTAAGTTGTAAGGCCCCCATTATGAGGAGAAGCCATTATAAGAGCCCAAATATTTGTGGAAGCCTAACTTCCAAGTTAGATGAGGTCTATGTGTGAGCGTTGATGGTTGTAGATGATATTTGTGAGCCTAACCGTTAGGTAAGGTAGGGCATAAACTTCCAAGCCATTGGGTTTCCATTTAAGGTGAAAATAAAGACCCTATGGCGTCGTGCAGTTTCCCCATAGGACCTTAATGGGGGGAGTGCAGAGGGGGGCTTGCCCCCTTCTACGAGGTCCAAGGGGCCTATCCCCCCGGCCCGTAGGGCCAAGATGGTAGGTCTTCTGGTCATGGAGATATTGTCAGATCGTATATTTTACCGACTATTTTGTATCTCCAGACTACATTTATCTATACCGAACCGCCTTGTAAAAGCTATATAGCACGGCCCAGGTTGAGCTTTATATAGCATTGCGCACTAGTAAGCCCTTAATCTAGAGTCTGTCTAGATCGCCATCTAAGCTCCATAGTGGGAGTGCACCAGTGGACAACACCATCATTGTAACTGCATTACACTCAGCAATCTGAGAATTTGAGTTCTCCATCTCTCAGTCTGTGTCTATCTTTGTTTGCATTTTTCTCTCAACTCTGTCTACTAGTCTATTCCGCTCTACTGTTAATTTCTTATAGAGGCACCTTGAAAACATGTTTGTGAAGGCTATATTTTGGGCAAAATGCAGCGTCCCTCCTTTCCAAAAGGTGGTTCAGTTCGGGCTACTCAGAAATTGCAGCTTGTACATAGTGATGTCTGTGGTCCTATGCAGACACCTTCTTTTGGAAATCATCTTTACTTTGTGACTTTTATCGATGATTTTTCCAGGCATGCATGGGTATATCCATTGAAGGCAAAGTCAGAAGTGTGTTCTTCAAAAGCTTTTGGTTTTGGCTGGAAATCTGTCAGCATGTAAAATGGGCACCCTCCGTTCTGATCGAGGGGTGGAATATATGTCTTCTAATTTTAATGCATTTTTGGTTGAACGTGGGATAAAACACCAATTTATAGTGTCGTATACACCTCACCAGAATGGAGTTGCTGAACGAAAAACAGGTCACTCATGGAGATGGCAAGGTGTATGGTCAAGAGTCAGGCTTTACCACATAGTTTCTGGCTTGAGGCTTCCATGTGTGCAGCATATGTACTTAAGAGGTGTCCCACTAAAGGGCTGTAGTCTATCACTCCATATGAGGCTTCGCATGATCGCACACCATCTGTTGCTCATTTGCATGTTTTTGGTTATTTGGCGTATGCATTAGTGCCTGAACAACATCACAAAAAATTGGATGATAACGCAGTAAAATGTATTTTTGTTGGGTATAGTTCTGAAAGTAAAGATTATCATGTGTATCATCCACAGACTAAATGCAGTCTAGTAAGCCAAAGACATGTATGATACTTTGCTGCCTCTTTTTCCAGGTGGGCAGTCTAGTGCTGGTCCTAATGAGGCAACTTCTTGACCTTTGCAGGTTTTAGGAGATGATGCAGATCATTCCATTTCTAATGCAGATTTACATGATGCACTTGTTGATGAGAGAGCTGATATTGAGTAGGCAAAAACTATGCCAAAATTGCTAGTGCAAACTTTGTGTGACAACAAATTAGATGCACCTCTATCATATCGTACTCGATCAGGTTCTCATAGTGCCTCTTTTGCATCAGATTGCTATGCAATGGCTGCATGTAGTCTCTGTGATGAGAATGGGCCTGTTTCGTTTGATGAAGCACAAAATTCAGAAAATTGGATGGCTGTAATTATGCAATTCGAATATGATGCTATAATGAAGAATGGTACTTGGTCTTTGTGTGACTAGGCTCCTGGAAAGAAGGCCATTGGCACTAAGTGGGTTTACAAGCTGAAGTGTAAGCCTGATAGAACAGTTGATAGGTATAAGGCTAGGCTTGTTGCAATGGGTTATGCACAGGAAAGAGGCATTGATTTTGATGAGACCTTTGCACCTACATGCCATATGACTACTGTTCGGAGCATTTGTACACTTGGAGCCCATCATGGTTGGAATGTACATCAGTTGGACATTAAAACTGCATTTCTGAATGGTGACTTGCATAAAGAAGTGTCACCAAACATTACAATTATTGTGGATATATCTCCACCAATTGAATTGAAGCCTAAAACACTCATGAATTTTGATACAAGCATGATACTGAGCCACTAAGAGGCCCAAGCAATCTGCATTGAATACTCCATCGACAAATGAATGTTACTTTTATTATTAATAGAAGGAAAATAGAAAAAATTGGCCTTCATCTAGGTATTTTAAAGTTTGAAAGAAAGAGAGCTTCCAACAAGATTGAATTTAGCAAGCGAGGAAATACTATCCAAGAACTTAATGTGATTGTTCTAGGTGTGTAATCATAAAGAACAAAAAGATCACTCTATCTCTTGATCAAGTAGGCCCAATAATCATCAGAATTTATACTCTTGAAAATTCATTGGGTAGCCAAAAAATTGGCCATCCTCTGAGGAGAAATAACACATAGTTCATCTTCCTTTTCGGGAAAAAAAAACAGATTTTTCAAGCTGCTTTATAAACTTTATGGAAATAGGGGTCACCTTCACGTAGTTCGTCAATATCATAGATGTATACGAGTTTTCTTTAAATGAGTAACCAAGCACAAGAAAAAAATATATAGTTGAGCATGATGTCATGGTTCAAGAAAAAGCATTTTTTAGAAAGGAAAGTTTTGTATAAAAATCCTTGGGTTAGACCCTTGGATAATTGCTTTAAGCCTGGGCTTTAATCCTAGTAAGCACCCTTTGTCTTATTTATTCGTTGAGGCCTTGCTTGAATGTTTTTTACCCTTAGGATTAATTATCCTTATGTATGAGAACCTTAGCCTTGGGAGAAGCTTCTCCCAAGTGCCACCTTGATACACATGTGAAGGGAAGGCCTCAATTGAAAAGCCATGTGGCTAGTCTTTGGTAAGTATCCACTTGTGGAATACTTGGAGGTATTCTATGGGATGCACCCCCTTGGCCTAGTTGTATATATATGGGTAGAGTTGGATGGGTGGATATGTATACTTCTCACTTAGTGGAATCTACCATCTTTAAGTGCACTCAACATTGGTAATTAGAGCCACGGATTTTTGTTAGGCATACATACTTCCTTTCTCTTGATTTATGTGTAGCTATCTATCTATTTGAAGCCTTTGGCAGGCATGTGAGTGAATATGAAGTTATTCAATTTTTTTTGGAGGTCAATAGAATTGAGGCCTTCTCTTTATATGACCTCTCAATTCTACAAAGAATAAAAGCTTGAAGGCAAGTTCAAGGTATAAAGTCTCCCTCTGGAAGACTAGAGGAGAACCCATAGGACCCCCCTCTCCCTGGCCCCTTGACGCAACAAGGATGAAGGTGCTTCCTGACCACATACTCAAGAAAGCTATTGGATGTTGCAAGACCATCTACCCTAGCATCTCCCAAGAGGTTTTTTTTCATTGATGATTTTTCCAGGCATGCATGGGTATATCCACTGAAAGCAAAGTCAAAAGTGTTTATGTGCTTCAAATAGTGATGTGTCTTGGCTGAAAATCTATCAGCATGTAAAATGGGCACCCTCCACTCTGATCGAGGGGGGAATTATATGTCTTCTCAATTTAATACATTTTTAGCTGAACGTGGGATAAAACATTAGTGTACAATTCTGTATACACCTTAACAGAATGGAGATGGTGAATGGAAGAACAGGTCACTCATGGAGATGGCGAGGTGTATGGTCAAGAGTCAGGCTTTACCACATAGCTTTTGGCTTTAGGCTGTCATGTGTGTAGCATATGTACTTAACAAGTGCCCCTCTAAAGCCCTACAGTCTATCACTCCATATGAGGCTTGGCATATGCATTAGTGCCTAAAGAACATAATAGGAAATTGGATATTAAAGCAGTAAAATGTATTTTTGTTGGGTACAGTTTTGAAAGCGAAGGCTATCATCTATATCATCTGTATCATTGTTGTCTGGCATATGCATTAGTGCCTAAAGAACAGAATAGGAAATTGGATGATAAAGCAGTAAAATGTATTTTTGTTGGGTACAGTTTTGAAAGCAAAGGCTATCATCTGTATCATCCATAGACTAAATGCATTTTGGTTAGCCATGATGTTTTTCTGTGGAAGATGCTATTCAACCTTTACTTTCATGTATGAAGGAGACATCTGTTAGCCCCACATACATGTATGATACTTTGGTACCTCCCTTTATAAGAGGATAATCTAGTGTTGGGACTAATGAGGCAAGTTCTCATCCTTTCCAGGTTTCATATGATGATGCATACCATTCCATTTCTAATGCAGATTTGCATGATGCACTTGTTGATGAGAAAGCTGATATTGAGGGGGAAAAATTATGCAAAAATGGATGGTGCAGACTTTGCGTGACAACAAATTAGATGCACCTCTATCATATCATACTTCGTCAGGCTCGCATAGTGCCTCTTTTGCATCAGATTGCTATGTTATGGCTACCTCTAGTCTTTGTGATGAGAATGAGCCTGTTTCCTTTGATGAAGCACAAAATTATGAAAATTTGATGGCTACTATGCATTCTGAATATGATGTTATAATGAAGAATGGTACTTGGTCTTTATGTGACTTGGCTCCTGGCAAGAAGGCCGTTGACACTAAGTGGGTATACATGCTAAAGCGTAACCCTGATGGAATAGTTGAGAGGTATAAGGCTAGGCTTGTTGTAAAGGGTTATGCATAGGAAAGAGGCATTGATTTTGATGAGACCTTTGCATCTACATGTCGAATGACTACTGTTCATAGCATCTCTGCACTTGGAGATCATCATGGTTGGAATGTACACCAGTTGGCCAATTAAACAACATTTATGAATGATGACTTGCATGAATAAGTGTATGTTCTTCATCCCCCTGGCTTTGGTGCAAAAAGGGCATGAAAACCAAGTGCGCAGGTTAAAGAAGGTATTATATGGTTTAAAGCAAGCACCACCTACTGAGTATGAAAAGATACATGCCTATTTGATTGCACATGGCTTTGAGAACAGTCCAACTGAAAGCACCTTATATATTAAGCATGCTAATGTTGTAGTTCTGATCATTTTTGTGTATGTTTATGACATGTCTCTCACTGGCCCTCATGACAAGCATATTGCTGATTTCACGGCTGATTTTCATGCCTCATTTGAGATGTCTCATTTGGGGCATTTGCATCATTTTTTGGGCATTCAATTTATGGAAGTTAATGGTGGAATACCTTTGTGTCAAACAAAATATATTGACACATTATTGCAATATTTTGGCCTTGAGGTCTGTAAGCCTATTGCCACTCCTATAGAGACATGTTTAGGATTGAGTCTTCATGATGTTGGAGATGCATTTGATGTTGTTCTCTATTAGGAAGCTATTGGATGGTTGATTTACTTATGCATTACTCAGCCATATATTCAATTTTCTATCTCATAGATGAGTAGGTTTATGCATTGCCTAGGTGTCAAGCATTGGTAGGCGGTTAGGCACATATTTCGCTACTTGAGTGGCACCCAGATACATGGATTGGTTTATCCCAAGGGGGGATCACTACCACTAGAATTGCATGCTTTTTCTAACAGTGATGGGGCTGGTTGCTATGACACTCGTGTGTCCACTAGCGGCTTTTGCTTCATGCTTGGTAGCTCATGTATATCTTGGTTGAGTAAGAAGCAGCCTACTATGGCCACTTCGAGTTGTGAGGGTGAGTATAGGGCAGCTTTCACAACTATTGTTGAGTGTGTGTGGCTCAGCCGCCTTATGGCTAATTTGAGTTTTGGTCAATCTTCTGCCACCACCATCTTGACTAATAGTCAGATCGCATTGGTAGTTGCGAGGAACCTTTTGTTCCATGCTCGCACTAAGCACATTGAGGTGCATTATTATTATGTCAGGGAGAGGTTCTTTGTTGGACAGATCAACTTGGCATATGTGCCCATGTAGGAGAACATTGCAGACCTTTTCATAAAGGCTCTACCTAGGGAGAAGTTCAAAGCTTTCTGCAAAGCTTTGGACTTACTTGGATTGATTCCACATAAGTTGGTACTTCCTTATACATGAATGCCAGCTCCTTGTTCACTGCATCACTCCTAGGGGGGATTTGTGGATATATTTAGGTAGTGATGTGTGTGAACACACTAGGACCAGTAGGGCACTTTTTTCCCTCTTTAGGCAGTTTTTTCCTTGGCTTGTATATACGCCTATAGCCGTAACAAGTTACTTATCTTTGTACACTCTAGTGGTAATACATTTAGTATTGCTTGTTGTGCTCCAAGCTTCTCCTTCTTCCTTCTGCTCTTTTTGTGCTTCCGCAGATGTCTAAATCAAACACCTTCACACTTTGTTTTCATGCCCTTTCTGCCAAAAAACCATGAGGCTAAAAAACACACAATTCTTCATGTAATTTATCATTGAGAAATCCAATTTTAATGTCCGATTGATGGAAATTCCAACCATGATGGGCTACAAGTGCACAAATGTTATGAATGTTTTTGGAGTTAGACGTCTGCGGAAGCACACAAACATCACAAAGAAGAAGAAGAAGCTTGGATCAAAACACACAATACTGAATTTATTACTAGAGAATGTACAAATATAAGTAGCCCATTAGGGCAATAGGCGTATATACAAGCTGGGGGGAAAAACCTCCTAAAGAGGGAAAAAAGTGCCCCGGCGGTCCTAGAGTGTTCACACACATCACTACCTAAATATATCAACAAATCCCCCTAGGAGTGATGCGGTGAACAAGTAGCTGCCACTCATGTATAAGGAAGTGCAAAGCTATGTGGAAATCACTCCACAAAAGGAAGTAATCCCAAAGCTTTGCGGAAAGCTTCAGACTTCTCCCTAGGTAGAGCCTTCGTGAAAAGGTCTGCAATGTTCTCCTACATGGGCACATATGCCAAGCTGATATCCCCAGCAGAGAACCTTTCCCTGAAATAATGATAATGGACCTCAATGCGCTTAGTGCAAGCATGGAACACCGGTTTCCTTGCAACTGCCAATGCGCTCTGACTGTTAGTGAAGATGGTGGTGGCAGAAGACTGACGAACACCCAAATTAGCCATAAGGCGTTTGAGCCACACACACTCAACAGTCGTTGTGAAAGCTTCCCTATACTGGGCCTCACAACTAGAAGTGGCCACAGTAGGCTGCTTCTTGCTCAACCAAGATATACATGAGCTACCAAGCATGAAGAAAAAGCCACTAGTGGACACACGAGTGTCATAGCAACCAGCCCAGTCTGAGTTAGAAAAAGCATGCAAATTTGGTTGTAGGGATCCCCCCTTGGGATAAAACAACCCAAGTAGCCGAGTACCACTCAAGTAGGGAAAGATGTGCTTAACGGCCTGCCAATGCTTGACACCTGGGCAATGCATAAACCTTCTTATTTGTGAGACAGCAAACTGAATATCTGTCGAGTAATGCATAAGTAAATCAAGCATCCAGCAACCTGCTGATAGAGGACAACATCAAATGCATCTCCAGCATCATGAAGACTCAATCGTAAACCTGTGTCCATAGGAGTGGCAATAGGCTTACAGTCTTGAAGGCCAAAATGTCGCAATAATGTGTCAATATATTTCATTTGACATAAATCCATTCCACCATCAACTTGCATAAATTGAATTCCCAAATAGTGATGCGAATGCCCCAAATCAGACATCTCAAATGATGCATGCAAATCAGCCTTAAAATCAGCAATATGCTTCTCAATAGGACCAGTGACAGCATGTCCTCAACATAGACAACAATAATCAGAAGTACATCATCAGCATGCTTAACATATAAGGTGCTTTCAATTGGACTGTTCTCAAAACCATGTGCAATCAGATAGGCATGTATCTTCTCATACCAAGCACGTGGTGCTTGCTTTAAACCATATAATGCCTTCTTTAACCTGCACACCTTGTTTTCATGCCCTTTCTGCACAAAGCCGCGGGGCTGAAAAACATACATTTCTTCATGCAAGTCACCATTCAGAAATGCAGTTTTAATGTCCAACTGATGTACATTCCAACCATGATGGGCTGCAAGTGCACAGATGCTCCGAAGAGTAGTCATACAGCATGTAGGTGCAAAGGTCTCATCAAAATCAATGCCTCTTTCCTGTGCATAACCCTTTGCAACAAGCCTAGCATTATACCTGTCAACTGTTCCATCAGGCTTACGATTCACGTTATAAACCCCTTGGTTCCAATGGCCTTCTTACTAGGAGGCAAGTCACATAAAGACCAAGTACCGTTCTTCATTATAGCATCATATTCCAATTGCATAGCAGCCATCTAATTTTCTGAATTTTGTGCTTCATCAAATGAAACAGACTCATTTTCATCACAGATAGTAATGCAGCCATAGCATAGAAATTTGATGCAAACGAGGCACTATGAGAGCCTGAACGAGTACAATATGATAGAGATGCATCTAATTCGTCATCACGCAAAGTCTGCTCCATCCATTTCGGCATAGTTTTTGCTTGCTCAATATCAACTCTCTCATCAACAAGTGCATCATGTAAATCTGCATCAGAAATGAAATGATCTGCATCATCACCTAAAACCTGTAAAGGCTTAGAAGTTGCCTCATTAGGACCAACACTAGACTGTCCACCTATAAAAAGAGGCAGCAAAGTATCATACATGTCTTTGGAGCTAACAAATGTCTCCTTAGTACATGAAAGCAATGGCTGAATGGCATCTTCCACAAAAACAACATCACAAGTGACGAGAATGCATTTAGTCTGTTGATGATACAGACGATAGCCTTTACTTTCAGAATTATACCCAACAAAAACACATTTTACAACTTTATCATCCAATTTTCTACGATGTTGTTCAGGCACTAATGCATATACCAAACAACCAAAAACACGCACATGAGCAACAGATGGCTTGCGATCATGCCAAGCCTCATATGGAGTGATAG
Organism: Ceratopteris richardii; assembly: GCA_020310875.1. Taxonomy (NCBI): domain Eukaryota; kingdom Viridiplantae; phylum Streptophyta; class Polypodiopsida; order Polypodiales; family Pteridaceae; genus Ceratopteris; species Ceratopteris richardii. The sequence goes on from CM035416.1 coordinate 183,584,821, forward strand.
AGTGCAGTGCTTTAGTGGGACACTTGTTAAGTACATATGTTGCACAGATGACAACCTCAAGCCAGAAACTATGTGGTAAAGCTAGACTCTTGACCATACACCTTGCCATCTCCATGAGTGACCTATTCTTTCGTTCAACAACTCCATTTTGTTGAGGTGTATATGGCACTGTACACTGGTGTTTTATCCCACGTTCAGCTAGAAATGCATTAAAATCAGAAGATGTATATTCCTCCCCTTGATGAGAATGGATGGTGCCCATTTTACATGCTGACAAATTTTCACCCAAAACCAAAAACTGTTTGAAGCACATGAACACTTCGAACTTTGCCCCCAATGGATATACGCATGCATGCTTGGAAAAATCATCAATGAAAGTCACGAAGTAAAGATAATTTCCAAAAGAGAGTGTCTGCATAGGACCACAAACATCACTATGTACAAGCTGTAATTTCTTAGCAGCCCGAACTGAACCATCTTTTGGAAATGTGGAATGCTACATTTTTCCCAAAATACAGCCTTCACAAACATGTTTTCGAGGTGCCTCAAGTTTGGGCAAAGAGGACACCATTTCAGATTTATGTAGGCATAGCAAACTGGCAAAATTCAGATGACCAAAGCATGCATGCCAAATCTTTGCATCTAACATAGCCTGAGAATCATGTACTGCACATGCCGAATCATTTATAGATCTTTCATAGTCTATGAGCTTATACAGCCCACAACATAAAATGCTAAAAGCAATAATGACATCACCATTTGACAGATCATGACCTGTACATCTGTCATCAACAAATTTCACAACCAAGCCAATCTTGGCTAATGTAGAAACTGATAATAGATTTTTCTTGATCCTTGGCACAAACAAAGCATCTAACAAAGTGAAAGAACTACTATCAGTAGTAGTTGAAATGATCTTACCAACTCCCATAACAGGACAAGAGGAGTTGTTGGTGCATGTAACAGTATTCCCTGTAGGGGTAGGCTTGAGTGAAGAGAAGAAACTGTGCTGCAAGGTAATGTGTTTGGTTGCCTCACTGTCAAAGTACCAAACATATGAGTCTACTACAGACATGCAATGCTCATGAGAAGATGGGTCAAAACTGCAAACAATAGTAAACACCCATTCTTCTTCCTGCACAAGATTAGCAGACTCTATTTTCGATGTAGAGGCATCTACAACAACCATTCTAGCCTCCTTTTTCTTTGCCTCTTTTGCATCCAGTTTTGGACAGTTCTTTATGATATGATCATTCCCTTTACAGTACTTGCAAATCAATTTTTGCTTGTCTGATTTCTTCTTATCTTTATCTTGGTTGTTCAAATGTTCAGCATTTGTAGATTTCTGCTTACTAGTAGAAGAGCTCCATTTTCCTTTGCCCTTCTGACTAGCCAGAAAACCTTGATCTGCAACATGCATAATGGAAATGTTCTTCTTGGACTAACCTTCGTGCAATAGAACAGAGACTAACTCCTCGAATGACAAGGCATTTGAATTTCCTTTCATCATCAACCGAAGAGTAGAAGCAAAACTTTGATATGAATCAGGAAGACCATTCAGAACAGTCTACACAAGTGAACTATCTGGTATAACCTCATCACCAAAAATCAAATGTTCCTTCAAGTCTTTGATCTTTGTTAGAAAACTCTCCCATAGAATCACCTTCATTCATGTGCTCAATCTCCAACTACACACACATCACTACCTAAATATATCAACAAATGCTAGTCATTGGCATGTGGGTGCAAAGGTTTCATCAAAATCAATGCCTCTTTCTTGAGCATAACCTTTTCCAACACATTTCTTGCCAATACACTTATCCGTGGATGTTAGGATTTTCCTTATGTATTGTTCTTTATATATTGCACTAGTTGTATTGTTGCAATAGGTCATGATTGTACATTATCTTTATGTAATAAAAGAAGAAGAAGAAGATCTTTCTCGTGACCTGAACAATCTGCAATATTTTAGTAGTTCTATTCAAAACATCTTTTGGGAAGGAGGAACGCTAAATTTTGTCCAAAATACAGTCTCAGACCTTCACAAAAATGTTTACCAAGTGCCTCAAGTTTGGGCTGAGAGGACAAAGCTTTGCATCTGAGTTAGTGTGAGAAACTTGAACTACACATGTTGAATCATTGATAGATTTTCATAGTTTATGAGCTTATACATCCCATGACCTAAAACTCTAGAAGCAATAATAATATCACCATTTTACATATCATGAACTACTCATTTCTAATCAAAACATTTGACAATGAAGCCAATCTTGGCTAATGTTGAAACTGAAAAAAGAAAATTTCTTGATCCTTCGCACATACAATGCACCTTACAATGTGAAAGAACTACCATGAGCGGTAGTGAAAATGATCTTGCCAACTCCCATTAGAGGATATGAGGAGTTGTTTGCACATGTGATAGTATTCCCTATAAGGGTAGACTCAAATGAACTAATTAAAGAAACTATGCTACGAGGTAATATGTTTGGTTGCCCCATTATCAAAGTACCAAAAAACTAAGTCTACTATAGACATACATTGTTCATGACAAGATGGGTCATAGCTGCAAATAGTAGTGAATGCCCATTCCTCATTGTGCATAAGATTAGTAGACTCTACTTTAGTTTTAGAGGCCTCTACAACAACCATTCGAGACTCCTTTTCCTTTGCCTCTTTTATAGCTACTTTTGTACAACTCTTTGTGACATGATCATTTCCTTTACACTATTTGCAAACTTTTTTCTTCCTTTATGTTTTCTTTTTTTCTTTTTCTTCATTTTTGGATTGTGAAAAATTAGTAGATTTTTGCTTACTAGTAGATTAGCTCCATTTAGCTTTGTCCTTCTAACTAGCTAAGAAAGCTCGATCTGCAACACACATAATGGACCTGTTCTATCTTGACTGATCTTCTTGCAACAAAAGAAACACTAAATCCTCAAATATTAAGGCATTTGGATTGTCTTTCATCATCAACCAAAGAGTAGAAGCAAAAATTTGATATGAATATGGGAGACCACTAAGAATGGTATGCACAAGTGAACTATCTGACAAGACTTCATCTCCAGGAATCAATTGTTTTTTCAAATCTTTGATCTTTGTCAAAAAACGATCCAAAGAATCTCGTTTGTTCATATGATCACTCTCCAACTATTTTCGGAGGTAAGAAACATGAGCCTCATTTATTTCATGGTATAAAGTGGAAAGTGTATTCCAAGCATCCTTTGTTGTTTTGCATGAGTGAATATGAGTGATAATGGCATGGTTGAATGACAAAGCTATCAATTCATGTGCCTAAGCGTCTCTGCCATCCCATCAAAGTTGCTCTATAGTAGGTGCAGCAAGAACCACAACACAAATAGGAATTTGAACATTGTCATCTTCAATTCGAGTTGCATCACCTTCAATAACTCTACTTAGAAGTGTAGTAGGTCATTTTTCAACTTAATGCACAATCTTCCAAATTCATCTTGACACCAATACATGACACATCATATATGCCCATAATGGGTAGTTGGTACCATCCAACTTGTCCTCAACAATATCATATGGAATACATCATTAATTTTAGCCTGGCCATTACCTAAAATGTGCTTATGCAGAAAAATCATTGTATCTCAAAAAGTCGAACAAAACTACCCCGTCAAGCTCTACTAAACATATAGGGGACTTTGAGGTGCTTATACTGATGAACCAAAACCTATATATATGTTTGGCACAAAAGGATGAAATTGCCTATGCAAGCACTCCGATAGTGCATTTGGAGGCCAAAACGAGCTTCCATAAAATTTTGGACGCCAGAAAAAAAGTTCTTGTGAATTCCTTATTGCTCTAAGTATGCTCACCAATTTTCATGCAATTATGAGACTATGACCAGAGGGTTGTTCACGATGCCTTAGATGAAGCGACAACCTGCTCTGATACCAATTGTTGGAGTTTCAGCTCTACGGAAGCACACAAATAGCACAAGGAAGAAGAAGAACCTTGGAGCACAAAACAAAAATACTCAATGTATTACCAAGTAAATGTCAAAAGACTAGTCACACGTCACCTAAAGAGGGAAAAAACTGCCTTGATGGTCCTAAGTGTGTTCACACACATAGTGAAATATATCAAGATTTTCTTCCTTGCACTTGTATATATTTCTGTAACCATGATGGGCCACTTATCTTAGTACATTCACTTATTTGATGAATTCATTCGTGTGTTGTGCTCCCAACGTCTTCATCTTCCTTGTGTTGTTCATGTGCTTGCAAAGACTTGAACTAACACAATTATTATGCATTGCTTTGATTCAAGAGATCGATTTGATCTTTTGAGTTACATATTCTTGAAGTGTCTTTTTGGTTCATGCTATTGAGCACCTTGAACTTGAGCTTCACTTTTAAAGTTTCAATCCCCTTGGGGATTCAATTTTACTTCAAGATTCATTCCAAGACTAAAAGATATCTACCATCTGATGGTTTGATGTCCCATATCATCTTTCCTTAATCAATGTAAGCATAAAATGTGGCATCACATACCACCCTTCTTTACATTCACATTGAGGTCTGGGTGATATTTATCCTAAAGTCCAAACACATCTCTATAGATGACCTTCTTACTAAAATCGTTTGAAAGAATTTGAAGTGAACAAATTATCTCTATCTTGATCCAAGTTTCTAGTGATTCCTTCACAAGATCTTTTCATGATCTTATGTTCAGCATATACTTTATCTTTGAAGTTTGAAAACATTTGAGGGAATAAACATGCATCCTTCTTTTCTAGGGTCTTGAAGAAAACCTATAAAGTTTCTAGTTACTTGAATTCCTTTATATTCAAGACCTATTGATTCTTTCTCAACCAATTTCTATTGAAAAGATTTTTGTTACTTCTTGTCTTAAGATTCCTTTCTACCTAAAGCTTTAAGTAGCTACCCATGGGATTTTGCAAGAATCTCTCTGCTACTTAATTCTTAGCATTTACTAATGCTTTTGGATTTGAAATTTAAGGAATCCTTTTAAGGATATGTTAACATATGTTTTACATTCCACAATCTTAATTTTTGTAATCATGGTTGCTAACTACGTACTTGCAATTTCAAATCCTTTCGACTTTCATAGTTTCCTTTCGAGAAGTTGAAACATGGACATGCTTTATCTAAATTTTTGGTTTTCAAAAACCTTTAAGGATCCCAAATTTCTATAATCATAGCATGCCATAATTTTTTTTTATTGGAGAATTACTAGCTTTTTAAATACCTATATTCTTGAGGGCATTTTATTTTTCATTTTCTTACTTACCATTTAAATCAATTTTGTCTAGTTGATAGGTATTTCCCTTCTTAGAAAGATAGGATTGAAAAGTCACCTTCCCTCTTGAAAAAAATGATGGATCTACCTTGCTTTGGTGATATCCAAAGCTGATCAAATAGTCCACAAGTCTTTGATTACATGCCTTGGGGCTTGCTTGAGACAATATAGTGCTTTCTTCAACTTGCAAACATAACCATCCATGACTTTGTCTTCAAACCCTAATGTTTGATCCACATACACAATTGAAAAGATAGTCTATAAGTCTTTGATCTCATGCCCTTGGGCCTTTCTTGAGAGCATATAATGCTTTCTTCAACCTCCAGACATAACCATCCTTGACTTTTTCTTCAAATATGGCTGATCCATTCAAAATTTAATTCTTCACATCAAGTTGATACATCTTCCAATTCTTTAATCTTGATGCAAGGGAAATGATTCCTCTGATGGTAGTCATTTTAGCCACATGGCTAAATTTCTCCTCATATTCTATCCCATATGTATGAGAAACTACTTTCTCTACAGATATAGCCTTATACCTAGCAATACTACCATCTGAGTGCTTCTTTACTTTATAAAGCCACTTGTTTCCAATTACCTTCATATCCTTCTTTCTTGGCACAAGGGTCCAAGTATGATTTTCCTCCAAGGCTTGATCCCTTCTTGCATAGCTTCTTCCCATACTCAAGCTTGCATTTTGTCACCTAGCTCTTTATAGTGACTCATCTTCTTGCTTGCCTGTTTCTTTGCTTTCCACTCATTCATTTGTCGATAATGGTGACCCTATACATTAAGATTTACTTGAACTTCTATGTATGTGTGCATAGCTTGGAGGGCTCCTTCCAACTAGGCCTCTGTAATTGGTGGTGGTTGAGCGAGATTTGATGTGCGTACTCTATGGACCCTTTTTGCAAAAGGTATAGTATCTATGTCTTCAAACTCACTCATTCTTTTGGATCCTTGCATTAGCAGTTGTGAACTTGTTCAAGCTATGTTAGTTACCACCATGCCATGGTTTTTATTAGGTACTGTAGCTGATTTGGCATATTTTGCCATTTAAAAGGTTGATGGAGTTTCTCATAAATACTCGTGTATTTCCAAGGCATGATATATCAAAATTCTCAATGGAGTGCTACCATTCAAGAACTTCCTTATGCCCCATTGCTTCTTAGCTTCGAGTAGCCTTTCTTGTACATAAGGAGTCAGATTAATTTGATTGCCGATTTGTTTCCCTGCATGAGATAATAACAGGAGTACATTTTTTTGTGGGATTGTGTATCTTTGAAAATTTGGAAAGCAAAAATGTTGATGCACCAAGCACGCTTCCTCCCCTATGTTCATTCGATTGATATCCACAAAGGTTCTCGTTTTTGCTTCATGACTTTCATCTTTCAAGTCCACAATACCTTATTTTACCAATTTGAATGCTTCTTTAATTAATTTGTGTGTGAAGCAGATGGTTCTCCAATTACCTTTCAAGTCTATGACTCTTGTTTCTGGCACTCATTGTTTATCTTCCAAAGAATGTAAGGTATCAATAACTAAATGCACCTTTCAAAATCAGAGTTATAAAAAGGAAGATTTAAGTAAGCTTCGATTCTAACTTTCATCCATGTCTCAATGGTTCTTGGCATCTCATGTAGAATATGGAAGTCTTTACTCATCAATGGAATTGATAGTCATGATCCATAATTCCTACTATTATTAAGAACAGGTGATCATCGGCTTGTTGTTCATCCCTGAACTAGTGACCACAAGCTTTTACTGCACACTCCAAGGGAAACTCATTGACTTCCATTGGTTGCATTGCCTCAAAGACCATCACTACTGAAAGCAATGATTTGACTAACATGAGAGAATATGAAAAATTTTATGTTTCATACTGTTCATGCATTAGATATCCATCCTTTAAGTGAGTCTCCTCTCACATAAGTTTGAACTAGTCATGATACCTCAAGATACACACACACACACATACATATATATGTATATATATATATGTGTATATATATATATATATATATATATATATATATATATATATATATATATATATATATATATATATATATATATATATATATATATATATATATATATATATATATTATTTTTTGAAACAAAACATAAAATTGTTATTCATAGCCGAAGCAAAATGTTAGTTGTAGTTATTTGAAATCCTATAATACTATAGTGCAAGTGAAGACCTATTTCCTTGGAAGGAAATGTGCACCACTAGATAGATTTGAAAATTTTATGTGCCGAATGCAAGGCCTTGTAGTGTGGCCCTATTGTGCATGCTCTAGGTGCATTCATCTCAACATGAGTGCAATCATGGCAGTGCTTCTCTAGTTTTTGTATTGCTTGAGATTTCTTTGGTTTGTAGATTTGATATGTCTTTATAGGTCTCTTTCTATCTTTTTTCAATGTTGGTTGGTGTGGTCTTGATGATATGTCTTTTGAATTGCCAAATGTACTTGCATTGATTATATTACTTCCTTAGTTTCTTTGGCCTTTGTCGTGCATGATTCTTTTGAATTTTTGATGTAGCCTAATCTGATTATGTCGTTGAATGATTTAATTTCTTTTCTAGATCTCTCCATTGTATTCATTGGTATCCACACTTGCTTTTGTTATCTTTGAGCTTTAACAAGTTTTTCGGGTAGCCATAGTTGAATTTTCTTTGAGTTGGTCAATGACACTCTTTCTTCCTTGAATGACTTTTGTCATCTAGGGTTTGTTGGTTGTGATGTCACCTATCGTAACTATACTCCTGAAGCTAATCTTTGGGAATCCGTATCTGTTTGAGTCTCCTTCCTGACTAAAGATTCATCATCATTGCAAAACATATAGATAGCTTCCTACATTCCTCTTGAGTATTAATGTTCTCACTATGGCTCCCTAAATAGCTCTCTCTAGAAGGAGGGTTAGGCTGATCATACATAGTAGAACAAGAATTTTCATTGACACTTAAGGTAGGTTGAAGATTAGAATCCGTATATAGAGAGTTTGACTTGGGTTCTAATTCATGCATACATAGATTGGGTATACATTAGGGTTTTCCATTTCAACTGTCTTTGGAGGTTTCTCAACTAGGAGACTAAAGACTTCTCTATGTCGTACCTTGGCTGATATATACCTTTGGGCTAGATTTATGGTAACTTCAAATTTGTATATCTAGTCTTGTCCTAGAATTAGTTCTTCTAGTAGGTGAGAGTCTTCACAAACCAAAAGTCTCTTTTGCATCGTGTTGTTTCCTAAGTGCAAGGATAAAGTTACTTCTCCTAAGCACTTGATAAGGTTGTTTCCAATGCCAATTATATGTGTGTTTGTAGGACTAAATGGTATCTTTAATTTTGTTAAACTAATGTAGCACGTACAATTGTTATGAGGATCTTGCTCACATGCACATAGAGGTTACAAATACTGAAAACACACCGAATAATAGACATGCCAGGAGATGAGATAGGATGCAGTATTGGGGGAATCTCCCCCCATGCACTCTATTTCGACAGTCCATAGAGTGCATGTATTTATAGGAATTTTTTATTATGTCGAAATAGTTGTTACATGAGAGCGGCTTCAAAAAGCACACGTGAAAGTAAAAGTTGGTAACTTTTGCAGAAATCCTTTTGATTTTAATATAAAAAATTGGAGTCTACAACGACCCTTATTCTAACCACTTCTTTACTAATTGTTTCTAACAATAGAACCCTCTATGCAGGTTTATTTACAAACTATATAAATTATAAATTGGATTATTCATGTCCACCTTTTCACGCCTTTCACACCCTCACAAACCTTCAGCTGCTTTATCAAAAACACCAAAACACATAAATACATTAATAAATTTATAATCCAACAATTCCTTGTTCAACATATTTCATAATTCACAACATGCCCCTAATTTGAAAAAGCAACTGACCGAAGTTGATAAAATAAAAATAAACATGGGATGACGAGTCACATGTTCTATCACTCAATCAAAATAAGCATGTCCCATGTAAAACCATATGCATGGAACCAATAGTAAATTTTGTGAGGACCGCTTGGTGTAGGTAGTGACTATGTCACCCTTCTTCTATGTAAAGGTTGTCCATGCCCGTCGAACATGTAGATGATGTTGAGGAGGAAGAAAAGAATCCTTGACTTTATCTTGGAAAGCCTTCCACGTTGTTGGACGATCTATAATGTGGCGTAGGACATTCTACAAGAGCTGAGCTTTTCCTACTAAGTAGTTAGTGGCAAAATTGACTTTATCACTTTCAGCATATGTTTCGTCACTATAAAAGTCGTCAAACTATGACAACCATGAAAGAACTAAAGGGCCATCCTTACAACCATCAAACCGTAGAAATTGGTAATGTTTAACACCAATCATGGAATGTGTGCCATCTGATTGGGTAGAGTCAATAACTCTTACCACCCTTGTAAGGTTATGCTCATCAGTTTGCATCTTCTAGAGCACTTTGTCACATTGTCGGATCTCATTTTGAGCACCTCAAAGTTCATTCCATAGGAGCTAGAGTTGTTGCTCGAGTGTTACCTCAAGTAGAGGTGACTCACCAAAATCCTCCATGGTGTTCGTTGGGTCCATGAGTACGTAGAGAACAAAACCCTCTTGCTAGATATGTAAAAACAATTTTTGAGATTTCTTGAATTAAAATGTAAAAGGAATGGTTGTTCTTGGGAATTGAAAACATAAGAAAGAGATGAAAGTTGTATTAAATGTAAGAAAAGAGAACTAGAGTGACAACACAAAGAGATAGTGTAGTGGTTAAACTAATTTAAATAGGCAGAGCCATTACATGTCCAGTGTGAAGGTTGAACTTTAAACTTTCGTTGTAAGAGACCAAAGCTTCTTATAGTTAGGTCTTCGATCTATTCCTCCATTAAACTTGAGATTTGAGAAAATAATTCACATATTAAAGACCCCTTTATCCCCACTTTCAAGGACTAATAGAGACCGATTTGCAACTATTGAATCCTCACCTTCAATCTGGACCTTCAATGGAAGGTCCAATGTGTTTACAAATGTGTTATTTTCTGGCATGAGACTTCCTTCCTTCCTTATGACCAATCTTACTCCTTCAGAGTATACCGAAGATATGAATAGGTGGCGATGTGTGTCACTAATAAGATCCGAACGGATAGACACTATACGAGTGCCTGTGGTTGTAACTTGTAACTAGTAAGAAAACGCCGAAAAAGAAGGAATCGATAAGACACGATCCTCAGTCAACGTCCGAGTCACTCTGGTGAGTCAGATATAGAGCATCCATGCAGCTACACTAAGCCGCCTTTTCTCATTTGGATGCGTGTGTATGAGATGATGAACGTGTCGAATTCGCCGTGTGTCTGAGAGAGAGAGAGAGGGGGGGTGATGAACAACGCTCGATCCGCCAAGACAAAGAAATAGAGATGAGTAACGTGCTGAATTCGTTGAGTTGCGTCACTTGCACGTATTCGTGGGCGAGAGAGAGATGAAGAACGTGCTCAAGTCGCGATCCACGTCAAGCTCCCAGTGACTCCAATTCTTTGGAGCTCGCCTCGTGTGATATGCCACGTTGCACATATGCGTTACGATATGAGAGTTTTGATCCATGGAAAGAACATAAAAATGACAGAGACGTAGTAGAAGCTCGCTCAAAAGAATACGTCTTCCATGGAGATCTCAACCAATAAAACAGACAACCATATACTCACGTACGCAACCTCAAATACTCAGGGATCTGGATTCTGTAAAAACAAAAGAAGACATGCGCCACTGTACTTGTAAAGCAATGTAGACTACGACTTACACAACTTATACGGCACAGAGAGAGAGAGAGGATTGTGCTAATGAAAAAAATGTGTTTCCTTCGCGAGGGCATCCTCATTTTCTCAAGAATAGCTTTTGCGTTCCTTTTTTCAAAGAAGGAATGTAAAAGACATAAATCCATTCAAGCTAACATATCCAATGTAGATTGCTTGGTTGATTCTTTAGAGGCTTATATCTTTTCTTCTCCGTTCTATCATTTTTCTTTTCATAAAACGAAATGCAACATGTAAGAGAAACATTAAACAAGTTGATATTAAATCTGTCAACCCTTTCACGAGGGATACAATTCATTTCCAACTTGTGTCCTTCATTTACCAAGATCATCGAGTGCTCCTTGTTTTACCAAGATTATCAGTTCCAAGGTTATCAAGTGACAAAAGAAGGGAACACTTTTATTGGTCTTGATTATTTTGGGTTATTCTTAGGAGTCCTCCACTATGGGTCACTCAAGTGGGGGACACTTTTATACTAAAAGAGAATTCAATCTTCTCTTCCCCAAGAGAGGCATCTCTATTGAGCAAGCACCATTCTTGAAATTCTAGTTGATGGCTTGGCCAATATGTGTTGGGTGTGTGTGAGAGTGAGGAAGCATGGGTAAAAGTACACACAAGAGCGAGGAAGGAGATCGACACATTGAGAGAGGTGATAGTTAGAAGAGCTCACTATAGATAAATTATCAATGAGTGAAGCGGGAGCTATAAGTGGATCCCTAAGTACTAAGTAATACCATATATGATTATATCATGTATATGTGGTTATATGGGGAATAAACCTCTACCTTGCTCTAGAGTAAAAAGTGCCCATGTATAGGAAAACTGTTCACATTAAAGCTACTTGAGGAAACATAAGTGTTATGAACTCCCGTCGAGCCAATGTTGTGAACATGTATAGGGAGTGACATACAAACCGCCACAACGTAATAAGCCCAAAGCTTTGCAAAAAACTTCAAATTTTTCTCATGGAAGAGCTTTGGTAAATATGTTTGCCACATTATCCTATGTAGGCATTGTGAAGAGAGATGGTGGATGCAATCCAAAGATGAGTGGGTGCTGCTACAACCAGCTTCACACCAACCAACTGAGACTTCAGAGTTGATTAGTAGACCCTTTGAGCTTCCTAAATCCACCAAAATATCATCCAAGTACTTTGGAACATGTATCCCTAAAGTTTAAGTCAAGACAGACTAGTTGCGAAATGTCTAGCTCCCAAAACTTGCTATTTTTGGACATACACCTGATGGAAAAAATGAACAGTGCTCTTAACCTGGTAGGAATTAGATAAATTCCTTTTGTGCATAGAAAGTAGACTTAGCAAGCTTGCCAATCCAAATTAAAACACTTCAAATGGAGGACTGAGCACTGAGAACAAGATTCATCAATTTCTGGAACATGCCCACCATTCTCGGGGCTCTGCAGAGATAGACTAGTGAGCAGTAAAATGCAGATATCTCCACAATTATTAATCCAATGACCTTGCAAATTTATATCAGAAAGTAGATAGTACGGGCTATCCAACGCACGTTAAAACACTGAAAACAGATCAGTAGAACTCGAGATAGCACCTTCTGAATGTACTGCTCTAAGTGAGTATAGTAGAGAACAAAACAGAGAAGTAGATAATGATAAATGTATAGATTCACATATGATTAAAACCACATTGGCAATGAATCTTTGCACAATGGGAGTAGAATGATAGAGCTATGGAGTAAGCTCTTCAATTTCTACAAAAATGACATGAAGTGGTCATGTACAAGGCTTGCTAATCGCCTCCTCCTTCTTGCTCCTTTTATAGCTATTCTTGGAGGGAGTTTTGAATTCGAATTTGAATGGCTCCACCTAAAAGTGATCCCCAAAGTTAGAAGATATTCCCTCAGCTCAAAAATTCGTGGTTTTAGGTAGTTAGAGCCACAAAATTGCTTTTACATCATGGATGAGGTAAGCCATCTTTTTCCTTTTTTCAATTACAAGAGATAAAAATGAACTCTTTTACAAGAGGTGTTCACATGACCACACATGTGACTTACAAATGAGGATAATATCAAGCATATCAAGCATCTAGGCTTGGGTAAAATGCACCAAGAGCTCCCCCTCAAGCCTAACATGCTTGGCCTCCAAATAAGTCTTCAATTGTCCTTCATTTCCTGCAAGCCAATCATCAACTTGAATCTACTTAACTTTGTACCATCAAGAGCTTTAGTCAACATGTCCCCACATTGCATATCTGTAGAGACATAGGATAGTTGAATATCCTTGCTTATTAGCTTCTCCCTTACATAATGGTATTGGACTTCAATATGCTTGTTTCTAGCATGGTATACCGGATTAGCTGCTAGATGTAGTGAGCTTGTGTTGTCACCAAAAATGTGGGGTGTTGAAGAATGAAGTCAAAGATCCGTGTACAAAGACTTTAACCACATGATTTCTTGAGTTGCATTAGCCAAACCTCTATAATGGGCTTCGGTAGAAGATAATGCCACGGTTGATCGCTTCTTCGATGACCAAGAAATGCTTTTTGAACCTGCAAACGATATATACCCGGATGTGCTTCTTCTATCATCTCTAGATCCGGCCCAATCTCCATCTGAGTAGACCTTTAGCTCAATATGTGAAGTAAATGAATAAAACAAACCTTCATTCATGGTCCCCTTTAGGTACTTGAGGACTCTCTTGGCCGCTTCCATATGTGGTCTTCTTGGCTTATGCATAAACTAACTCAATATGCTAACACTATAGCATATATCCACCCTTGTGAGAGTTGCATAATTCAGACTTCCAACCAAGCTTTGATAGCTTGTGATGTCTTCAATTGGCTCTCCTTCATAAGCACTAAGCTTATGATTTTGCTCCATAGGTGTACCTGCACACTTGGTATTTTCCATCTTGAACTTGACGAGCATGTCATAGACATACTTCCTTTGTGTGATGTATATACCTGAATCTGTGTAGATTAACTCCAATCCAAGAAAATAAGTGAGTGGTTTCAGATCCATTCCTCTTATGAACAAAGAGGTATCCGCCTTGCTAGCTTTGAATCCTTGGTCCTGCAAATAAGTCACCAATCTGAAATTCCAAGCTCTTGGAGCTTGCTTCAATCCATACAAAGCTTTCTTTAATTTGCATACATAGTTAGGATGATGTGCATCCTCATATCCAGGAGGTTGTTCCATATACATTTCCTCATAAATCCATCCATTCAAGAAAGCATTCTTTACATCAAGTTGATAGAGATTCCAATTTCTAGATGCAGCAAGACTAATGAGAACCCTAATTGTAGGCATTTTTGCAACAGGAGAGAAAGTCTCCTCATAATCAATACCATGGGTTTGAGCAAACCCTTTAGCAGCTAACCTTGCTTTGTGTCTATTTATACTTCCATCTAGATTCCTCTTGATTTTGTATATCCATCGAGATCCAATTACCTTCATAGATGGCTTGTTAGGTACAAGCTCCCAAGTGTCGTTTTCCTTCAGGGCTTCCATTTCTTCATCCATTGCATCTCTCCAAGCTTTCTTGCATTGTGCTTCTTCGAATGTGGTAGGTTCTTCATTGGTTGAATCCTTTGCAATGTAGATTGAGTGCTTGGTGACCAAAGAAGTATCATAACCAAACCTCTCTGGTTTCTTCTTCTCCCTTGAAGACCTTTGTGTTGACCTAAGCACCAACTTAGGGACTTGCGGAGAAAGAGACTATACCTCAATCCCCTCTCAAGTGCATATAGTGGGGATACACGCTTTTAATTATCAATCCAAAGAGTATACAAACCTAGCCGAGTGTATGATGACATGCAATCATGTGAAGATCAATGCAAAGGAACTACTCAAAGAGTGTAAATAAGGTAAAGACTTATCCAAACAAGCTTCAAGTGTTGGTCATGGCGAAACGATACTTGGTGCAGCAGCCGTCAGTATTTTGGACTTTTCTCCCAGCTCCAAACTTCAAATATAGCAAATAGCATATGCGTTTCGAAACTCTCGAGAAGACACATCCAATGGCAGTGGTTTCACTCAATTCTGACGCTCCTACTTCAAGTTATGAGCAAAATACTGAGTCACGAGAATACTTTCCTACACTACAGCACTCCCTACACTTCGCACACACCCTCCCTGCAGCAAATAAACACTTTCATGGATAGACAACACACCCAAGCACTCTTTCCAAGCAATACACATGCATACAAGCTCACAAAGAAGAAGATACAGAGTGAAGAAGACACAAATTCGAATTTCTGTGCTCTCTATTCTCACAATGGCAAAAAGTTCTTTACAAGAGTCACATTTGACTTATATACTAGTGCCCTAAAATTGGTCCTTTCACACAAGAGACCGACACTTTATTCCCTAAAAGACTAATTTCCTACTATTTTACATGGGTAAATCTCTAATCTTCTGTGGGGATGCATCTAGAGGACTCCTCTAGTGCATTTACAACGGAAAATATATTACAAGAATGATTATGATACAAAAATATGATGTCCAAATCGGAAAATTTTTGGGGCCCGTCTTTTTCTCTGCTTTGTGCTCTTTTTAGCTCTGCAACACTCCCCCCCTCTTCGTCTCTATCGTCCCTTGACAGGCTTTGCTTCTTGTCATCAGTTTGTTGTCTGCACGCATCCAGCGGTCAGTATTGCCTGATTCTTGATCTTGCATTATGTTTTAGAGGCGCTCTGATTTGTCCTGGTTGCACACATCGGACCTTGCTGTGTTATTCACTTCTTTTCTCTGCACGCAACCTTTGCTCATTGTTACCTGTTTATAAAACAGGTGTTCAATTTTGACGGCCTCTTCTTAATTCTTGTTTTACATTCTCTGGGCCTAATGCATTCGACTTGCTTGCCCGCAACCCTTGGAGTTAGACTGACTACCTGATATTTTGCAGTCTAATTCACCTATAGGTTCATTAATTCTGGGTTGCCACGCACGCCACCAGTGGAAGGTATGAAGATGTGGTGCTTCAGTCTTCGATCTGGACCTTCCAGAGATCAAGAGGTTGAAGCACCCATGTGGGTTACATCCTTTCCTTGGTGTGTGTGCCCCTGCGGGGCTCTGTGCAGAGATGGGTGTTGCGCCCCTGCGGGGCTTCTTGCAGAGATGTATCTTCAGGTATTTCTTTTTAGTGAAGCTGCTTCTTTCGTTGTCTTCTTCTTTTCTTCTTCTTTTCTTCTTCTTACTTGACTCTCCCTCAACACTGCCCCCCTCCTGGACTCTGTCGTCCCCGACAGGCTTTGATAAGCGACGGGCATATGTTTGATATACTCTTTGCTCTGTATCATTTAGTAGATTTGCTTCACGTATCATGAGTTGTTTCCATTGTTCTGCCTTCACTCCGTCATTATGTGGCTGTCTGTGATCTGCGAAGAAGCTAAGTTCATATGCCACTAATCTGGCATTTAAATTGGATGACATCTTCAAAAAAATTTCTGAATCCATCTCAAAAAATCCTGTAAAGAAGGCTTCTTCAAAAGTCTGCATATATACACTTGGCAAGAACATTAATCTGGAATAATACGCCATTACTGTTGGTCTGCTAGGCATAACTGATAGATCAAAAATGAGTATTTCCGTGCCCTGATTAATACCTATGAAGTTCAAAAAGGTGTAGGCCGCATGCTTGAATACCTTCAAGACTGTAAGGATCATGCTAAGTATTTTGTTGGTCATTTTTACAGTTAAATCGGGTACTGTCGCATAATTCTGTAGCCAATATTCGATGGTTTTGACCATATAATCCTCCGTTGGCAAGTAGTTATGTGGCGGGCTCGGAAGCATAGGATAATTGAGCCACTGCTTATTTATAGTGCCGCTTCTTTGCAAATCCAAAAATTCCCTGGTATCCCTTCTGCGTGGTATTGGACAAAATGAAGGGTTTACCTGGAATGCATATGGTGCTGCTTGCCAATGCACCCGTAGTGTGGGATGTTTCTCCAAAAATTTCGGTCGCCACACTGGTTGCGCAGCTTCAAACTCTGCTTGAGTGTATGCGAACGTGTCGTGTTTGAAATTCAGCTGCTCATCTGGACTCTTCTGTGTAATCTTTGTTATATAACGTCTTGTTTTCTCTTTCAAGAGTCCGTATGGAATATTGAACGGCTTCATAATCTTGTCTAGGTCTTTACCTTTGATCTTGGCCTCTTTCATCACTTTGACCACTTCATTTTCAAAATTTTCCGTTAACCGGGACACCACTAGTGCCCGTTCCTTCTGACTTATTTCTACAGTATAGGGCATCGGATGTTCGTCATGTATGTCGGCCAACTGCTCATGTAGTGGAGAATAATAGATCGGGTGAGATAGAGGACTTACCTCTACCTCGTCAGTAGGATTTTCCGTAGCCGGCACTACTGGTGTCCCGATCGGTGTTTTCTCTTTCATTTGAGTCTTTAATCGTGCTATGCATTCATCTTTCTCTTTTATCTCTTGCATGGCTTCCCTAGTGTTTCTTTAGTGGCCAGCAATTCTTTACCAATGTCAGCTACATTATCCATATTTTCGCTGTAGCTTTGTATCAATTTGGCGTTCACCTTTTGTAATTGACTCTTCAATTCATTGGTTTCATTGGCGTATCTGCTCTTCCATTCCTCTATCTTTGCTTGTTCTTGCTTTAGCAGCTCTTCATATTTTGAGATTTGATCTCTTAATTCTTTTTCTTTGGTTTCTGTGGATTCCTGTTGCTCGATTGGTTGATCATATAATAATGATTTCATTAATTCCTTATTCCTGTTTCTCAATGTGTCATTTTCTTCCATATATACTTTTAGCTGTGTCTCAAGCAACGTACTTCTAGCTCTCATTCTCTCTTTGTCCGCCTCGCTTGCATCATATGATCTCTGTAAATTTGCGAGCTGTGCTTGGAGTTGGTGATGCTGAGTGATTAATGATTCATATTGCGTTTTTGTGTCGAGCCACTCATTGCTTTTGATCGTGAGCGCCTTTTGTGTCTCGATGAGCTGTGATGATAGTTGTTCGCTCATTATCTGGAATTGATGCTTTTCTCACATTGCTCTATCATGGTCTGCATCTATGTCCATCAATTGCTGTTGTGTGTCCATGGCTGTTTGAATCATCTGCTTGACTACAGGCTTCAGCTGAGTAACATCCACATTAAGCCATGTTTTTGGTATACTTGGTTCTTCTTCGGTATTGACATCTTTACCCTGTGCCACATGTAATGTAGTGTCATGGGGCTGCCTAATCTGAAGCTGGATCCTTGGCTCAGCCCCAATGTTTGCTTGATTTTCTTGAGGTGTATCATCTGGCACCTCGACCACAATCTGTTCTTTGCTTTGTAACTCCTCTGTTTCCTTACTTACTGGAGTTTGGACTTCCTCTTTGATAGGGGGGTTTACATAAGTAGCATTGGTTGGAGCTTCCTTGATGCTTATCTTTGTAGTATCATTCAACTGAATGATATGCTCCGGTTCAATGGGATCTTCTACATTCTGTTCCTTTTCTTTATGATTTCCTGGCGTCACTTCCACTTGATCGATCTCATTCCATTCTTCTTCTTGAGTTTCTGCTTGTATATCAGTATCTAAGGTATCTTTTTCAGGGCTGGAATCCGTATTGGTACTGGAATCATCTATCCCTAGTTCTTTGTATCTTCCAGCTTGTTTTGATGTCTTCTCTGGACTTCGTTGTTGTTTCTCTTGACTTTCCTGTCTATAATGATGACCTTGAATGTTTAAGTTCACCTGCCCTTGCATGTACTGATGTGTTTCTTCGAGGGCAGCGGAAAGATCTCTCCTTGTAATCGTTATTTGAGCCTTCGTGATCTTCGGTAAGAGATGAGTTCTCTTTGATTGTGGTGTAGCTTGGGCTTCCTCCTCCCGTAGACGCTTTGTACCCCTCATGGGTTTTTGTGTACTCGTTCCAGCTTCCTCAACCGTAACAACTGCTTTCTTTTTCTTAGGGACCGTAGCAGATTTTGCATATTGAGCTAGCTTTTCTGAAGTTGGCATCTCTCTCAAAAAATTCTTCATATCTAGAGCTTCATATATTAGTAACGTGAGAGCCGAACTGCCATTCAAAAATTTCTTCTGTCCCCATTTCTTATGGGCTTCAAATAATCTTTCTTGGACATACCCTGTTAAATTAATTTTGTTTCCTATTTGTCGCATGGCATGTGACAATAGTTGTACTACAATCTTTTGTGGAGCCGTATACATGTGCATGCTTGGGAAACAAAAGTGTTGATGCACCAATCGAACAGCATCTTCTATGTCAATTCTGTTTATATCCAAAAATGATCTCTTTTTGGGATCATGGCACTCTGCTTTGACATTTGTGACGCCTTCTTGCTTCCATCCAAATGCTATGTTGATTAATTCGTGTGTGAACTGGATGGTCTTCCAAATTCCGACTTTATCCAAGACGCGTGCTTCTGGGACTGATATTTTTGTTGCAGCAGGTTGCATGGTATTCATTACTTGTGCACATCTCTGAAAATCTGGCACATAGATTGGCAACTTGAGAAATGCCTCTATGCCTGCTTGTGTCCATACATCTTCAATATGAGGTAACCCCTGTATTATTTTTTTGAAGTCCTGTGACATGATAGGAAAACAGTGATCTGTATCCATAATTTTGATAGTTGCCATGAAGATGAGATCTGACACTGGTTGGTCATCCCGAAACCAGTGACCTCTTGCTTTTGTAATTGACTCGAGTGGGAAAAGCTGGACCTCCTCCTCTTGTGTAGCTTCAGAATTAGTAGACGCCATCTGCACTCAATATAGAGCATGAATTAGTTGCCATATATTATCAGAAATCCTCCTTTGTTTGTTTGTGATAAGCTCGATATTGCTCCGAGTGAATGGTGTCGTCCCTTTCCCGTGTGTGTGAGAAAGGTAATACCTGGATTTTTCACATTTTTAGGTATTTTTATATTTTCATCTGAAAAGGAAAACAGAAAAGTTAGTTTATAGCCGAAGCAGTTAGTAATTTTTTGGAGTAATTTTCTTAATGTATGTACAAGTGCTCTCCTATTTCCCAAGAGGAAAATGTGCTTGACTATCCTGAAATAGAAGAAGGATGTGCCGAATGCTTGGCCTTGTAATGTGGCCCTATCATGCTTACTTGAGGTGCATTAGAAACTTCATGAGTGCAATGGTAAGCTTTATCTCTTCGATCCTCCGCTCCTCGTGGTTGCTTTGGTTTCCAGATCCATTTCGTGAACAATAAGAGAGGTCGTTTCGTTTCCTTGATCCGTGTAGCTTCTTGTGTTCTGTTTGCTTCCTCCATTGTCCGAGTGAAGTTGACATTGCTTTTCCAGTTTCCTGGATGACTCCTACGTGTTGTTGTCTTTCACCTTATCTCATGTAGTACCTCTTCTTTTGTCTTTAACTCCTGTTTAGCTGCTTGTTTGAGCTTTTTGGGGATCCATATCTGAAGTCGCGATCTTTGAGCTTCGAGCAAAGTCTTAGGGATCCACACTTGCACTGATTCTTCTTGTATGTACTTCTGTGAAGTTGGTTTGGTGATTCCTGTTTCCTTCTTAAGAGTGGGTGCGGACGCTTCTCGACTCTGTATTTGATCCCTGTGTACCCACTTATGTTTGGGTGGGCCTTGATTTGAGTGTCTGCTTATTGGTTTCCAATAGTGCAATCTTTTGATGTTTTGAGCATGTGTAGGAGAGCAAGTCTCCTTAACGGTTGGCTTTCCCTCAACTGCATTGGATGACTTCGACTCTCTTGCTGAAGTCGCTAGGATTGAAGTTTCAGCTTCTACGCCTTTAGTTTCAGAATTTTGAGGATTGTTGATATTTTCTAAAGTCGTTTTCTGCACTTTCTCTGAACTTGGCATTAATTTTGTTTGAATACATGGTTTCTCTTCAAGTAAGCTGAAAATCTCCTTATGCCCTATCGTAGCCGAAATATAGCCTTGAGCTAGATGGATACACGCCTCAGTCTCTATGATCCAGTCGTGTCCAAGGATGAAGTCTTCTATCAAATCTTCATCCTCGCACACTAGAACTCTTTGTTCCATTGAGGAATTTCCTAGGTGGAGGGATACATTCGTGGTTCCAATACATTCTACAGTGTGACCTCCAACTCCTATTAATCAGGCTTTTGTGGGATTCAATTCTAATTGCAGCTCTTTTGCTATTCTCCTTCGCATGCAGCTAAGTCCTGCTCTTGAGTCTATCAATGCATCTATTAATTTGTACTCTGTCTTGCCAATCCCTAGGTTTAGGTAAGGTTGCGTTTTACACATACCCGTTGTATCATGATTTTTGACCTGGTAATTTGCCATAGGGATGGGCTCTTCTCCTTGGAGATAGCGTTCATCTCTTTGCCTCATCCATTCTTTCCGTTTCCTAATGCGCTCTAGGGCTTCTTGTCGAGCTTCCTCTCTAATTCTCTCTCCTTCCTTTTTCCTATTTTGGGCACCTACCAATCGTGCAAGCATTTGATCAGTCAAGGGCTCCATGAATCGTCTTACTCTACATCCACTGATGTAGTTGGGAAGAATGTCTCCGTCTAGCGTTGCGAGATTGACTGCACCACTAGTAGAGATTCGATTTATGATCAAGGGTCCGTATCCACGTTTTTGTAACTTCTTGGCATGTTGTTTCAGGGTGTATACTAGGACTAAGTCTCCTTCTTTAAGTCCCTTGTCTTTTATATGTGCATCATAATATGCCTTTTGTCTCCGTTTAGCAGCATAAATGCCTGCTACTGCTTGCAATCTAGTCTCATGTAACTTCTCAATTTGATCTAGTTGTTGGGATAATTCATGATCGTTCCACTCATATTGCTGGGCGACTTTCAATGTAGGCACTAAGAAGTCAATTGGCAAAATTGCATTTTGCCCATACACTAAATTGAAAGGTGTAGTTCCAATGGCTGTTTTATATGCAACTCGGAATGCCCAAATTGCATGATGCAATTGTTTGTCCCAATCAAACCTTCCATTATTGACAAGCTTAGTCAACACCGTGCACAGTACTTTGTTAGAGCTCTCAGCTTGTCCATTGGCTTGGGGATGGTATGGTGCTGATTTTTTATGAATCACTAAGAACTCGTTCATTAATGACTCGATTACCTCATTGAGGAAGCGCGTTCCCCTATCGCTAACAATCTCAATAGGCAAGCCAAAGCGGGTGAATATATGCTCAAAGAGAAATTTTGCGGTAGTTTGAGCATCATTCTTCCTAGTGGCTTTTGCTTCTACCCATTTAGTTAAGTAGTCCGTGGCTACTATGATGTACGCCGCATGTGATCCTTTGGCAGGTGGGTTGATAGGTCCTATGAAGTCAATGCCCCATTTTGTGAAGGCTCTCGCGCATATCATGGGTCTTAATGGCATGTCATCTCTCCGAATTGGGTATTTAGTTCTCTGACAAGTCTCACAACTTGGTACATACGTTTCAGCATCCATATGTAGAGTTGGCCACCACAAGCCCGCAAAGAGAATCATTTTAACAGTTCTTTCAGCCAAAAAATGACCTCCTGCAGCACCTGCATGTGCCATTTCTAATATGGGTAGATATTCCCCTTCATGCACACATAATCTGAGTTGGTTATCTTTTCCTCGTTTGAACAATTGTTTTCCTATGAGAATGTAGTCCTTGCTCATTTCCTCTAAGGATCGCTTTCTTGCTAAGCTGGTTCCTAAATCATGTTCTTGAGTTTTTAAGAATTTCACTAAAGTTGTACTCCAATTGGGTGCTATGGTCGAAAAAGGTAGAGACACATGATCTTCGGGAACCGTCTCTCGGCATTCTGCACAATTACTTACGTGGTCGTGAACATTCTTGGGCATGTCAGGCCAATACACTCCTAATCTTTTCAGTTCTCGGATGGTTCCATGAGTCCCTTGGTGTGTTCTCCATTTGTTCACATGTGCTTGCTCAATTAGTTGCGTTTGTTCATCCTCATCAACACATCTGAGTAACACTCCGTTGGGTTCCTTGTAGTATACACTTCCTGACACAATGTGTAAATTCCTCGATTGAAGAATTTCTTTCATGCTATTCCTATTGATTGAGTGTTGAGGGCCATGAGTGAGTATAGGGATCAATTTCTCTGCCCACTTTGGGCAAACTTCTAGATTGAACAAATAAGCATCTGGTAGATCGTCGGGCACCCCACTCGGTGGCTCTCCGTGTGTTAGCCTTGAAAGGTGGTCTGCTCTCACATGTGTGTTCCCCTTTTTCACTATTACCTCGAAGTCAAACTCCATTAGTAGTAGAAACCATCGAACCAACCTTCCCGTGTTACAAGGCTTATTGACTAAGTACAACAAAGCTTGATGGTCTATGAAGAATTTGAACTTGTTGGCTAAAAGATAATGTCTGAATTTCTTCACTGCGTATACCATTCCTAAGCCTTCTCGTTCCGTAGTGGTATAATTTCTTTCTGCTTGATTCAGTTGTCTACTCGCATAAGCAATTGGATGATCCAGCTTGCCTTCATCAGCCGGCTGGGCTAAGATGCATCCAATGGCATAGTTAGAAGCGTCAACATGAATATGAAAGGGCTTGTTCCAATTGGGTGATTTCAGAATTGGGGCAGTGCTAAGTCTCTTTTTCAACTTGGTGAATGCCTTTTCGCACTCTTCTGTCCAAGTAAATTGAGTCAAGAGACCATACAAGGGTTTTGCTATTATGGCATACATGTGAATGAACCTACGGTAGTATCCACAATGTCCCATAAAAGCTTGCACTTCCTTTGCATTCTTGGGTCTTGGTAAGTCTAGGATGACTTTAATCTTGTCCTCATCCGTTGATATTCCATTTCTCGAAACTATGTGTCCTAGAATTTTCCCTTGCCTTACCATGAAGACACATTTCTCTGGGTTTAAGCAGACTCTGTACTGTCTGCATTTGTTGAATATCTTCCTCAACTCGGGAATGTGATCGGGCCTTTGATTGGAGTACGTGCAAAGGTCATCTACATATACTTCCATGCTTTTTTTCAAAAATTCCTTGAAAACATGACACATCAATCTCTGGAAGGTGGCTGGAGCATTAGTGAGTCCAAAGTGCATCACTTTGAATGCATACACTCCCTATTCAGTGGCGAATGCTGTCTTATGTTGATCCTCAGTCGCAATAGCTACCTGGTTGTATCCGGAGAATCCATCTAGGAAACTATAGACCTCCTTACCTGCTACTCTCTCTAATAAATGGTACGTGATAGGTAGTGGGTAGCTGTCACGTATAGTGGCTGCATTCACCTTTTTCAAATTTATGCACACTCTCAATTTTCCATTTTTCTTAGGCACTACTACTAGTGGCGATACCCACTCAGTATGTTCTATCTCATATATGAATCCTGCCGCTAGCAGTTTGTCTATTTCTTCCTTAATCTTTGCTGCGTAGACTTCATTGTATGTATAAGGACGTTGTTTGGAGGGTTTTGCATCTGCTGTCATTGGTATTCGATGGGAACAAATAGTGGGTTCTACCCCTTTGAGATCCTTATAGGTCCATGCGAATACATCTCGGTACTCCCAAATAAGGTATATGAGTTCCTCTTCCTCTTCTTCAGACACATCTTTACCAATATATGTGCATCTTTCTTCTCCTTCCTCAACTGTCACAACAATTTTTTTCGTTTGTTCCTTGTTGTCATATGCTTCCCCGTCTCGTGCCTCTCATCGAGGCATTTGAATAGCCACTTTTCTTTCCTCCACTTCGTATTTTTTAAAGTGTTCAGGAACTTCAAAAAGATCTGGGTCTGGCCCTACCTTACTCTTGTTCTCCTCCTGCCTGTGTATTGTAGTAGCAGTTTCGATTGCTAAGATCTTTGTTGGTTCTTGTTCCTTCTGGTTCTGAATAGTATTTAAGCAGCTTTCTTCGTAATCAAATTCTGGTTCCATTTCTATGCTTTCATATTCCTCTTTCCATTCTTTTTCCAGGATTTCCCCTTCTTCTACTTCTTGAAGAACAACCATATAGAAGTTCACATCATAACCTTCCTCATCTATGCATTCATTCATCATCAAAACTTCCTCGTTTACACACACATCTAGAGTCGCCAAGATTTCCATCCATCCATGTGGCTCAAAGATTTCATCAGAGAAAATTTGAGGTGTGTAGGTGGGGTCCTCTACGGATCTATGGTTAGGATGTCCTATCGGCCATGGTTGCCTTTTGCTCTCTTCTCTCTTGGATTCCTTACACATCCACAACTGAGCATCTTCATGCATCCAAGATTGATCACTTGATCCACCACTGTGAATGGATAAGTCATCTTCTTCTCGGTGCACTGGATTCCATTGTAGTGGAGGGACATCTCGATAAGCAAATGTGTGCAAATTTATTTTGGTGGTGTTTCCCTGATGTTGCAGGTATAACGAATCTCTTCCCCAATCCTATACTACCCGCATTTGTCTCATGAAGGGTCGTCCTAATATCATCTCGTAGTTGTTTGCTTTCTCGAATTTACAGATGGCTAGGGTGTGTTCGAATTCTACACCGCAAGTGGTTAGTTTGATCCTTTCGAATATTCCTAAGGGTTTTTCTACATGACCGTCTGCTAATTGGAGTTTCATGCGTGTGGGTCGTAAGGCAGGTTTTCCCCATTTTTCCCAGATTTCCTTAGTGGCAATTCCTACCCCGGCTCCCGTATCTAGAATAGCCTTGGTCATGTACCCATTGTGTGTGACTGGTAGAGAAGTATTGTCCTCATCCCCTTCACTAAACTCTCCCACTTTGTCTACAGGAACTTGTATTGTGGAGTTATTTTCCTTCTCCTTTTCTGTCGGTCCTCCAATCTCTGGCTGTGATTCTAATTGGTTTGCCATTTGCTTCCATAATTGTGGTTTAAGTCGAAGCAATTCTTCCACAGTCAATTTGCATAGTACTTTTGTTTTCTTTAATTCTGTTAGATTGTGTGAACTCTCTTCTACCTTTTCCTTTTCCTTTCCATGCACTGTGGGTGCTCGGATTATTACTGACTCCCTTTCGTATTCTCCCATGTAATTAGGCAACGTTGAAATGCTTATGGTTTCCTCTCTTCCTCTGTCAAGTCTTGACACTTCTTCGTACACTTCCTCCAAGTTGGGGTGAAGTTGACAATCTTCCCCATCTATTTCTTCAAAAGGAGGTGTCTTATCTCCATTCTTCTTCCATTGCTCCTCTCGTATTCTGTTCCATAAGTCTTTTGGCCAATCTGCCTCTAGATCTGGGATTATTGACATCGATTCTTCTTGGTTTGTTATCTGGCCGCTTTGGTCATCTTCTTTCCTAGGTTCTTTGTTATTGGACTTTAAGCATTCTTCATACAGACTATGTGCAATCCTGGTCTCCGGTAGAATTGGGATAGGCTTTTCTAGGGTTGCTTGTGCTATTTCTATGAGTTTCCTGCATATGGTCAGTCTTTCTTTTTCTAATTCCCCTTTAGGGTAGATTTTTTCATGTTGTTCAACGCTTGGGCCCATCTTGATTCTAGCTTGGTAGGCTTTCAACCACGTCTAAGTCGTCTGGCTTTGGGTCTGCTAGAATTGATCCGGGCTTCTCCCTATCTGAACTAGGTTCGGGTAGCTCAGGGGTCTCCTTAGGATTCCCTTGTTCCTTGGGCTTATTCGTTTCTTTGGTTTGCTTTTTACTGTTTATAGTCTTGTTTTTTGCCCATTTGTCCTTGAGTTTCTCTCGTCTTTCCTTCCATTTCTGAACTTTCGGGTTCCGCGAATTTTCACATGGGTCCTCAGAATCTTCCACTATCTGAATTGAAGGGCTTATTTTTTTGTTGCTTTTTTGTTTCTCTTCTGAGTGTTGTTCTTTTGTTGCTTCGTTTGGGCTCTCGTAATGGCCTTTAGTGGCACCGTGTACTCCTTATCACTTCCGGATCCTTCAATGACCTCAATCACATTGATAGGTGCAGTGTCTTGGGATTTGGCTGGGTTCTTAGGGCAATCTCTAAAAATATGTTCCTTTCCACAATCACTGCAATACCCTTCCCAAACTCTGGGTGGTGGTGGATTATAAGGTCGAGGGCATTCCCTAATGAAGTGATCCCCTCCGCATCTATAGCATGGTCCTCTCTGCACCGGTGGTCTAACAGGAGGTCTCATGGGTTGTTGTGCTTTAGGAGCCGTATACATTAAGGTGGTGGTTTCTGCTCCATATGTCTGATCATAGCCCTCATAACCATAATAAGCCGTGTCATATGTTGGTTCATATTCCATCATGTTGGTTTCATATGGATAGTACTCCCCTAGTGGAGGTTCATACCCTGGGTTGGTTGATTCCACGTTGGTCATTATTGATGCTGGTACTATGGCTCTCTCTAAATTTTCTTCTGGTTGAGCATACTTCACTGGTACTACTTGTTGAGGTTGTGATAGCTGGGGTCCCAGTACTGGTTGTGGTGGTGGGTATGGTGCTTGCTCATATTGTCTGGGTGCCCCTGCTTGTGTTGGATAAGGATTGTATCTAGGCATCTCCCTACCAGGCTCTCTCAGTTGATATCCATATGGTCGGTATTGAGGTGGTTGGATAGGCCGTGCTTGCCTATTGAAGGGACAGTTTTCAGTGGTGTGATTGGTGTATTTTTGCTCGATGTGGCAGTATGAAGAAGTCCCTTGTTGTTGCTGTCTGTAGTATGGATACGTAGGTTGTGCACCGGCCCCTCCTCGGACGCACAAGTGTGTGGGGTGTTCTCCTCCACATAAATTACATCTTCGTAGCACAGGCAATCTTTGTGCTGGGTTTTGATAAGCTCTCTGTCCCTGGACTCCTAGTTTCTTTGCTAATAATTCTGCTAATTCTTCCATGTTACTGGAGTTGGACGTGATAGTGCTCTTTAAATCTTCTGTTTTAGTGTGGTCGGTTGTACCTTTGAGATCCTCGACAAGGTTGTCTTCCAAATCAATGCATTCTTGAAGACACTCACTCAGTGTTTCTAATCTCTTCACATACACTAGTGTTCTTAGGGTTCCGTTGGTGAGTCCATCTAGAAATAGAGAGATCATCTTTTGTTGAGTGGGTCTCTCAGCCACTGGGCATCTATCCACATACTGATTGAATCTTCGGGCAGCAGTCTTCACGGTTTCATTAGGGCTTTGTTTGAAGCTATGGATTAAAGATGCAGAATTGTGTTTAATCCCTCTCTTTGTGAATTCTCCAATGAATTCTTGAAAGAATTGTTCCATGTTTCCAAATTGATTGGGATCTAAAGGTTGGAACCAAGTTAGGGCAGTCCCTGTGAGGGTGAGCCCAAAAGACTCATACTGCACAAAGAAGTCCTCTACTTGCTCCGCTCATAGAACTTGTTTAAATTCTGCGATATGATCATATGGCTCTCCTAGCCCATCATAATGGTTTCTTACACATTTAGCTACTTGGATAGGTCTCAGCCTTCTCATTGGTTCAGGTGGTCTGGGCATCACAGGGAAGACTGGGATAGCTGGTTGTAATGGCGGTACTCTCGACTGTCTTCCTACCGGTCGTTGTGGTCTTGCTGGTGGTCGGTACTGGTTCCCTATCCCTACGTGGGCCTGATTGTGTGTGTGCACTCCTGGAGTTGTAAACTGTACATGAGTATGGTTGGGCACACTTCGTTGACTGGTCTGTCCTGATGTGGTTTGCTCCGTTTCATGTTGATTCCCAAAAGGATTTTGTGAAGTAGTTGCCTGACCTCTCTAAGGAAATACAGGCGTACCCATGTATCTTAGTCGAGCCCTGTCTAAGGCACTCACAGGCCAATATCTCCTTTGATCCTTATCCAAGTAAGTAAGTCTAGTTTCATCATCTGGGTCTTTCAACTCATAAAATGTCATGGGGCTTTCTTCTCTCCCTGGAGCCGGTAAGTCAGTTTGAAGCAACAGGTCTGATCCATGGATCATATAGACTTCCAACAGGTAATCATCTTGAGGTATCAAATCTCCTCTCAAGACCCGTGACACTTGAGACCTGCCCCTCGGGGTAGACACAGACTCTTCAGGTTGTGTTCTTTCGGAGTTGTTGGTGTCCACAAACTCTCCTCTTTCATTGATTCTCTCAGGAAATTCAGTCACAATATAGATATGACCAATCTTATCTACATATGCTCCTCCTTCGTACTTGAGAGCAGGTCGGGGCACAATTGTGGCATTCTGGGAAGTTATCATCCTAGCAACAGATCTGTTTAACCCATCCAGGTAGATTGGGATTTCTTGGGCATTGGTGGACACATATTGTAAGGAGGTACGGTAATCCCCCTCAACAGTGGACATGAAATTCCTATTTGGTGTTGGACCTTGCATGTCTTCCGAAGCCATGTGTAATTCCCCTTCCGAATCACTAGAGGTTTCTGAGTAAATGGAGTGGTGACTAGCCTGAGCAACGCTTCCTACTGAAGATATGACACTTCTTCGACTACTTAGCACTCTTCCGGATCTCAGGTTCATCCACCTAACAACTCTGATCAGTCCTTGCAATCTTCTAGCCTCTGGGATTCTTCACTAAGGGTCAAAATTCTAGGAAGAAGGTTGGCTAAAAATTGATTGAAAATAACTTTTCAAGTCACGATACCTAACCTCCAATTTCCACGATCTCTGACTACAGACGATACTTGATCGCTAACGAAACGATACACGACACTGTTAGGTATCGTGATCTTTGATCAAAACGATCTTTAGTACAAACGATACTTCGCTCCAAACGATACATGATACTTGTGATCCTACGATACACGACACTGATCAAATATCGCGATCTCTGCAGACCAGACGATACACGATACTTCCACCAACCGATACACGATCTCTCACCAAACGATACCTCACAAAACGATCTTTCGCAGACGATCGCTGGCAAAACGATACACGATACTTGTTAGGTATCGCGATCGCTGAACCAAACGATACACGATCGCTGATGAATATCGCGATCTTTGATCAAAACGATCTCTGGGTCAAACGATACGCGATATCCAGTAAGTATCGCGATCTCTGAGAGACGATACCGATCTTTGAACGAAACGATACACGATACACGATACTTCTCAAGTATCGCGATCAGTATGAAACGATACACGATCAGCGATCGCTAGCCAAAACGATCTCTGACCAAGTATCGCGATCGGTATGAAACGATACACGATCGGAGGGAAATATCGCGATACTCAACCACAGGAGCAAAACGATACTTGTGAAGTATCACGATACTCGACCGCGGGAGCAAAACGATACTTGGCCCTTTTTCAAAATTTATGCTAAGATTTTTCAAGTTTTGATCAGACACAGATGTTTTACAAGGTCTCCTACCCTCTCCTCACTCTCTGTATCAATCAAAACACACCTTTTTTGTCCCTTAAAGTTCTAAACGATACCTGACGCAGATCGTCTTTCTTTCCTAACTTGATTTGCTGAAAAATTTTGATCAAAAGAGTGGGTTATCTCACCTTGGTAGCTCCTATAATCTCTTTGTCACTTCCCCTTGCTCTGTGCAACCCCAGCTTGCCCGTTTGCTCACTCACGATCTCTGGCGCATCTCTCACGATACTCGACAGTTTCTCTCACGATACTTGCTCAAAAATACAAGTAACTTGCAAAGTGACTTTTTTTGGCTTTTATACTTGGGATTTTCTTGCTTTCAAAAAGAAAACTTTACTGAACAAAGACTAACTCCTACTCTCCGGACTTGACCTACTCTCTCCCTACTCCTACTCTACTCCTTCTCTACTCCTTCCACTCCCTTCCCTAGACTAACAACTCACTACACACACTCCAAGAATGAGAAGTAGCAAGTGCGGCTGAAAATGACTTACCAAAGAAGAGAAAATTTCCACTCCTCCACTTACTTCAATGCAAAAAAGCTACTTACCATCACACGAATGCCTCGGTTTGATTCGTCACTCCCCGGCGACGGTGCCAAAAAGTATGTTGACCTAAGCACCAACTTAGGGACTTGCGAAGAAAGAGACTATACCTCAATGCCCTCTCAAGTGCATATATTGGGGATACACGCTTTTAATTATCAATCCAAAGAGTATACAAACCTAGCCGAGTGTATGAGGACATGCAATCATGTGAAGATCAATGCAAAGGAACTACTCAAAGAGTGTAAATAAGGTAAAGACTTATCCAAACAAGCTTCAACTGTTGGTCATGGCGAAACGATACTTGGTGCAGCAGCCATCAGTATTTGGGATTTTTCTCCCAGCTCCGAACTCCAAATATAGCAAATAGCATATGCGTTTTAAAGCTCTCGAGAAGACGCATCCAATGACAGTGGTTTCACTCAATTCTGACGCTCCTACTTCAAGTTATGAGCAAAATACTGAGTCGCGAGAATACTTTCCTACACTACAGCACTCCCTACACTTCGCACACCCCCTCCCTACAGCAAATAAACACTTTCATGGATAGACAACACACCCAAGCACTCTTTCCAAGCAATACACATGCATACAAGCTCACAAAGAAGAAGATACAGAGTGAAGAAGACACAAATTCGAATTTCTGTGCTCTCTATTCTCACAATGGCAAAAAGTTCTTTACAAGAGTCACATTTGACTTATATACTAGTGCCCTAAAATTGGTCTTTTCACACAAGAGACCGGCACTTTATTCCCTAAAAGACTAATTTCCTACTATTTTACATGGGTAAATCTCTAATCTTCTGTGGGGATGCATCTAGAGGACTCCTCTAGTGCATTTACAATGGAAAATATATTACAAGAATGATTATGATACAAAAATATGATGTCCAAATCGGAAAAATTTTGGGGCCCGTCTTTTTCTCTGCTTTGTGCTCTTTTTAGCTCTGCAACAACCTTCTAAGTGGTTGATGTGAGCTCTCGGGTCCATATGTAGCATCTTGCATCTCTGCTTTACCTTTGTTCTTCCATAGCTTTAGTCTTTCCAAGTCTTCTAGGTCAATCTCCGAATCACTTTCTTCAATCTGCTTTGGCTCCTTTGGTTGAAGTGATGGAAAGTCTTCATCCAAGTCATAAGGCAGCTTCACTATCCTGTCATCATCAAACCATGATTTTCTTTCATAAAAAATTACATCTCTACGCACAGAAAATCCTTTATTGGTTGGATTGTACAATCTATATCCTTTTTGGTTTTGATCATAACCAATAAATATGCACTTCTCTGCCTTGAGATCCAATTTCCCTCTTACTTGAGAAGGAATGTGAGCATAGGCTAAGCATCCAAAGATTTTACAATGCTCTAGACTAGGTCTTCTTCCATTCCACACTTCATATGGAGTGGTTCCATCTAGTGACTTAGATGGAAGTCTATTTATGAGATATGTGGCTGTAGACACAACCTCTGCCCATAGGTAGTTTGGCAATCTCTTTTCATTGAGCATGGACCTTGCAGCTTCGACAATAGCTCTGTTCCTCCTCTCTGCTACACCATTGAGTTCGGGTGTATACCTTGTAGTGACTTCCCTTTTAATGCCTCTTTCATGCAAGAAGGCATCAAATTCAGAAGAGAAGTATTCTCCTCCACCATCTGATCTGAGTCGTTTCAAAGTCCTACCTGTTTGGTTTTCAACAAGAGCAATATACTTCTTAAAGCAATTAAACACTTCATCCTTGTGCTTCATGAAAAACAGAATGGTCCACCTACTACAATCATCTTTGAAAGACACATAATATCTTGAGCCTGATATAGATGGCTCCATACTTGGACCCCACACAGCCGTGTGCACTAGATCCAAAGGATTTTGATACATATATCCTTTCTTATTGAAAGGTTGTGTATGAGCCTTGCCAAGTTGACAAGCTTCATACTTATAAATCATGTGTTGCCTTGTGATATTAGGCAAACCAAGTACACTTTGGTCCCTGTAAATTTTCTTGAGTGTCCTCTCACCAATGTGAGCAAGCCTTTTATGCCATATCTCCAACTCTGTTAGAGTTTGAGATCCATAGCTAAACAAAGCTATGTTCTTTGTATCTTCCACTTTAAAAGTGAAAAGCCTTCCTGTCTTTTCTCCTTTGGCAATCCTTCTAAAGCCTTGCCTTGGGTCTTCAACATATGCTCCAAATCGATTGAATCTAACCTGCAATCCTTTTTCAAAAATCTGTCCAACACTTAATAATTTTTTGGTAATTGTAGGGACATACAAGACTTTGCTTAAGAGGTTCATATTCCCATCTGATGTCTTCACATTACCTATCTTCTCCACTGGGTGCTTTGTGTCATCTCCTGTCTGCACTTCATGCTTGTTATGAGGATCTTCCAAATCAGAAAGTAAAGCCACATTTCCTGCTACATGGTTTGAGCATCCCGAATCAATGTAAAATATGTGATCATCATCCTTACCCTTCTTCACTGATAGATTCATAATCAACAATGAATCTTCTTGACTTTGGTCCTCTGAATAGTTATTGTAATCTCTTCTTCCTCTATGGCCACTTTGATAGTTGTTGTTGTTGTAATTGTTGTTGTAGTAGTTGTTGTTGTAGCCTCCATTGTACCTGCCTCTATTTGATCCATAGCCACCTCTATTGAATCCTCTTCCTCTTGAGTTCCTTGGATTCCTGAAACATTCTTCAGTAGTATGATTAGATAAGCCACATATATTGCAAGGTTGAGATGATTGGAATCTCCCCCTGCCTTGCTTTCCACCTCTCCCTCTTCCTCTAGCTCTTCCTCTACCTGCAAAGTTTGCTTGGAAAGAGTTACCTTCATCTTCATTCTTCCTATTCTTTGACTTGTCCTTGACCTTAGCTTTATCAGAATATAAGGCAGAAGTTTGATTACCTCTTGAGGACTCACCACCTTTGCTAATCTTTGCTTCATGAGTGAAGAGTTGGCCCATGAGTGTGTTGAGGTCGGGTACATGCATATCCATGTATAAATCCATGGTTGTTGTGAATGACTCCCACTTGTCGTCTGCTTTGATTCCATTTATGATTTGTCTAATGACTTTCTCCTCTTCAATTACCTCTCCAATGCTTCCAAGTTGGTCGGAAATCTCCTTCATCTTTGTGACATAATCAGTCACATTTTGCTTCGGGCTTTTCTTCATTGTTGTGAACTCCATCCACAATTGGTTCTTCCTTGCTCGAGTGTTGGAAGAGAAGAAAGAAGCAAGTGCATTCCAGGTCTCTCTTGATGTCTTGCATCCCTTGACATGAGGTAAAAGAAAATCAGAGATTGAGTTTAGAATATAGGACCTTGCAAGTGCATCCTTCGAACACCAATTCGAAAGTCCTTCCACTTCTTCATGTGATGGTTGCCCTTTGTTCCTCATGGTTGGCATTGCTTCATCTTCGGATATGAATCCATATAGATTCCTCCCTTGAAGGTAAGCCTCCATCCTTAGAGACCATGCCGGGTAGTTGTTTCGATCCAATTTGTCAATTGTTGATGGAAATCCATCTCCCATGTTGCTTCACTATGCTCTGATACCACTTTGAAGAGAGATGGTGGATGCAATCCAAAGATGAGTGGGTGTTGCTACAACCAGCTTCACACCAGCCAAATGAGACTTTAGAGTTTATTAGTAGACCCTTTGAGCTTCCTAAATCCACCACAATATCAGCCAAGTACTTTGGAACATGTATCCCAAAAGTTTAAGTCAAGACAGACTAGTTGCGAAATGACTAGCTCCCAAAACTTGCTATTTTTGGACATACACCTGCTGGAAAAAATAAACAGTGCTCTTACCCCAGTAAGAATTAGATAACTTCCTTTTGGTCATAGCAAGTAGACTTAGCAAGCTTGCCAATCCAAGTTAAAACACTTCAAATGGAGGACTGAGCACTGAGAACAAGATTCATCAATTTCTGGAACATGCCCACCATTCTCGGGGCTCTACAGAGATAGACCAATGAGCAGTAAAATGCAGATATCTCCAAAACTATTTAATCCAATGACCTTGAAAATGTATATGCAGAAAGTAGATAGTAAGAGCTATCCAACGCACGTTAAAACACTGAAAAGGGATCAGTAAATGCGAGATATGACCTTCTGAATGTACTGCTCTGAGTGAGTATAGCAGAGAACAAAACAGAGAAGTAGATAATGATAAATGTATAGATTCACATATGATTACAACCACATTGGCAATGAATCTTTGCACAATGGGAGTAGAATGATAGAGCTATGGATTAAGCTCTTCAATCTCTACAAAATGACATGAAGTGGTCACGTACGAGGCTTGCTAATCGCCTCCTCCTTCTTGCTCCTTTTATAGCTATTCTTGGAGGGAGTTTTGAATTCGAATTCGAATGGCTCCACCTAAAAGTGATCCTCAAAGTAAGGAGATATTCCCTCAGCTCAAAAATTCGTGGTTTTAGGTAGTTAGAGCCACAAAATTGCTTTTACATCATGGATGAGGTAAGCCATCTTTTTCCTTTTTTCAATTACAAGAGATAAAAATGAACTCTTTTACAAGAGGTGTTCACATGACCACACATGTGACTTACAAATGAGGATAATATCAAGCATATCAAGCATATCAAGCATGTAGGCTTGGGTAAAATGCACCAGCAGGCATATATACGAAGTCAGTATCTCTAGCATGAGGTTCCTCTCTGACAT
Organism: Ceratopteris richardii; assembly: GCA_020310875.1. NCBI lineage: Eukaryota > Viridiplantae > Streptophyta > Polypodiopsida > Polypodiales > Pteridaceae > Ceratopteris > Ceratopteris richardii. The sequence goes on from CM035416.1 coordinate 183,620,364, forward strand.
AATGTTAATGAACTTCAATGTGCTTTTGTCCACGCATGAAACAATGGATTTCTTTGAATTTCCACTACACTTTGACTGCTAGTGACAATATGCATAGACCCATCAATCTCTATGCATAGGTCCATGAATAAGCATCTCATCCATATACAATCCAATGTTGCTCTAAATATTGCTTTGTGCTCAGAATCACAAATCGATGCGGCCACAAAAGGTTGCTTCTTACTCAACCAAGATATGCATGATCCTTCAAGAAAAGAGCAATCACCACTAGTGGACACTTCTATATCATTACATCAAACCCAATTACTATCTATAAAAGCATGCAAGCATGATTCAGCATCTCTACCATCAAAGATACCCAATATTTAAATGCACATTTTACCACTGGCCAATTGATAGTGCAATGGTTATGCATAAATTGACTCAACTAGGAAACTACATATTGTATGCTTGACCTTGTATTACATGCATGTATCAAACATGCCATAGCTCACTAATAAAGAGAAGAAACAAATGCATCATTTTCACTCCAATTGAAAACCTAAATCCTGTTTTCATTGGTCTGGAAATAGGCTTCCAATCCTCAAACCAAAACACTAAAGTGCTCTGAATTTACTTGCTTGTTGTACAATGGATAAAAACAAATTTCCAAGATAATATTCAGAAAGAATAAGATATGTAACATCAAATGTATGGTGCGAATCAGCCATAAGCATGCCAATCTTCTCATCATATGACCCATTCAAGATGATTTCATCAACATAAAGAACAAGCACTATAAGATGAGCCCCATCTCTACATACATAAATTTTGTTTTCAAATGGAATACATGTAAAAGCAAGAGCAATCAATTTCTTATGCATTTTGTGATACCATTTACATAGATCTTGCTTAAGTGATGCAAAAAATCCTTTGCATTAAGTGATATATTTTGGAACACCACTATCAGAAAACCAATTAGAATCAGCCTCATTCCCAATAATACATGTAGAATGTGATGATGCATCATAATGACATGTAGTAACACATACCTAAACATCTTGAGAAACATTTGATTCATCAATGTTTAAACTAGATGTATTCTCAACACTAGACATGCCAAATTCTTTCTCCTTTTCAATATGTTGTTAACCTTACCCTTCTGGTGAAGGAAAGATAGAGGCCACACCGTGTTCATGGGTGGGATAACTAAGGATAAACCTAAGGTTTTGGATTTATACTAACTATCTAGCTCTTAGATTTACCAGTCATTCAACAAATCATCATCTCTATTATTAGAAAAATATGAGACATAAAACATGTTTAGCACAATCAATTCTATAATGTCACTACACACAAGTAACACTGTTACACATCAAACAAGTTGTCTTTACCAAAACACTCAACAAAGTCATAACTGATATTTCTTTAACGAACAATAGAGCTACTAGTCTCGCATAGTTGCAATACATATTTTACGGGCTTCATACATAATCAATCGATGAATTTACACTATACCTTACCATATGCAATAGAGATTCCTACACAAACACTATACTGATAAAAAATTTTAGACTTCAAACAAAATTTAGACAATATTGAACACGACAATAGAATAAGAGAAAAAATGTGCTTGAAGCTACTGATAGGAAACTCCACCAATCCACACCTATGATTTCTTGCTTGTAGTCCTCATACCACCCTTTATTCAATAATCCAAAGTGGTACATGTTTATAGTCCTACCTTTTTGGTCATGATTATTCATGGAAATTACAAAAAGAATTTCCGAAAATAAATCCGATGATTCTGACGACCTAAGACTTGGCTTGCACAGTGGTATCAAACACAAAAAGATAGAACTTAGGTTATAGGTCCATCTCCATCCTCTGGTTTTTCAGCTAATGGTGTATTCATTGTTATTAGTGGGTCTACCATTGTTGAGTTTTGATTAGAGTGCTTGGATTTGGTGCTGCAACAAAATTCCTTCCTATTGGTAGTTGTTCCCTTCCTAGTAGACAACATCCATCTCAAGGGAGAATTGGTCATGTATATGTACAAGGTAGGAATGAATATGCAAAAAATCATAAGAAGTACAATGGTCATTAACATTGAAGTACCAATGAGTTTCATGTGGTGCCTCTAAGGGTGAGAGATCAAGAACTTTAAGCTCTTCTGTTGCACCCTATGATTGGTTAGGTGGTGCAGCTAGGGACCATCCACGACTCTATGGAGAAGGTGATCATTCAAGAGAGTATTTTAGAGAAGACAGAGGGGACATCTCAAGGGAAGAGGGAATAGGATTGGCACTTGGGGGTACATGAATTGATGGATAGGGGATCATCGAGGAGTGGGAAGAGGGGCATCCCACGTGGGTTGATCAGGTTGGAGGATAGCTGCAAGAGTGACCATTGTAGTGAGAGAAACAAGGGGATACTGGATTGACACCAAAGGGGAATGAAAAGACTCCTCCGAGGATTCAAAATGAATAGGAACTATGCTCATAGGGGTTTTGATGGACTCTTTGATACGAGGGATGGGGATGGAACCAATGGTGGCCATGTAGTCCGTAGTTTGCTCATCTTCAAAGAAGCTAGGTGCAGGACAATGTCTTTTGGTGCGATGAATGATAAGATTGATGCTTTTGTCATCTTCAACGATTGGAGAAGCCAAGGTGCGAGGGCACAAGGAATCAACCAAACACATTTCAGAATTGGGAATTCTTAGAGGTAGAGCACAGAAAGGATGTGAGGGAGACATGAACGGGTGGAACCAAACTTTTCTAATTGCATAACTGTCTGTTGATATTTCTCATGAATGCGATGAAAAAGCACATTGAACCGATTCACCTGGAGCTTAGCCGAAGCTAAGAGCAAGGAATAAAATTGTCAAGAGATGCCATAAGAATGATGTTGCAAGATCATTGTGACCACCAAAAATTGTCGAATGGACTTTTTGGGTTTGGTATGGCAGCTAATGTCATACTCATTGAAGTTATAATGAGTGAAAGCTACTCCATTGCAGGGCATGAGAGTGGGTCAACAATTGTGACATCTTTGATGGGGAGGTGAAACCTTTGAGGGACTTTGGTGGTAGTGGCGCACACCTTCATGTTGCTAAGAGGAACCATCCAGATAGGAGCCAAAGAAGGTTGCATAGTAATGGAATGGGCAATGGTTTCTACAACGAGATGGACAACTATGCCATCTCACTAGAGGAGCACAAAGTGGGCTAAGTGGGAGGTCCTCATGTATTGTGATATTGGCTCCATGAAATCTACAAAGAGCGGCTCAATCGGAGCTAAGGCTTCCATGGTGACAAAAACAAAAGAAGGTACTAGCATAAGGATACAAAGAAGAGCATGCACAATGCGAGCAAGAAAAAATGCTACATGGAAGGGGTGTAGTTTATAATAAAGAAAGAATAGTGATGAGGTTGCAATGACTGAGAAGAAGAGAACGATGGGTGCGATTTGAGAGAATGGAGAGGAATCATCATGTAGTTGCATGCAGTCATGGGTGGTCGATAAAAAATATGGGCTCATGGTAGGTTGTTGAGATATCAAGCTCAACATGTGATGATCAAGGATGACACATATCACTTTTTCATTTCTCTGACATCTATACTGGTCACCCAAATATATGTTAGGAATACCTTAGTTTTACTAGATTTATCTACTAAGAGTGATAACACATTTGTTTGCTACCAGCTTACTCATTCACGAACATTAGGACTTCACTTATGTATTGTTCTTTATAAATTATACTAGTTGTATTGTTTTTTTAGTTCATTCTTGTATATTCCTTTTATGTAATAGAAGAAGAGGAAGATCATTCTTCCTTGCCTCAATCTATGTATGATCCTCTTTAAGTGTGATAGTGTGTAAGTGATTTCACTTGGTTATATCCCTTCTCTTGACATGGTATAAGATCCAGCGTGGCTGTAGAGAGATCGTGGAGACGCCTGACAATGAAGAGTACATGAGAAGGCATGGAGAAAGTGTGCTTCACAAATGACCTTAGATCACTACAAAATTTGGTGTGAAGGTTGGAGGCATCAAAATATTCTCGAGAGTTATCCCTTTAGGGTCACTTGATTTTCTCAAATTTCTATTTTAGAGCCATCTCGACCTCTATTTTGAGCTTGCAAGGTTGGGGCCCATAGAAAAACTAGGAAAATTTGCAACATTGTAGCTTGCATTCTATTTGGAAATATTCAAAAATTCTAGATCCAAGATTTGAAGGGATTTTGTGTACTTTTGATACACGAAAACTGTGTTTCTCTAAGATTGAACTTCTCATGTCACAATGTGATAGTGTTCAAGCAGAGGTACTACTTCTAGGGCTTTGAACTATTGTGATTTTCTACAGAAATGGCAAATGCTGATGGAATGAGTCAACTTATGAGAGATAAGTTGGACAAGAACAACTATCATGCTTGAGGATTGAGAATGATGAAATTCCTAATGGGAAAAGGCTATTGGAAGTACATCAAACGAGAGAATGAAAATGCTCCATAGCTACTAGAGAGGAATCAGACTACAGATGAGTTAACAACATATGAATAGTGGAATCAAGGAGCATGGAAGGTAATGTATTGGCTCTCTATTAGCATGCAAGATAGCAGGATTGGGCACATACAAAATTCCAAAACATTGAAACAATCTTGGAATAGTTTGATCACATTGTATGAGACCAATACAAAGGCACAAAAATCGCAACTCAAGAATGAGTTGCATATGGTGGAGAAAAAGAGCATGTTGGTAAGTGACTACATCCTAAAATCAAAAGCATATGTGAGTCAATTGCATCTATTGGTATCAATGTTGATTGTGATGATAAGGTGGAAGTGTGCCTTTGTGGTTTAGGAACTACATCTAAGAACTTTAGAACTTCTATTCACTTGAGGGAAAATGTTTTGAATTGTATTAATTTGGTATCCATGCTGATAATTCAAGAAGAAAATCTTGGTGGACTCAAAATCGCATGGAAAACCTAGTTTAGAGCAGGTATTCTACTCTGGTAGAGGAAGAGGTAGAGGTAGAGGTTTTAGAAAAGGAAGAGGAAATAGTAACCAAGACCAAGGTCATCAACAGAATCATCTAGGAGGTGTAGGACCATTTCGAGGTAGGGGGAGCCAAAGAGTCCATAAAAATTTCCAAAGAAATGATTCAAGTAATTACAATAAAGGATGATAGAATTGTGGCAAACCTAGTCACTTTGAGCATGATTGCAGGCTGAAGTATCAGAATAATAGAAGGCAAGAAAACAACCATGCATCCATAAGTGCAGATGATTTAGAGAATCTGTTCATGGTCCACCATCACATGATGAATACAATCTGTGCTAATGTTTCAAAATCAAATGGTAATGTCTAGTATGTTAATCAAGGTGCCTCAGATCATATGACTAGCCATGTAGAATTGTTTAGTAGTTTGCATAAATTATATTTTCTTCATCTTGTTTAAATATTTGATGACACATCACATCCTATGGAGCATACAGGAAACATAGCACTATCTATGGAGGATAGGAAAGAGAAACATCTTCTTGATGTGCTGCATGTTTCGAATATAACAAAGAATCTAGTTTGTGCTAGACAAATGGTTTACTAGGGATTACAAGTCACGTTCAATGATGATGATTTATATGCAGAAGAGTACAAACACAATGAAAGGTTGGTCACCAAAGGGAAAAAAATTGATAGGATGTTCACCTTGAATGTGAAAATTCATTAGATGAATACTACCATGTTTGTAAAAGACGTAGGTGTTATTATTGATGTAGAGATTTGTCACAAGTAAATTGGACATGCAAATTTGCAGTAGCTGAAACTGATACACTCAAAGGAGCTTGTGAATGTACTACCACATTTCAAGGTTGCAAAGAGAAAAAAGATACGTGAAGCATGTCAATTTGGTAAACAATCAAGGGCATGATTTTCACATTACAAGCATGTTAGTGAGAATGTCCTAGAAATAGTACACACACATGTTTGGGGTCCTACAAAGACCACATCTATGGGAAGTTGCATGTTTTATGTCACTTTCATTAATGAACATACATGTGGCAACAAAAGGATATGCATAGACATATTTCATATATTATGAAGAAACATTCAGCCATGTAGTTAAAATGGGCACAGTGAGAGAACTTGTTGCATTAGCTACAATAAAAGGATGGACTTGTTGATATGTGTAGGTAGTGATATGTGTGAACACACTAGGACCGTCGGGGCACTTTTTTCCCTTTTTAGGAGGTTTTTTTCCCCTGGCTTGTATACGCCTATTGCCCTAATGGGCTACTTATCTTTGTACATTCTAGTGGTAATACATTCAGTATTGTATGTTGTGCTCCAAGCTTCGTCTTCTTCCTTGTGCTCTTCGTGTGCTTCCGCAGATGCCTAACTCCAATAATTGGTATCAGAGCAGGTTGTTGCCTCATCTAGGGTGTTGTCGACACTCCTCTGGTTGTAGTCTCAGAATCGCGATCTGAGCTCGTTTTGGCCTCCGAATGCACTATCGCAGTGCTTTGTGTAGGCTATTTCATCTTTTTGTGCCAAAGCTATATACCAGTTTTGGTTTGCCAGTATAAGTGTCTCGAAGTCTGCTATAGGTCTAGCAGAATTCGTCTGGGTGGTTGTGTTTAACTTTTTGAGATAAAGTCAATTTTCTACATCAAGGTATTTTAGTCATTGGCCATGGCTAAAAGCAGTGATGTATTCCATATGTTGGCTGTTGAGGATACTTTGGACCATACCAACTACCCATTATGGGCTTATATGATGTGTTGGGGGATTCTTGGACAAGAAGGGATTTGAGTGTTTGTAAGAGAAATAGGTAAGACAAGAAGAGAAAATACACACTGGAAGACAAATACAATATTGAAGCACAATACAATCCAATGCTTCTCTGCAAAATCCCACAGAGGGCTCAATTACAAGATACCAAATACCCAAGGGGCTTGTTGCAGCCGGCCTCCTCTGCACCAAACCTCCACCTTCTCCAAGCCTGCACTTGTGCACACCTTGCACCAAGCTTCCACTAAGGGGGAGGGATGGGTACCTTCTGTCGGCACGCGCACACTTCAATAAGAACTTGGGATCTTTGGAAGACTAGCTTAGCACTTCTCTACACACTTCCTTGGTCACTCTTCATGCACACCTTGCACTTCACTTCTCTACGTCGCACACTGTGTGTCTCTTGCACTTTTCTCTCTTGATTTTTCTTAGACTATGCTCCCTCTTGCTTACACTTAGGATTGTCCAAGAATAGTCCTTGCCTTGATTTGAGTGTGTCGATTCACGTACACTCCTAACTGCAAGAGTATCTTGGTGCTCACTTTGATGTCCCAAGATTGTCATCACAAGTGGCAGCCAACGAATCCCTGCTTTTTCCTGTAGTGACTTTAGACTAAAACCAAAAATTTTAATTGGGGGCCATACTTTTACTTCTGCATACGCTGCCCCTTCACATACCTTCACATTTTCCTTTTAACTCTTCAAATGTGCACATAAGGGAGGGTTCACGTGAACCTTCCAAAACACTTTAGACAACACTTTTGAACCTTAGGGAAATTAGATAAATACCTCTCCAACCTACAACCACTTTCTCCAATTCGCCCTTTGTGGACAATACTTGTGCACTACCAGTGCACTTTGACACCTGCACTTTGAACACTTTGACTTTTACCCCTATTGACTTCAACCTTGACTTTGTTGAATTTGACCAAATTGACTTTGACTACAATTGACTTTGACCAATATGACATTTATGGGCTCAACAGTTGCCCACCACCTAATGTGCTCGCCGTCCCGGAGAGCTATAGCCAAAACTGTGAGGCGATAGGACACCATGATACTTGTGCTACAAGATCTTGAAAAAGGACACTGAACAGCTACCAAGTCCACCAGAAACAGGAGAGAACAAGCACCAGAGAAGAACCGGGAGAAGCAAAGGAGGGAAATGGGAGGGTAGAAAGGAGGTGGAGGGGAGGGCTGAGGGGCGGAGATGGATAGGGTAGGGAGGGTTGACGATGTGTCTGGGTTGATTGGTAAAGGGAGGGATTGGAAGTATGATTATGGGGTCTCAAGAGGGTGAAAATGATCAAACAATAGAGCTACAGAGGGTACATATGGGAAATTATGAAACATAAGGTAAGATCAAGTGAGAATAGACCATGTGGATAATGTGGTGGATGAAGAACATGTGATAAAAGTGCTCACAACATGTGGGTTTTGACCAAAAGGTAGAGAAAAGGTGGGAATTCGGAAAAATAAAGCCCAAAACTGAGTCTAGACGTGTCAAAAAACATAAAAATGACTTTAGTTTTGAAAAAAACTTCCAGTCGAAGCACGATCTAGAGCCAAGAGTTTTGAACCGTAAAAAAAAAAAATATATATATATATATATATATATATATATATATATATAATAAAATAATCCAAAAGCATGGGTGGGGAGGGGGGGGGAGGAAGGGGCTGCGGGCGGGTGCGGGTGGGCGTGGGTGGGCATGGGTGGGCGTGGGTGGGCGCGGGTGGACGTGGGTGGGGAGGGGGGGGAGGAGGGGGGGAGGGGGGGGAGGGGGGGGGGAGGGGGGGGGGGAGGGGGGGGGGAGGGGGGGGGAAGGGGCTGCAGGCATGTGCGGGTGGGCGTGGGTGGGCGTGGGGGGGAGGGGGGGGGGGGGGGGGCGAGGGGGGGCGGGAGGGGGGGGGGAAGGGGGGGGGGGAAGGGGGCAGGGGGGGGGGGGGGAGGGTCTGCGGATGGGTGCGGGCGGATGCGGGTGGGCGCGGGTGGGCGTGGGTGGGTGCGGGTGGGCGTGGGTGGGCGCGGGTGGGCAGGTGGGGGAGGGGGGGTGAGGGGGGGAGGGGGGAGGGAAGGGGGGGCTGAGAGGGTTTTTTTTTTTAAATAAAGATGCCTGGGAGCCCTTTTTTTTATAACCCAAAATTACAGAAGATGACAGAAAAACCCAAAAAAATAAAAAAAACCCAAAAAAATAAAAAAACCCAAAAAAATCTAAAAAAAATTCTCGATAGGTTTTAGCCCAGATTTCTCACTCAAAACCACAGAGAGCTTCCCTTATTTCCGAGTTTGGCCAAAAAATGATACATGAAGAAAGATAAAAAATACCAAAAAAATTCAAAAAATGCATGAAAAATTCCCAAAAAGTTTCCAAAATTATACTTATGTCCACAGCCTAAGAAAGAGTTGCTAAATTTACTAAAAATGCAAAGAAGAAGCATGAAAATGATGAAATCTACTAAAACTTAAGCAAAAATGACGGGAAAAGGCTATGTACAACCTGGACAATTTATGCAGGTTCCAGGAATCTTCACTTTTGTTGATGATAGGCCTTGAGCCTTGTATTGTTGACCCTGAGAAACTCCTCCATAATCTCCAATTTTATTGCACTTCATTGGTTTTGTCCTCTTGTTGGCACCACGGGTAATCTGACAGGGGTACCCTAAATCCTTCAGTAAAATATTGTCTCCTCCATACTGCAACCTATGTATCATGGTGTCAGCAACTTTATAGCTTAATCTGCAAAATTCCATTTTCTCTATTCTAGCTTCTTCATCAAATGGAACCCTCTGTTTCCAAAGGCTTGCAGGTACTTCTTCCACATTCTTGTAAAGCCCTGCACTTGCTATCCTAAAAATGACATAACAGATGATATCCATACGAGTATCCATAAAAATGTGGCCATTGACATATGATTTGAAGTGGCTTCATCACTGCTGCACTTAAGGACAACGCTTTTCTTCTCTCTGTTATGGTTTTTGACTAAGACTGTGTCCTCTATTTCTTCATCTGCTTCCTGTCCACTTGAGTTTGGAAAAATTCCATAGCAAGAAGATGGGTCTTCTGCATGGAGCCAAGCCAACATGTTGTCATCTTCATATAAATTTTCTTCTTCAAATAGATGTGCTTCTGGGTTGTCCAACAATTCTTCTTCCATACAAATACCAATTGTCTGCATCATGCTAGTATTTCTCTGATTATCTAGTCCCTCTTCTAAAATTATCTGTTGCAACTATTTTCCCTCTTGCTTTACCCACATTGTATCCTTGCCCCAGTCATGCAGCACATTGGCATGCCTTAACCAAGGTCTCCCAATTGACAGGGGAAAATTTCCTTCTACCTGTAGCAGTCTTAAAACAACAAAATCCAAGTTAAAGATGGTACCTTGTATCTTGACTGGGACTCCAGGGACCACTCCGATAGGCCTTACTATGCTTTGGTCTGCCATTGTTATAGTGAAGTTGGCAGGTCTCGAAGGGTATAGTCCAATCTTTTTCTTGGTATATTCAGGCATCAAGTTAATGCCAGAATCACCATACACAATAGCTCCTTGAAACTCATGCCCTTTGATAGAGACTGTTAGCTGAGGGCTCTTGTAATCTGTGAGAGGTGCTTCCCCTACACTTTTATCTTTAGGCATAACAACAGCCTTTGCCACTAAACTTGTTGTGGACATTTCATCAATTATCTGCAACAGTTCTGACCTAAATTTCCCATCCATCTTTATTAATTCAAAAATACTCACCTCCTTTTTCATGGACTTGAGTAGTCTGGAAGCTTCTGATTCCTTAAGAGCATGGGCTCCATTTGACTTATCAAACTCCTCATGAGCCCTGTTGAATGCATGTCCAATGGCATCACTCGTACCTATCAAATTTTCATTTTGCCTTGTGTCTGTACATGTGGTGGCTTTGTTCTCAAACACAGATTTGTATTTGTTTAATCCCTTAATCATTGATTCTTGACCTATTTCCACCTGAGCCTTCCCCTTGCTTCTTGTCTGCACTGTAAAAGATTCAATTTCTTCTAACTGCACCACCCTTTGTAGATGGAGATGGCACACTGGCTTGATCTACCATTTCCTCTTTGCACACAGAAATCATTTGAATGTGGGGACCAGATGAAGATGCTTGATTCTTAGGACAACAATTAGTATAGTGGTCCCTAGCCTCTGGGCAGTTCATGCAAGGACATGCATTTTCTTAGAGAGTGCACCTACTTTGATAGTGCCCACATTCTCCACATCTGAAACAAATAATTGGCCTCCTAGGCCCATTTCCAAAATTATCCCTCTGTCTAGAGTTGTAATTGTTACATGGATTTGGTGCAGCAGCCATCACATTTGCTGGTGGTAGGGGTCCTCCTTGTGTCCAATATGTTGTTTCAGGTATTCCCCTTGATTGGCATCCCTGGGCCTCATGACCAGCTTTCTTGCATAATTGGCAAGTCACACTTAACAGAGGACATTCACTTACTATATGCCCTTGCTTGCTGCACATGGAACACCAAAGTCCACTCTTGATGCCACCCCCTTTGAGTTCCTGCAACTCCTGTCACAGTTGGGCCAATTCCTCTGCTTGGGCCTCCTCCTCCTTTTGGAGCTTTAATGCTTCAATCTCCCTTCGCAACTGAGTAACAACATTCTCCTCCTCTTTGTGGGGCTTATTTCTTTTTAAGCCCTCCAGCTCCTTCCTTAGTTGGAGTACTAGATCCTCCATTTCTGTGGAATATGATAGTTGAGAAGAAGTTGCTCCATATTGTTGCCTTATCTGCTCTAGTCGTGTAGCTGTGTTGATGAAATCCTCTATGGAGGCTGTAGGTAACACTAATTCCTTTATTTTGCATTGGGTGGCCATTCATAGGGGCTTAGCTAACCATTTCTTAACAAAAAAATCATGTGGTGGATCTGGTAATTTAGCCATTAGTGCTTTGGCCCTAGTCACAAACTCTAGGAACTTTTCTCCTGGACCCAATCTCAAATTTTCTAGTTCCTCTATGATGATTTCCGTAGTGTTTCCATGCTGGAATTGATTTTTGAATGCATCTTTCATCAAGCCCCAAGTTGTAAAATAGTCTCAACAAATTGGCTGAACCATTTATGTGCTAATCCTTCTAATGTGGCAGGGAAGAGTATCAAAAAGGCATCCTCCCTGCCTATCTAGCCTCTAGTCTTACATAGTGCCAAAAACCTTCTAATGTGCTCGTCCGGATCCTCCTGAGCTCGGCCTTTGAAAGAAGGAAATTTTATATTTAATCTTCAGAGTAAGGTTTCCAAGTCTACCTGTCCCGCCATGCTCTGTACTGATGAGGTTGAAGATAATGGACTAGAGGATCTTCTAACAACCTTCCTTCTTGTTTGCTTGCAGGTGACCCTCAATGTTTGGGACCGGGTTGCGGTCATGAGCTGTTCATAGCCAATTTAACATGAGACACTTGATAAGAATATTTACCTTTTGGTTAATGAATTAGCACTGTAGTACTGTCGACACTTGATCTCTTCTATGCTTTGCACTTGGTTTCTCCTAAACTCAAATCTCTTGGAGGTCCCACAGGACGTGCCAAATTTCTGTTGGGGGATTCTTGGACAAGAAGGGATTTGAGTGTTTGTAGGAGAAATAGGCAAGACAAGAAGAGAAAATACACACTCGAAGCCTCTCTCAATTGATTACAATAAGACAAATACAATATTGAAGCACAATACAAGCCAATGCTTCTGTGCAAAATCCCACAAAGGGCTAAATTACAAGATACCAAATACCCAAGGGGCTTGTTGCTGCCGGCCTCCTCTGCACCAAACCTCCACCTTCTCCAAGCCTGCACTTGTGCACACCTTGCACCAAGCTTCCACTAAGGGGGAGGGATGGGTACCTTCTGTCGGCACGCGCACACTTCAATAAGACCTTGGGATCTTTGGAAGACTAGCTTAGCACTTCTCTGCACACTTCCTTGGTCACTCTTCATGCACACCTTGCACTTCACTTCTCTGCATCGCACACTATGTGTCTCTTGCACTTTTCTCTCTTCCTTTTTCTTAGACTATGCTCCCTCTTGGTTACACTTAGGATTGTCCAAGAATAGTCCTTGCCTTGATTTGAGTGTGTCGATTCACGTACACTCCTAACTGCAAGAGTATCTTGGTGCTCACTTTGATGTCCCAAGATTATCTTCACAAGTGGCAGCCAACGAATCCCTGTTTTGTCCTATAGTGACTTTAGATCAAAACCAAAAATTTTAATTGGGGTCCATATTTTTACTTTTGCATACGTTGCCGCTTCACATACCTTCACATTTTCCTTTTAACTCTTCAAATCTGCACATAAGGGAGGGTTCACCTGAACCTTCCAAAACACTTTAAACAACACTTTTGAACCTTAGGGAAATTAGAGAAATACCTCTGCAACCTGCCCACTTTCTCCAATTCGCCCTTTGTGGACAATACTTGTGCACTACCGGTGCACTTTGATACCTGCACTTCGAACACTTTGACTTTTACCCCTATTGACTTTGACCTTGACTTTGTTGAATTTGACCAAATTGACTTTGAGCTTTTGACTTTGACTACGGTTGACTTTGACCAATATGACATTTATGGGCTCAACATGATGCGACATGTATTGGTTGCAAAAGTACTGTGGAACATTGTGTAGCGTGTTGAAAAACATCCTATCACACCTGCAAGTGTTACAACTACAAGTACTAAAGCTAATGGAGAAGGTGTCGAAGATGATGATATTCTACATATTCCTATTTGTGTTGCGGTTTTTGCTGCACTTACTGCAGAGAAAATTCCTTGGGATGGTAGAGATGCCTAGGCACATGCATTGATAGCTTTGTCTATCAAACGTGCCATTATTTCTCACATACGCTCTTGTAGAATAGCTAAGGATGCTTGGGATACACTTAGCACATTGTACCAAGCTAGGAATGAGGCTCCTGTTTCTTACCTCCTAAAACAGTTCAAGAGTGAGCACATGAATGAAGGTGATTCTATGGACATTCTTCTAACAAAGATCAAAGACTTGAAGGAATAATTGATTTTTGTTGATGAGGTTATACCAAATAGCTCACTTATGCAGAGCGTTCTGAATAGTCTTCCTGATTCATATCAGAGTTTTGCTTCTACTCTTCGATTGATGATGAAAGGCAATCCAAATGCCTTTTCATTTGAGGAGTTAGTCTCTGTTCTATTGCAGGAAGATCAGTCCACGCAGAACACGTCCATTATGCATGTTGCAGATCAAGATTTCCTGCCTAGTCAAAAGTGTTAAAAATAAAGAAGTAAGTTCTTATATATTTTTGCAAAAAGGATTTTCTTCAAATACAAGGAAAATACAAAAATGAAAAATGGAAGCATCTACTTCAGCAAGTAGTGGAGGCCAAAAGAGAATCAATCAAAAGAGAATCAAATCCAAAAACTAAACTGTAAGAGGAGTGGTTGTCCAAAGTAGTGGAGAAGTTATGGAGAAGAGCCCTCAAACTCATCATGAGAGTTTTTGGTCATTTGGATATAAAAGAGGCAAGGGAGGGCACTCAAGAATAGAGGAAGAAGTCGTGGAAGTCTCCTTGTAGCTAGTTCATTTGGTTTGATTCATTTCATTCTCTTCCCTCTCATAGACTATGTCCGTCCACATACCCATTTCTGGGTAGTCTACTTGTGAGCGTCATATCTCTGAATATATGTATCCAATTTTAGAGTTTAAACTTTTTTTGGAAAGTTTATCTCCAATACTTCCTCTGTCTAGAACCGTTTTATCAAATTCTATATGCTCTGTGAGTTATTCAGTTTTTAGTGAAGTCCAGTTTTCAGCTTAATTGAGTGGACAGGTAGCCTATTTTGAGGCAAAGAGTTGCCAACTCAAAAGTACTTCAAATTGAGTTTTTGATAGCTCATTTGAAATCTATACCTGTCTAGTTTGAGTGATCAAAGTTTCAATTTCATTGGATTTATAATTGGTACCAATTTGCATTTGAAGGTTCAGCTGTTGGCAAAAGTCTTGATCCTGAGAAGATCTTCTACACTTTCCACTACGAATAGGAGAGGAATTCTCCAAAAATTGGTATTAGAGCATTGGATTTTGAAAAGGCAAAGCATTGGAATTTAAGTGAAGCAAAGGAGAAGCTACAAATCAAGGGGGAGCTTTGTAAAGTCAAGGAAGAGCGCCACAACATACTTGAGGTAAACTTCAATCTTAGAAGTTTTCAATCGTTGATTTAGGACAACAAGTTGAGAAGTTAGACAAAGAAAAATTTTAGTCTTGGAGGTATAGAATGGCAAATTACCTTAAAGGTAAAGGTTTATGGAGTCTAGTTACTAGAGATGATCCACAACCGGTGGACCTTCAAGATCCCAACATTACCCCGACACAAAAGAGACAATTTGTTGATTGGGAAGAGAGGAATCGAAGGGTGATGTTCCTCATTTCACAAGTTATTTCTAACACTATGATTGGTCATGTGAAAAGCTTAGAAACAGCCAAGGAAGTTTGGGAAGCATTGGAGAAGGTGTATGCTACCTCAACAAGGTGTTAGAGGATGCAACTCAAGAACGAGCTCAACAACATGAAGAAAACCTCAAACCAAAGCATTAGTGAGTACACATTGAGGATCAAGGAGCTTCGAGATCAGCTAGCATCAGTTGGATGCACGATAGAAGAGGAAGACATCATCCAAACAACCTTCAATGGCTTGAGGAGTGAAGAAAAGTGGAAGCCCCTCATCAGAAACATTCTTTATAGAGACCCTCTACCAACATTCGACGAGATTATACCAAATCTTGTGGCTGAAGAGGTTGCTCAACAAGGAGAAGGCAACAAAGGTAAGAACAGCCATAGTCAAATGTTATATGCAGGACCAGGTAGAGGAAGGAACTCAAGAGCAGGCTCGAGAGGAAGAGGAAGAAGCTACAACAACACACATTTCAGCCAACACAACTCGGAGGACAACAAGGACAACTCAAATGACAACATGCATGGAAGAGGTCGAGGAAGAAATAGAGGAAGAGGTCGAGGTTCATACAATCATCATAAAGGTATAACATGTTATCATTGTGGTAAACTAGGACATTATGCAAATGATAATTGGCAAAAGAATGGAAGGCTGAATGGAGGCAACCAAAGGAGCCAAAATAACTATGCGAGTAGATCAAGTGAAGGAGACAAGCAAACCATGCTTGCCATGAAGCATGACTACAACAACTCGAGAAGTGATGATAAAAAATGGTTCATAGATTCAGGTTGCAGCAACATGCCAAGGAGATTTATTCACAAAGATACAAGCTCCAAGTGGAAAAGGATCTGTGGAGACCGAGATGAAACTCAACATGCAATTGAGCATGTTGGAGATATCAAGCTTGGAGACGAGGAGGTATTGGCTGATGTTCTTCATGTTCCTACTATTGCAAAGAATTTGATTTCAGTAGGACAAATGATAGAGAAATGATATCATGTTATCTTCGATGAAAAAGGTTGCTTTATAAAGAATCCAAAAGAAGGATTCAAGGTCATTGCTCAAGGAAGGAAAGAAGGAAGGATGTTCACTTTAGACATTCAACAACCACATGGAAAGGTGATGTATATGCAGTTTGGAAACAAGAGGATTACTGAAATTAATTTGTGGCACAAAAGGTTTGGACATATCAACATTTCCAAGCTCAAGGACATGAGCAAACATGAAGTGGTAAGAGGTCTTCCAAGATTCAATGATGTTGGACTACATGAGTGTTGTGAAGCATGCCAAACTAGGAAAGCAAACTCGACAACCATTCAAGAAGAGCAACTATGTGGTAAGGAATGTCCTCGACTTGATACACATGGATGTATGGGGACCATCACAACAACCATCAATGGCTAGTAATAGATATTTTGTCACTTTTATTGATGATCATTCAACAAAAGTATGGATGTTTTGCATAAAACAAAAATCAGATGTGTTCTCCATGTTCAAGAGATTTAAAGCACAGGTAGAAAAGGAAACAGGATGCTACATAAAGACCTTGAGGTCTGATGGAGGAGGAGAATATTTCTTCCAAGAATTTTCAGATTTTCTTTATGAAAATGGCATCAAACAACAATTTACATGTAGGTACACACCTCAACAAAATGGAATAGCTGAAAGAATGCATATGAAGAAGCATGTACACAAAAAGAATGGCAAGAAGCTATGCAAGAAGAGATAAAAGCTCTCAAGGACAATCACACATGGGAGCTAGTTCCAAAGGCCGAAGGTATGAAGATTGTTCCAAATGAATGGGTGTTTAAAATAAAGAGAAATGCTGATGGTTCTCTAGCTAGGCATAAAGCTAGACTAGTAGCAAAAGGAATCAAACAAACGCACGGCATCGACTATGAACAGACTTTTAGCTTAGTTGCAAAGATGGGAACAATTAGAACCGTGATTGGAGTAAGTGCAACAAGGAGATGGCCATTATATCAACTTGACATAAAAATGCTTTTCTCAATGGTCAACTTCAAGAAGAGGTATACATGAGTCAACCGATTGGATTTGAAGACAAAAAGCATCTAGATTTTGTTTGTAGATTGAAGAAAGCTTTGTATGGGTTGAAGCAAGCACCACGTGCTTGGAATCAAAGATTGGTCGAGTACCTCACAAGGTGTGGGTATAGTCCAAGTAATGCAGATCCCTCTCTCTACATGAAGAAAGAAGAAGATAAGTAGGTATATATTTGCATATACATTGATGATCTCATCATAACATGAAATAATGTTGCAAGGATACAAGAGATAAAAAGAAAACTCGGTAAGAAGTTTAAAATTTCATATCTTGGTGAGCTAAAATACTTCTTAAGCATTTAGATAGTCTATGGGAAAGATGGCATCTATTTGATGCAAAGAAAGTACTTGTTGGATGTTCTTTTCAGATTTGGAATGAGTGAATGCAAACCACTCACTCAACCTATGGACACAAATGTGAAACTATGCTCAAATGATGGAGAGAAGTTACATGATGTAACTACATACAAGAGTATTATAGGCTCATTGATCTATGCTACGATCACAAGACCAGATTTGTGTTATATTGTTGGAGTTCTTTCTCAATTTATGCAAGCTCCAACAAGTGAGCATTTAAATTCAGCTAAAAGAGTGCTAAGGTATGTGAAGCATACAGTCAATCATGCCTTGTTTTATAGATATGATGAAGAATTGTAGGTAAAGGGCTTCAATGATGCTGATTGGGCTGGTTTGAAGGAAGATAGAAGATCCACTTCAGGTTATGTGTTCATGATAGGTAGCAAACCTATCAAATGGAGCTCGAAGAAGCAACCTACTGTTGCACTATCATCTGTAGAAGCTGAATATAGAGGATTAGCCTTTGCAACTTGTGAAGATATGCGGATTAAGAAGCTCTTGGCTGATCTTGATGTGCAGGTAAAGACCATTCCAATTTATGGTGACAACATTTCAAGCATTCACTTGACAAACAATCCAATGTTTCATGCACAAAGTAAGCACATGGAAGTGCATTATCATTATGCTCGAGAAAAAGTTTTGAGCAAGGATGTGGATATAAATTTCATTGGAACTAATGACGAGGTTGCAGAAATGTTTACAAAGTCCTTAGATGCTTCTAAGCTAAAGAGTTTCAAGGATGAAATCAACTTGCAGGATATGGCTGAAGGTGCAAGCTCACATGTGAGCTTGAGGGGGTGTTAAAAATAAAGAAGTAAGTTCGTATATACTTTTGCAAAAAGGATTTTCTTCAAATACAAGGAAAATACAAAAATGAAAAATGGAAGCATTTACTTCAGCAAGTAGTGCAAGTCAAAAGAGAATCAATCAAAAGAGAATCAAATCCAAAAACTGAACTGTAACAGGAGTGGCTATCCAAAGTAGTGGAGAAGTTATGGAGAAGAGCTCTCAAACTCATCATGAGAGTTTTTGGTCATTTGTCTATAAAAGAGGCAAGGGAGGACACTCAAGAACAGAGGAAGAAGGTGTGGAAGTCCCCTTGTATCTAGTTCATTTGGTTTGAGTCATTTCGTTCTCTTCACTCTCATAGACTATGTCTAGCCGCATACCCATTTCTGGGTAGTCTACTTGTGAGAGTCATATCTCTCGATATATGTATCCACTTTTAGAGTTTAAATATTCCTTGGAAAGCTTATTTTGAGTACGTCCTCGATCTAGAATATTTCTATCAAATTGATTATGCTCTATGAGTTATTTAGTTTTTAGTGAAGTCCAGTTTTTAGCTTAACTGAGTGGACAGGTAGCCTATTTTGAGGCAAATATTTTCCAACTCAAAACTACTCCAAACTGAGTGTTTGATAGCTCATTTCAAAGCTATAAGTGTCTATTTTGAGTGACCAAAGTTTCAAAATCATTCAAAGTTTTAATTGGTACCAGTTTTCATTTGAAGGTTCAGCTATTGGCAAAAGTCTTGATCGTGAGGAGGTCTTCTACACTTTCCGCTGCGAATAGGAGAGGAATTCTCCAAAAAAAAGGGAGGGCAAAGGAAAATGGAGCTCTTCAACTAGTAAGCAGAAATCTACTAATTCTGAAGAAAAAGATGAAAAGAAATCAGAAAAGTAGAATGTTTTGCAAGTATTGTAAAGGAAATGATCATATCATAAAGAATTGTCCAAAACTGGCTGCTAAAGAGGCAAAGAAGAAAGAGTTTGGAATGGTTGTAGAGGCCTCTACACCAAAAAAGATTTTGCTAATCTTGTTCAAGAAGAAGAATGGGTGTTTACTACTGTTTGCTGTTTTGACCCATCTTCTCATGAGTAGTGCATGTCTACAGTACACTCACATGTTAAGTACTTTGCTAGTGGGGAGACCAAACATATCACCTCGCAGTGTAGTTTCTTCACTTCACTCGATCTTGCCCCTATAGGGAATATTGTTCCATGCACCAATAACTCCTCTTATCCTGTTATGGGAGTTGGTAAGATCATTTTGACTACTGCTCATGGTAGTTCTTTCACTTTGTCAGATGCTTTATTTGTGCTAAGGATCAAGAAGAATCTGTTATTAGTTTCAGCTTTAGCCAAGATCGGCTTGGTTGTGAAATTTGTTGATGAGAGGTGTACAGTTCATGATCTATGAAATGGCGACGTGATCATTACTTCTGGAATTTTATGTTGTGGGTTGTATAAGCTTATAGATTATGAAAGATCTAAAAATGATTGGGCATGTGCAATACATGATTTTCAGGCTATGTCAAATGCAAAGCTTTGGTTATCTGAATTTTGCTAGTTTGCTATGCTTGTAGAAATCTGAAATGGTGTCCTCTTTGCCCAAACTTGAGGCACCTAGAAAACATATTTGTGAAGGCTATATTTTGGGCAAAATGTAGCATTCCTACTTTCCAAAAGATGGTTTAGTTTGGGCTACTCAGAAATTGCAGCTTGTACATAGTGATGTTTGTGGTCCTACGTAGACACCTTCTTTTGGAAAGTATCTTTACTTCGTGACTTTCATTGATGATTTTTCAAGGCATGCATGGGCATATCCATTGAAAGCAAAGTCTGAAGTGTTCATGTGCTTCAAACAGTTTTTGGTTTTGGCTGAAAATTTGTCAGCATGTAAAATAGGCATTGCTGGCTAAACGTGGGATAAAACACCAGTGAATAGTTCCATATACACCTCAATAGAATGGAGTTGGTGAATGAAACAATAGGTCACTCATGGAGATGGCGAGGTGTATGATCAAGAGTCAAGCTTTACCACATAGTTTCTAGCTTGGTGCTATCATGTGTGAAGCATATGTACTTAACAGGTGTCCCACTAAAGCGCTACAGGCTATCACTCCATATGAGGCTTGGCATGATCGCAAGCCATCTGTTGCTCATCTGCATGTTTTTGGTTGTTTAGCATATGCATTAGTGCCTGAACAACATTGTAGAAAATTGGATGATAAAGCAGTAAAATGTATTTTTGTTGGGTACAGTTCTGAAAGTAAAGGCTATCATCTGTATCATCCCCAGACTAAACACATTCTTGTTAGCTGTGATGTTGTTTTTGTGGAAGATGCTATTCAACCATTACTTTCATGTACTAAGGAGACATCTGTTAGCTCCAAAGACATGTATGATACTTTGCTGCCTCTTTTTATAGGAGGACAGTCTAGTGTTGGTCTTGATGAGGCAACTTCTCAACCTTTGCAGGTTTAATGTGATGACGCAGATCATTCCATTTCTGATGTAGATTTACATGATGCACTTGTTGATGAGAGAGTTGATATTACGTAAGAAAAAACTATGCCAAAATGGTTGGTGCAGACTTTGTGTGACAACAAATTAGATGCACCTCTGTCATATTGTACTCGATCAGGCTCTCATAGTGCCTCTTTTGCATGAGATTGCTATGCTATGGCTGCATCTAGTCTCTATGGTGAGAATGACCCTGTTTCATTTGATGAAGCACAAAATTCAGAAAATTGGATGGTTCCTATGCAATCTGAATATGATGCTATAATGAAGAACCGTACTTGGTCCTTATGTGACTTGCCTCCTAGCAAGAAGGCCATTGGTACGAAGTGGGTTTACAAGCTGAAGTATAAGCCTCATGGAATAGTTGATAGGTATAAGGCTAGGCTTGCTGCAAAGAGTTATGCATAGGAAAGAGGCATTGATTTTGATGAGACCTTTGCACCTACCTATTGTATGACTACTGTTCAGAGCATTTGTGCACTTGCAGTCCATCATGGTTGGAACGTACATCCGTTGGACATTAATGCTACATTTCTGAGTGGTGACTTGCATGAAGAAGTGTATGCTTTTTAGCCTTGTGGCTTTGTGTAGAAAGGGCATGAAAACCAAGTGTGCAGGTTAAAGAAGGCATTATATGGTTTAAAGAAAGCACCACATGCTTTGTATGAGAAGATACATGTCTATCTGATTGCACATCATTTTGAGAACAGTCCAACTGAAATCACCTTATATGTTAACTATGCTAATGATGTGCTTTCTGATCATTGTGGTTTATGTTGATGACATGCTGCTCATTGGTCCTCATGACATGCATATTGCTGATTTTAAGGCTGATTTGCATGCCTCATTTGAGATGTCTGATTTGGGGCATTTGCATCACTATTTGGGCATTCAGATTATGCAAGTTGATGGTGGAATGGTTTTGTGTCAAACGAAATATATTGACACATTATTGCAACGTTTTGGCCTTGAAGGCTGTAAGCCTATTGCCACTCCTATGGAGATAGATTTACGATTGAGTCTTCATGACGCTGGAGATGCATTTGATGTTGTTCTCTGTGAGTAGGCTGTTGGATGCTTCATGTGCTTATGCATTACTCGGCCAGATATTCAGTTTGTTGTCTCACAGATGAGGAGGTTTATGCATTGCCTAGGAGTCAAGCATTGCCAGGCGGTTAAGCCCATCTTTTGCTATTTGAGTGGTACTCGGCTACTTGGGTTGTTTTATCCCAAGGGGGGATCACTACCGCCAGATTTGCATGCTTTTTCTGACTCTGATTGGGCTGGTTGCTATGACACTCGTATGTCCACTAGTGGCTTTTGCTTCATGCTTGGTCGCTCTTGCAACAAGCCCATGAAGGATTGCTAGGAAATCATTATTCTAAACAATGAACACTGCAAAAATTAAAACGTTTAAGAGTGTATTGGCCTAGCATGGACAAAGAAATACATGATTGGATTAAGAATTGTCGAGTGTGCAAAGAGAGATCCCCAGTGGAGCATGCTACCCTTTATCACATGTTGTTAATTCCAGATTAGGGTTCTCCATTGGTAGAATTCATGAGATCCAAAACACTACCCAGTGAGGCTATTCTAGCAAGAAAATGGAGCATGGAGCAAGAGGCTTAGGACTTTGCCTTAGTAGGAGACAACATATACTAAAGAGGAAAAGATGGTTACTTAAGATTGTGCATTCATGAATCAGATTATTTGAAAATCTTAGAAACTACACACAGCGGTGCCATCAGTGGACACTTTGGGCCTAATCAAGTAATCAAGAATATTTTATTCTCAGGACTTTGGTGGCCCACTGTTCATATGAATGCACATACTTTTGTGAAGAAATGTGATACATGCCAACGTGCAAATTATCCGATAAGGAAAGATGAGATGCCGTTGAGTCCAATGATGGGAAGACGTGCATTCTCAAAGTGGGGTATAGACTTTGTAGGTCCTATTAACCCCCCAGCTAGAAACTCCCATGCAGAGTACATTATTGTAGCCACAGATTACCTTACAAAGTGGGTGGAAGCCACAACAAAGAATAATGCTCAAACGATGGCTAAGTTCTTATTAGAAAACGTGTTCACTAGATACGGGTTACCAATAGAGTTAGTAAGTGATAGAGGCACACGCTTCTTGAATGAAGTCATTGAAAACCTTCTCCAAGAATTCTTGGTAGTACACAATAATTCTGCCCCCTATCATCCACAAGCTAATGGACAATCCGAGAGCACAAATAAGATCCTATGTAATGTATTGACGAAATTGGTAAATAATAAACACACTGATTGGGATAAGCAACTTCATCATGTCGTTTTGGCTTATCGAGTTGCCTACAAAATGGTACTCAATGCCACCCCATTTCGGATTGTCTTTGGACAGAATGTTGTGCTACCACTGGAGTTCCTAATCCGAGCCTTAAAAGTAGCACAAGAGCATGAGTGGAATGGACATGAGTTGTCCTCTAGGATTTTTGATCTAGAACGCTTAGGTGAGATGAGGCTAATTGTGGCAGCGGGCATTTATGCTGCAAAGGAAAGACAATAGGCATACTTTGATGCAGATATCAAGGATAAAGGATTGAAAGGGGGAGACCTAGTGTTGGTCTATACACTAAAGCAGCATGCCGGTAAACTCAAAAACAGAGGATATGGACCCATGATCATTAATAGAATCTCCACTAGTGGTGTAGTTCAATTGGCCATGCTAGAAGGTGACATATTGCCAAACTACATAAGTGGATGTCAAGTCAAGTTATATCAAGAACCTCTTACCCTGGATATGCTAATGAGACTCAACACTGCTAAGAAGCGAGAAGAAGAGGAGTTAAGGGTTAGAGAGGAAGTACAGGTAGAGGCTTGAGAGCACATTAGAACTAAGAAGCGAAAAGAAGAGGAGTTAAGGGTTAGAGAGGAAGTACATGCAGAGGCTAGAGAGCACACTAGAAAAAATAAGTTAAGGCGACTAGGCCTAGATGTCAGCTCTGAAGCCCCAAAATATTACATGGACATGTGCCAAAAAGTGGGCATAATTACTTCTCGAATAATCAATCGAGGCCCCTTTGTGACTGTAGAGGTAGGACAAGGAAAGAGTGTAAGGACTGTGAGAGCATTGGTTGACTCAGGTGCAGCAACTAGTGCAGTTAGACTTTCATACTACAAAGACCTGCAATTGAACATCAAGCCTATAGAAGCCTATCTCATAGGTTTGGGAGGTCTCGAAACCCCTTGTTTGGGCGAGATAGAACTTCCCATCTACCTTCAAGATGTTCCAATGAAAGTCAAAATGTTAGTGTATCCCGATGAGGACCTTACATAGCCACTTGTCTTGGGTCAAGATTGGATTTACGACCATGCCGTCAACTTGAACCTAAGAATTCAACTTCTTGAAGTTTGGGTACACGAACAATGCATTACAGTAGACTTAGTGAATTGCATGCTCACAAATCTAGATGTCACACATTCTCTTAGTTCTTGTAGGACTAATTTTAGCAAAAAAGATGTTGTCCGTGTCAACAGCTCTATGTTTCAAAAGAACGCAATCATGGAAGAATAGGCTCAAAGGCAAACACACTTCTCCTCTTGTGCAAAGACTAATGCCCTCACAACAACTCAACCAAAACAGCAAGCGAAGCAATACATGACAACCAATATATCAAATAGACAAGAGAGGTTCAAGAAGAAAGTAATTCTGGGCATGAACCATATTTGGGTACAAAAAGGAGAGCAACCACCAGCCTTGCCAACACAATTCCCACCTAGGCAAGCCAACCATGCGAAGACAAGAACCCAGCAACCAGGACCAACTCAACAAGAAGGTCTCTGACAAATTTGGGTGCCTAAGAAATTAGCTGCAGCTCAACAAGGGCAATCACACATGTGGGTACCCAAGAAACTCTTACATGCACAAAAGCCTATGCTCTCCCATGCGCGGAAAGTCTAAAGAAAGAAACCAAGGAGAAGCAAGTGTCAAAACCAAGCACACAGATCAAAAGAAGATCAACTCACCTCTTCGGCAATAATAAGAAGAAAATCATCAAGGATATGGGTTTGGAAGCTAAAAGCACTAGTCGCACCTAGAGAACCAAAGAGCCAACCACATGGGACACAAATTGTAAGAAACCACCCGAAGATGAAAAGGCCAAAAGTGATCGGTATGCAGGCATCCACAAGTCTCAAATGGATCCCTATAAAGAGGAATAATCAAGATCCATATACACCTCCAAACAATGGTTGCATCAACATTTACAAGAGCAAGGAGGCCTAGACGTGCAACAACCATATGCCTTTGGCATAACTTTGCCTTTTGAATCATTCAGGTCATGCATTTCCAAAGTATGCATTAATATAGGGCCACATTCCAAGGCCCTGCATAGACACAATGGAGAATCTCGAGCACATGAGAAACATTTGACATATGTAATATATTTTATTGATATTAACCACCTTCTTCTTGTCTTGTGCTTCCTTAAAAAAATAAATAAAAAAAAGAAATAGAAAAGGGAGGAAAAATAAAAATAAAAAATAAAAATAAAATAAGAAAAAAAGGGAAAAGAAGGAACAGGTCCATGTGCTCGAAGATACTCATCAATGAATGATCAACAAGGAAATCCATCAACAACGAAAGAGAAGCCAATGGTCAACAACCATGATGGGAGTACAACACGAAGAGATGAATATTGACAAACCTTTCACCATGGTAAGAATCGCCTACTTTGAAAACAAGATAACCATGATAGATTAGGAAACCTCTTCGTTACCATACCCTTGAGCAATTAGCTGAAGACCCAATTTCTTGCACCATACTTCTTCCAATGCATTTCCCAAGTATGCATGAATAGGGCCACATTATAAGGCTGTGCACAAGGCACATAATTTCTTCAACCCATGCACTAACACACTTACCCATCATCCATTATGGGTTACAAGTACCTAGCATGAAAACTATGAAAGCCATCTTTGAAAGAACCCGAGGACATCAAGGTGACAACAGTAAGGGCAATAACACCCATTATTGACAAACTCTTTTGAGTAGCTAGCAATTTTTGAAAGCTCACAAATACACAATCAAGCTAGAATACAAGGAAGAAGTACATACAAAGGGACTACAACTTACAAAGTATAGTAGCGAAAAAATGACTAAGCAGACAATCGACCTTGCTACAGGGACACTACCTCTCAAGTACTACATGGAACAACCACTCCAACAAAGGTTTGTCAGGGACGAACGACTCGAGAGGGGGGAGTGTTGACACTCAAGGTCGAGCACAAGCATGGAAGCACATCAAGGAAGTGGAGACATAAGAAGAAGGAGCATGTCAGGAGCTCCAAGAAGCACATGTCAAATGTTTAGAAGAAATCCTTGTAAAAATAGTGATTTTTATCACTTAAAACCATTGTAAATCCCATTTTCCATTTTTGGAACTCCACTTTTTTCAAGCCAAGGAGTCCTCAAGCTTGAGGATTATTAGAAGTATCATCCTACCAATTTTCATAATTACTAGACTCCGTTTGAGCCCCCAAATAAACCGTGGAACACTGCCATAAATGAAACATGTACAAGAGTGTGGCAAACCACTGTGATATATGAGCCAAATACAAAATGTAGCAAAGCACTTCCATATAGGAACCGAATACAAAATTATGGTGCACCATTGCCATATATGAGTGTAATACAAAATTGTGGCAAAGCATTGCTATACATATGCTCAAAGGAATCAAAACCCTTATAGCTATAGTCGTGCAACAAAGCATATGCATAAAATGAGACAAATTGACATGATATTTATATACAACAACTAAAAATACCAAAGCAAGGTATAACCTCACCTCATCATAGATGCTCCCATGAAATGATCGCACCACGTCCCTCTAAGTCCTCCAACAATGCAGCCAATCCATGACGATATCCATAAGCTTCATTGGTTCCCATCGGAGGATGACCCATTGCCTACTCTTATAATAAATATGCAAAATGTTAGTTGTACGTACATGTGTGCTAGACACAAACAAATTCATTAACTAAAATGATACTTATAAATTGGTAACACATAGTGTCATACCATCGCTACCGAAATGTGAAGTCGAACCGTATCTAGATGTGTGGTCGTTGCATCTCACTGCTGATGATAT